>CM069136.1:114820530-115185530 GCA_035221665.1 Okamejei kenojei
ATGCTGCTGCACCCGCTGAGTTTCTCCAGCTTTTTGTGTAACCCTAAGATAGTAGACCACGCTGATTCAGTAAGAGTTACAATAGTTGTCATGTTTCAGGTGTCATGATAAGTGATACTGCGCTCAGAACAATGCAGTAACAGTTTTTATCCACGGGTAGCTGCTCTACTCAACAGCCCAATATCTGTAGCCGCCCTTTGATCTGGTATTTTGTTGGTTCACATGCTGGATCAATGGTGTTTTATCATTAATGTCTTATTATTATTATTAATGTTTAGTGTTTTCTGAGTCATTCGTAACTGTCACTGTATGTCATGTTGTTACTTGTGGGCGGAGCACCAAGGCAAATTCCTTGTATGTGAATACTTGGCCAATAAACTTACTTACTTACTTAAACCCGCTTCCTGATTTCAATGAATGTAACTGGGATGTTCGTACTTAAGATAGACACAAATTGCTGGAGTAGCTTTGTGGGTCAGGCAACATCTCTGGTGAAAAAGGATGGATGACGTTTCAGGTCGGGACCCTGCTTCAGACTGAAATTAGGGATGGGGTTGGGACGAGCTGGAGCCAAGGACCAATCAACGCCGGCCATAAATGACCTCATGGAAGGTGGTGCCTGGTGGCCCCAATGTTGGCTAGGAATGATCTCGAAAGGAAAAGAATGCAGAGAATTGTGGAACTGGTCAAACATTCAGGGTGGAGGAAGAGGGCAATTGTGGAGGGGGAGGGGAGGGGAGTACTGGCATAACAACAAGGGGGCAAGGGGAGAGAGGGGAGGGGAGAGGAGGGGATCACACTTAAAGCCGGTTCTCACAAATGCCATCTCCAGGAGTTCAGTCAATCAGCCTGAATCAACAGTTTGCGAAGATTATGCAAGAAACACGAGGGTGGCACGGTGGTGTAGCAGTGGAGCTGCTGCCTAATGCCCCTGTCCCACTTAGGAAACCTGAACAGAAACCTCTGGAGACTTTGCGCCCCACCCAAGGTTTCCGTGCGGTTCCCGGAGGTTTTTGTCAGTCTCCCTAATGGTCGAAAGTGGTTTCCGCTTCTTCTATGTTCCGGCGATTATTTCAAAAAATTCAAAACCGGCCGTGACTAAAAATAGGTTGCCGTTTTAAAAATCGGTAATTTTTTTAGTCGAAGCCGGTTGCGATGCTAGTTGAAGGTGGTTGCCGGAGGTTGCAGGTAGTGGAAGGTAAGACCTTTTTTTCACCCAGTTTTATTCCACCAGGGAGGTCTTACCTTCCACTACCTGCAACCTCCGGCAACCTCAGCCAAACTCTGACCGAGGCAAGGCCCTGCATTAGAACGATGAGCCATGATGGCGAGACGTAACTCAACACCAAGACCGGTTGGCTTTGCGGGCGGTCCCATCGCCACAAACACCATTACCATCAGGGCTTTCACCTTTCAACCAAAATTGGAATTTACCAGAAAACCAGCTTTACGCTCTCTTAATTGGTTACCCTGCATGTACATTGTATTCCACCGTTTTAAATGTGTGTTTCTCTTTGCAAGTTGTTATTTGCAAACATGTTGCCTCATCAATAGCAAAAACCCGATCTAATTTGAATTCACCATTCTGTGCATCCTCAGGTTTTGCTCCGTGTTCTCAGTTCCTGGTTGGAGTCGGGATATGACAGTGTGTAGGTTTAAGTTACTACATTTACACTATGGAGGGAGTGCGTTTGTAGATATGTACCTGAGGTTTGAGTACACCATCCATCTGCTGTTCCAGTGCAGTACTGAGTGTGTGTTGCATCGTTGAGGGTGGTGTCTTTCAATGGGGATATTCGCTTAGCGGCACTCAACAAACAAGGGCAGGTACATCCCTGACAGAGCCCTGGGCTATA
Organism: Okamejei kenojei; assembly: GCA_035221665.1. Classification (NCBI taxonomy): domain Eukaryota; kingdom Metazoa; phylum Chordata; class Chondrichthyes; order Rajiformes; family Rajidae; genus Okamejei; species Okamejei kenojei. Next base: position 114,822,387 of record CM069136.1, read on the forward strand.
GTTACTGTTCAGCCAACTTTGCAGAGAGAGATTTTAGATCAAAAGGTCATGTGATAGGGGTGGAATTAGGATATTCGGCCCATCAAGTCTACTCTGCCATTCAATCATGGTTGATCCATCTCTCCCTCCTAACCCCATTCTCCTGCCTTTTCCCCATGACCTCTGACACCTGTACTAATCAAGAATCTATCTATCTCTGCCTTAAACATATCCACTGACGGCCCCCACAGCCTTCTGTTTCAAAGAGTTTCGAAGGATGAGGGGGGATCTTATAGAAACATATAAAAATTATAAAAGGACTGGACAAGGCAGGAAAAATGTTCCCAATGTTGGGCGAGTCCAGAACCAGGGGCCATAGTGGAGTATAAAAGGGAGGTCATTTAAGACTGAGATGAGAATAAACTTTTTCACCCAAAGAGTTGTGAATTTATGGAATTCCTGCCACAGAGGGCAGTGGAGGTCAATTCACTAGATGGGTTTAAGAGAGAGTTAGATACTTAAGTGGCTAGTGGAGTCAAGGGATATGGGGAGAAGGCAGGCACGGGTTATTGATTGGGGACGATCAGCCATGATCATATTGAATGGTGGTGCTGGCTCGAAGGGCCAAATGGCCTCCTCCTGCACATATTTTCTATGTTTCTATGTTTCTTAAGAATTCCACAGATTCACCACCCTCTGACTAAATACATTTCTCCTCATCTCCTTCTTAAAAGAACGTCCTTTGATTCTGAGGCTGTGACCTCTGGTCCTAGGCTCTCCCACTAGTGGAAACATCCTCTCCACAATTATCCAAGCCTTTCACTATTCTGTATGTTCTGGCAATTGTCACCTTGTGTAGTAGTTCTGATCACAAATTGGCTGCTGTGATTCTGACAATGACTGCTCTTCCCAAGAATTCCCACCAACTACAGAATGTTTTGGATGTGGGAAAAGGCGCTATACAAATAGAGTTCTGTACCTCAACAAAAAGACACTAAATACTGGAGTAACTTAAAGTGCCGGTCAGGCAGCATCTCTGGAAAACATGGAAAACCTTTTAATTAAAACTTTTTTTAAAATTTAAATTGCAGTTTCTTTTTTCCCATTTTCCTTCCTCACACAATATTTAATATGTAAAATAATATGTGATTCTGTTCCATTCTGTTTGGAGTTTGTTTGTTTGTATTTTGCACAAAGTCCGCGAGCATTGCCACTTTTCATTTCACTGCACATCTCGCATGTGTATGTGACGAATAAACGTGTCGTGACGTGACGTGACTTGGATAGGTGACGTTTTGGGTCTATATCTCTTGCTTCAAGGGCATTTTGCACAATTTAGTTCAAGCGATCTGGCTAATAGTTATCCTAAGAAGGAAACATTGCTTCTTTGTTCATATAACGCTCTTCATATCTAATAACTTCCAAAGGTGTTAGTTCCTGTGAGTCTTTGTCATCCAATTTATCTTTGAAAGTGACGGTCTTTGCACATTCTCAGTTTCTGTCAACACCATAGTAATGATGCAGCAGAACCTCCTACTTTCAATTTGCCAGAACAAACTGTCACTTCAAAAAATCGACGATATGCTCTTCACGAGGACCTGCATGCAAAAGAGCAGCGAGATTGCATTTGGTTCAGGCCCAACGTGAAGCCATGAGTTTACCACTGACCAACATGGCTGCTGTTACACCTTCAAAACCAGACGCAAGGTGCTCACCAACCCATGTCCCCAGATATTAGAAACATAGAAACACAAAAAATAGGTGCAGGAGGAGGCCATTCGGCCCTTCGAGCCAGCACCGCCATTCATTGTGATCATGGTTGATCGTCCCCTATCAATAACCCGTGCCTGCCTTCTCCCCATATCCCTTGACTCCACTAGCCCCTAGAGCTCTATCTGACTCTCTCTTAAATCCATCCAGTGACTTGGCCTCCACTGCCCTCTGTGGCAGGGAATTCCATAAATTCACAACTCTCTGGGTGAAAATGTTTTTTCTCACCTCAGTCTTAAATGACCTCCCCTTTATTCTAAGACTGTGTCCCCTGGTTCTGGACTCGCCCAACATTGGGAACATTTTTCCTGCAATATTCCGAGCGCTTCCATCACATGACGCCACCTGGCGCTAAGTGCCCCCATCCCTGCCATTGGTTACCTGGCAACACCTCACCAATCGGAAAACAAACAGGTTTGGTTTAGTTTATACAAGGAAAACTTTTGTTGTGTGTCAACCAGACAGCAGACGTGCAGGGTTAATATTGTACAGTATGTTAACATATCTACGCACCCACCAACACTTCATTCCCCCGGACATAGAATGCAAGGAATGATCCAACTGGGTTGTTTAAGAGGATCCAAGAATTCAATGAGGTAGAGACTTCACAGGGTACAGTGGCACAGCGCCAGAGACCTGGGTTCGATCCTGACCTTAGGTGCTGTCTGTACGGAGTCTGTACGTACCCCCGTACCACATGGATTTTCTCCGGGTGCTCCGGTTTCCACCCACACTGCAAACGTTTGTAGGTTAATTGGTTTTGGTAATGTTGTAAATTGTCCCTAGTTAGTAGGATAATGTGTGATCGTTGTTTGGTGGGGACTCGGTGGGCTGAAGGGCCTGTTTCCGTGCTGTATCTCTATCTAAAGTCTAAAACACAGTTATGCCCCTGTCCCACTTAAGAAACCTGAACGGAAACCTCTGGAGACTATGCGTCCAACCCAAGGTTTCCGTGCGGTTCCCGGAGGTTTTTGTCAGTCTCCCTAACGGTCGAAAGTGGTTTCCGCTTCTTCTATGTTCCGGCGATTATTTCAAAACATTCAAAACCGACCACGGCTAAAAATAGGTTGCCGTTTTAAAAATCTGTCATTTTTTAGTCGAAGCCGGTTGCGATGCTAGTTGAAGGTGGTTGCCAGAGGTTGCAGGTAGTGGAAGGTAAGACCTCCCTGGTGGAATAAAACTGGGTGAAAAAAAGGTCTTACCTTCCACAACCTGCAACCTCCGGCAACCGCCTTCAACATCTTCCACTACCTGCAACCGGCTTCGACTAAAAAATTACCCATTTTTAAAACGGCAACTTATTTTTAGTCGCAGCCAGTTTTGAATTTTTTGAAATAATCGGCGGAACATAGAAGAAGCGGAAACCACTTTCGACCATTAGGGAGACTGACAAAAACCTCCGGGAACCGCACGGAAACCTTGGGTGGGGCGCAAAGTCTCCAGAGGTTTCCGTTCAGGTTTCCTAAGTGGGACAGGGGCATTGCAGAGACACCAATGAGCGAGGCTGGCCTGGTGCCTTGATCTTATGATGAACAGACCTGTGCTGCTGTCAGGAGTGTGGATAATAAGATCCGCAGGCAATGTCCAAGGCACTCGCACCTCGGGTACTAGTGGATGAGAACATTTCACCAGGGAGCTTGCTGAAGTCAAAATGAATGGCTTTTTCTTGTCCGGCCCCATGAAATCGCTTCTTAATCTTTCCTCAAAGGAAAACAGCCCCAGCCCAGTGGCTGTGCAACAAAAAGCAGGCTGCCCCACACCAGCCTCCTCCCACCCCTCTCCATCCCACTCCATTCCTCGCCAACACTCCCACTTCTCCTGTTCACCTCCACCGCTCCTTGGGGAGCGTGTGCTACAAGCCAAAGTCGCGCCGGGTTGCCGATTGGGATTTACTCATGGATCCCCCATTTTAAGCTCTGCTGGAAGTGGGAATATTTTCTCTCCATAAGTGCCCAGCGAAGCCTTTAGTTACTGGGTAATCCAGGGGCAAGTCTCCTCTCGGTGCCCTCCTCTCTGCAGCTCCATGAACACCTCGCGCTGGGGAATCATCGCTACTAATGTTGATTTTAAAGAGTTGGATGTGTGCACACGGGCAGAGACTAACTGACACTAACTGAGCACCAGCGCTGACAGCTCTGCAACATTTATTGAATTGAACCAGTTCAAGTGGAAAAGGATTATGCCTTAAATAGGCAACTTGCAACATGAAATGGCATAAATTAAGGCTTATTGGGTTGTCCAACATGCATCTTCAGCCAAGAATATGATTTAAAAAGTGTAATAAATTAAACTGAAATAGCCGGAGTGGTCAGATGACTGTATTCCCCAGTAACTGCAGTGTCTGCACAGGAAAATGGAATATGCTTGTGACACTGAAGGCCACAGTGCCGGATCATTACAATGACTAACATATGTCCCGGTGACACTAGAGACTGCAGATGCCAGAGACCGGAGCAACATGCAAACTGGTGGAAAGTTACTCAGCAAGTCAGGCAGTGTCTGTGGGGGGAAATGGACGGTCGGCATTTCGGGTTGAGATGCTTGATCTTTGTCAAGCTAGATGCTGGAAAGATGTTCCCGATGTTGTGGGCGAGTCCAGAACCAGGGGCCACAGTCTTAGAATAAAGGGGAGCTCATTTAAGACTGAGGTGAGAAAAAAACGTTTACACCCAGAGAGTTGTGAATTTGTGGAATTCCCTGCCATAGAGGGCAGTGGAGGCCAAATCACTGGATGAATTTAAGAGAGAGTTAGATAGAGCTCTAGGGGCTAGTGGAGTCAAGGGATATGGGGAGAAGGCAGGCACGGGTTATTGATAGGGGACGATCAGCCATGATCACAATGAATGGCGGTGCTGGCTAGAAGGGCCTAATGGCCTCCTCCTGCAACTATTTTATTTATTTCTATGTTTCTATGACAGATCTCAATCTAAAATGTCAATGGTCCATTTTCTCCACAGACACTGCCTGACCTGTGGAGTCATTGCAGCAGAGAGACACAAACAGCCGGTGCCCCTCAGCAGCACAGGCAGCACCTCGGGAGAAAAGGAATAGGTGGCGTTTTGGGTCGACCGGCCCGTTTTTGGACTGGGACTCAGGGAAGAGGGAGACTAGAGATATGGAAAGGCACCGAACAAATCAGAGCCGGCGCCGATGACCCGGGAATGTTGGAGCCCACAATGGTCCATTGTTGGCTGTGGAGGAGGTGATCATGAAGGGATTCGAACAGTAAACCTAGCAGGATGACTAGGGTGGGGAAGGGATGGAGAGAGGGGGAAAAGCAAGGGTTACTTGGAATGAGAGAAATCAAGATTCATACCGCTGGGTTGAAAGCTGCCCAAGCGAACGATGACGTACTGTTCCTCCAATTTGCGCATGGCCTCACTCTGACAGTGGAGGAAGCCCAGAAAGGTCCTTATGGGAATGGGAAGGAGAGTTAAAAGGTTTAACAACCGGGAGATTGCGTAAGCCAAGGCAGACTGAGTAGAGGTGTTCAGCAAAACAATCGCCCAGTCTGCGCTTGGCCTCGCAGATATAGAAACATAGAAACATAGAAAATAGGTGCAGGAGGAGGCCATTCAGCCCTTCGAGCCAGCACCACCATTCAATATGGTCATGGCTGATCATCCTCAATCAATAACCCGTGCCTGCCTTCTCCCCATATCCCTTGACTCCACTAGCCCCTAGAGCTCTATCTAACTCTCTCTTAAATCCATCCAGTGACTTGGCCTCCACTGCCCTCTGTGGCAGGGAATTCCATAAATTCACAACTCTCTGGGTGAAAAAGTTTTTTCTTACCTCAGTCTTAAATGACCTCCCCTTTATTCTAAGACTGTGGCCCCTGGTTCTGGACTCGCCCAACATTGGGAACATTTTTCCTGCATCTAGCTTGTCCAGTCCATTTATAATGTTATATGTTTCTATAAGATCCCCCCTCATCCTTCTAAACTCCAGTGAATACAAGCCTAGTCTTTTTCAATCTTTCCTCATATGACAGTCCCGCCATCCCAGGGATCAATCTCATGAACCTACGCTGCACTGCCTCAATCACAAGGATGTCCTTCCTCAAATTAGGAGACCAAAACTGTACGCAATACTCCAGATGTGGTCTCACCAGAGCCCTATACAACTGCAGTATAGGAGACCACACTGGGAACAACAGATATCAGCTTGTCTTCACTATCTGTCCTGGCTGGTGTCCACTGTGGAGCAGTGGGTGGACTCTTGCCCTCGCTACACTCTTGCCTCTGGGTCAGATGGTCAGGAGTTCAGATGTTGCTCCGAATGACTGGAGTACAGGATCCTTGCCAATGCACGTAACCCACTGCTCTTGCCCCCACGCTACTCTGAACTTCTACCAATTCTTGTTGTATTTTTCTCACTTCACTGGTGGTTGTCTTAAGCTGCCTGGACTCGGACTGCTGGAGTTTCCAACTCAATTTCTCCTCCAAATATTTATTTTTTTCTTCTTATCCCACGGGCAGAGGCTATTTATTCCAACAAGTCTTTGCCAGATGTCGACAGCCTCCCCATCAATTCCATTCCCCTACTTATTTCTCTGTAATACATCCTCCCTCACATGCCCATTAACTCCACCCCTTCTCCTCACTACCAAACCTACACTGGCACACGTTACACGACCTAATTGTCCTACGTAAGGTCATCATAGCTCAATTAACACCTGTAACCTCAACATTACATCTGTAAGATCAACACAGCAATGTGTTGGCCCGCAATATCCATGCCAAACTAACCTAAACTAATCTTTGCTCTACAATTTGAAAAGCAGAATTGCATGCCTAACACCCCCCCCCACCCCCGATGATTATGTGATCTCAGTCTCTGGTCGGCGTATCCTTGGCTGGAGTATTTAAGGACATCTTCAGGTTCTCGCTTCTACAGTCTGAAGTTCTCACCTGCTTCGAAAGGGCATCTATCAAACTGGTGCCCAGGAAAAACACAGAAACCCACCTCAATGACGATCACCCTGCAGCAATTAGCTCCAATGTAATGAGTGCCTTGAGAGGTTAGTTATGACAAATCAATTTCCGCCTCAGAAATGACCTTGATGTTCTACAATTTACCTATCGTCACATCAGATCAACAGAGAATGCTATCTTGCTGGCTCTCCATTCTGCTCTGGACCATCTGGATAATAGCTCAATATTCAACACAATCATCCCAGCTCCAACACCTGGGACTCCCTTTGCAACCTGATCCTAGATTTCCTCATCAGAAGGTTTCAATCAGTGAGGATCAGGAACAGCATTTCCTCCTCGCCAATCATCAACACAGGTGGACCTCAAGGCTGCATGCTTAGCCATTATGCCCCTGTCCCACTGAGGAAACCTGAACGGAAACCTCTGGAGACTTTGCGCCCCACCCAAGGTTTCCGTGCGGTTCCCGGAGGTTCCCGGAGGTTTTTGTCAGTCTCCCTAATGCTCGAAAGTGGTTTCCGCTTCTTCTATGTTCCGGCGATTATTTCAAAAATTTCAAAACCGGCCCCGACTAAAAATAGGTTGCCGTTTTAAAAATCAGTCATTTTTTAGTCGAAGCCGGTTGCGATGCTAGTTGAAGGTGGTTGCCGGAGGTTGCAGGTAGTGGAAGGTAAGACCTTTTTTTCACCCAGTTTTATTCCACCAGGGAGGTCTTACCTTCCACTTCCTGCAACCTCCGGCAACCATCTTCAACTAGCATCGCAACCAGCTTCGTCTAAAAAATTCACGATTTTAAAAACGGCAACCTATTTTTAGTCGCAACCGGTTTTGAATTTTTTGAAATAATCGCCGGAACATTGAAGAAGCGGAAACCACTTTCGACCGTTAGGGAGACTGACAAAAACCTCCGGGAACCACTCAGAAATCTTGGGTGGGGCGCAAAGTCTCCAGAGGTTTCCGTTCAGGTTTCCTAAGTGGGACAGGGGCATAATTCTCTACTCTGTTTATACTCACGACTATATGGCGAAGCACAGCTCCAATGCTAGCTACACATTTTCCAATGCCGTTTGTTGTTCGCTGAATTATAGGTGATGACGAGAGGTACAGAATTATAGGTACAGGAGAGATATGCAGTCTTCTTCAGACTGAAAGGCCTCGACCAAGAACGTCACCCATTCCTTCTCTTCAGAGATGCTGCCTGTCCCACTGATTTACTCCAGCATTTTGTGTCTATCTTCGATTTAAAAAAGCATCTGCAGTTCCTTTCTACACAGCAGGATTCATTGGTACGTTGACAGTGGAGAGAGTTAGCAGCCTCAAATTCCTGGACACTAATATCTAAGAAGGTTTCTTGAAATGGTAAATGGATAGTCCAAATAGAGGAGCAAACTATTGTGGCCCTTGTATTGATTCTGGCCACATGACTAACATTTCAGTGGAAGAACATTCTCAGAACAGTGATCACAGCTCCTTGAAGTTATAAATAAGGATAAGTCACTTTGTGAAAATAAGGATAAGTCACTTTGTGGGATTGGGCAAATGACAACATTAATAGGCAGGAGATAGGGAGAGAAACTTGTGAGGAACTGTTATTGGGTATGCCAACATCTGCATGTGGGTTTAAAGGCCAGCTGATCAGAGTTCAGGATCGGATTGTTCCCAAAGAGGAGGGCCAACGACAAGTTAAGGGGATGTTGGATGACACGAGAGGTTGTAAATTTGGTCAAAAAGAAAAAGGAAACCTATGTAAGGTTTAGGAAGAGTAAATCAGACGGGGCCTTTGAGGAATGTAGAAAAAGCAGGAAATAATTCAAGCAGAGAATTTAGATGTCCAGATGGAGCCATAAACCATCTGGACATCTAAAGGGATCAATCTTGTGAACCTACGGTCCTCAAATTAGGGGACCAAATTAGAGCTTAAACCATAGGATTAAACAGTATCCAAAGTATTTTATAGATAAATTAAAAGCAAGAAGGTAATTAGGGAGATTTATGAACACAAGGATAAAGGAGATAATTTATGCTTGGTAGGAGTATATTGGCAATGTATTTGTGCATTCACCAAGAAAAACGATTTGGAGGATAATGAGATCAGTGTGGGATATTGTAGCTTGGAAGGGCAGTTTAAGATCAAGAAGGTGGTGGTGTTGGGACTCTTGAAAAGCATAAATCCTTAGGGCTTGTTGGGATCTATCCCAGATTATTGGGAGAGGCAATAGAAACATAGAAACATAGAAAATAGGTGCAGGAGGAGGCCATTCGGCCATTCGAGCCAGCACCGCCATTCATTGTGATCATGGCTGATCGTCCGCTATCAATAACCCGTGCCTGCCTTCTCCCCATATCCCTTGACTCCACTAGCCCCTAGAGCTCTATCTAACTCTCTCTTAAATCCATCCAGTGATTTGGCCTCCACTGTGGCAGGGAATTCCATAAATTCACAACTCTCTGGGTAAAAAAGTTTTTTCTCAGCCCAGTCTTAAATGGCCTCCCCTTTATTCTAAGACTGTGGCCCCTGGTTCTGGACTCGCCCAACATTGGGAACATTTTTCCTGCATCTAGCTTCTCCAGTCCTTTTATAATTTTATATGTTTCTATAAGATCCCCCTCATCCTTCTAAACTCCAGTGAATACAAGCCTAGTCTTTTCAATCTTTCCTCATATGATAGTCCCACCATCCCAGGGATCAATCTCGTGAACCTACGCTGCACTGCCTCAATCACAAGGATGTCCTTCCTCAAATTAGGAGCCCAAAACTCAATCACAAGGATGTCCTTCCTCAAATTAGGGGGACCAAATTAGACATGAGATTGCTGAGGCCTTGATGAAGATCTTTGTGTCCTCTCTGGTTACAAGCAAGATCCCAGAGGGATGGAGAGTAGCCAATGTTTTTCTTTTGTTGAAGAAAGGAAATAAGGATAATCCAAAGGAATTATAGGACAGTGAGCCTCACATCAGTGGTAGGGACGTTATTGGAGCGGATTCTTACAGGTAGGATTTACTCACATTTGTAAGAGAATGGACTATTTGGGGGCAGTCACCTTGGCTTTGTGCAAGACAGGTCGTGTCTTACAAATATAATTGAGTTTATGAGGAGGGGGACAAAGGTGATTGTTGGTGGGAGGGCAGTGGAAGGTGTTTGCACAAAGTTTTGTAAGATATTTAACAATGTCTCGTACTGTCGGCTGATCCAGAAGATTCATGCTTGGGTCCACAATGACAGTAATTTGGATTCAGAACTGGCGTACCCATAGAAGACAGAGGGTAATGGTGGAAGGTTATCATATTTGCTGGTGGTCTGTGAGCAATATTGTGTAGGGATAAGTGTTGGTACATCTGCTGGTTGTGATATATATATATATATATATATATATATATATATATATATATATATATATATATATATATATATATATATATATAAGTGACTTGGACAAAAATGCACAGTAGTTGAGTTGATTAATAATTGTGCGACACAGAAACTGGTGGCGCTATGGACAGTGAAGAAGGCAGGGTACAGCTCAGTTATGGACACGGGCAGAAAAATGGCAGATGAAGTTTAATTTAGACATATGTGATGTGTTGCACTTTGGGAGGTCAAGTGTGAGGGGAAAGTACACACTTAATGGCAGAACCCTTAACAGCATTGAAATATAGAGGGATCTTTGTATCCAAGTCCACAGCTCCCTTAAAGTTCATGTTCAATTGGAGCAAAATTAGGCCGTTCGGCCCATCAAATCTACTCCACCATTCAATCATGGCTGATCTATCTTTCCCTCTCAACCCCATTCTCCTGCCTTCTCCCTGTAACCCCTGACACCCGCACTAATCAAGAATCTGTCAATCTCCGCCTTAAAAATATCCATTGAAGGCCTCCACAGCTATCTGTGGCAATGAATTTCACAGGTTCACCACCCTCTGACTAAAGAACTTCCTCCTCATCTTTTATTTTGAGGCTACGGCCTCCGGTCCTAGGCCCTCCCGCTGGTGGAAACATCCTCTCGACATCCACTCGATCCACGCTTTTCGAGGAAGGGCGACTACAAGTGGATAGGGTGGTAAAAATGTCTTCACCGGTCATTTTCATTTTCACACATCTGTAGAAGCTCTATAGATAATTTGTAAACAGCATCCAGCAGGGTGAAAGTATAATATTGTAGAGGCACAAGGTACTGCAGATGCTGATTTGCAAAAAAAAGACACAAATTGCTGGAATAACTCAGCGGGTCAGGAAGCATCTCTGGAGAACATAGACAGATGACGTTTCAGGTGGGAACCCTTCTTCAGACTTCAATACTGTTTTGTTTCTTGGATGGCTTGCGCACGGGAGGTACTGTGAGTAATTACGCACTTTCGCACCAACCTGCACTGATCACTCATGGACTGAATATCCAGCAAGAAGACTATAACGGCAGTTAATGTGAAATTGCCAGGCCAATAACTTTCTGTTTTTTAGTTAATCATTCCGAAAAGTTGTTATCTGTTCTGTGACTCTTTTTTCTGCCTTGGGCCGCTTAACATCCTGTAGCCAATTACTGGTGTGATTGCGCCAGTCACTGAATCCATTTACAGCATGTGTGCATAATAATCCAATTGCTCATCACTGGGGAATTGGTTGACCCTCTCAATGCACCATCCTTCAGGTGTAACTGGATGAAATATTTTAACTGAAATCCCATTAGGTTCTCAAAGCGGACTCATAAAAAAACAGGTGATAATGCGAGGGAACAGAACCAATTTCACAAGACAGTGTTTGTTGAATCTTATCCCACTAGGTTTCTCATTACAAATGTTCTCTCCTTGATATTTTTCTGGATGTTAATGAGTAATAGGGGAATTGGAGCATGTTCAGCATCAATTTAACAAAGCAGAAATTGCCGATATGTGGAAGCAAATGGCAATGCTGTCGCAATGTGCTTTTTATGTCTTCATTATTTCCAGTGTTCAATACCCCAAGAACGCAGAAGAACTTCCTGAAATCCCACACTCTCATTAGATGAGCAACTCCTCTCGTTTCTGAACAGCTGCAGCAACTATTGCAGCAAAAACATGTCCGTACAAAGCACATTTAATGTAGCTTAACATCACGAGATACCGCTCTCTCATGCAGCAGGTTAGCATTGGCAGGAAAGAAGGCCCTTCAGCCCATTGCGTTTATACCAGTTCTTTGAAAGAGTCGCCACAAGCTGCCTACTCTTCCCCAACAGCTTTGCAAAATGTTCTTCTCAGTTATTTCTTCAGCTCCCTTTTACAAACTCCTGCTTCCTGTGCCTATTCAGGCACTGTGTCGCACATCACAGTAACTTAAGCTTGGGCGACCTAATTGGCGAGTTTAGGAGAGTTTGAAAAAATGTCATGTTGAAGACCTCCTTCGACTACGTTGAAGACCTCCTTCGACCCCCTTGACCATGCTGAAGACTAGCGTCGACTAACTACGACTAATTTCGGGAAAACTGGACGGCGTATAGTGGAGTGGCGGCGCTGCCCTGGCAGCAGCGGCTCGCCTGCAGTCCGTCTGTTTTTCTTTTTATTTGTTGTTTTCTTGTCTTGTTTTTAGCGTTAGTTTGAGTTATTATGTAGTGTATGTGTGTGGGAGGGGTGGGAGAAACGTTCTTAGTCTCTTCCTTTTGGGGGGACGCGACTTTTCTTGTCGTATCCCCCGTCTCCGTCTCTGTCTGCGCTGAGGCCTATCGCGGAGCTGGCGGCCTCCAACTTTAACTGCGACCGACCCGAGGCTCCGGAGGCAGAGCCAGCCAGGACTTACCAGCGCGGGGCTGGCCGACTTCGGGGCTGCGGCGGGTTCAGGCGTTCCGGCGGCCCGACTCGGAGCTGTGGCGGCTTTCCGGTGGTGGTGGCGGCGGCAGCGACTTCGGAGGCCCGGCCGCGGGCCCAGTGGACGACAGCGTCGGGAGCTCGCAGGTCACAGGTTGGTGACCTGTTTTTCCGGAGCTCCCGCGGCAACAGCTGCGTACGCTGGCCTGGAGGGCGGCAGCTTCGGCAGCTTCGACCGCCCCGGGCCGCGGAGTTGAACCGGCCCGCTCGCGGAGCGCGGTTCACCCGCGGGACTTATTCACATCACCCGGTGCGGTCACAACATCGGAGGCCCGGGTCGCCTCAACGCAGAGGAAGAGGAAGAAGGGAAGAGACAAAGACAAGATTTTTGCCTTCCACCACAGTGAGGAGGTGTCTGGTGAACTCACTGTGGTGGATGTTAAATATGTGTTTATTGTGTGTTTTTGTTATTTACTATATGTATGACTGCAGGCAACGAAATTTCGTTCAGACCGCAAGGTCTGAATGACAATAAAGTTTTCCAAGGTCGAAGGAGAGTGAAGACGACCTCCTTCGACCTCCCTTCGTCTATGATGAAGACTATCTACGACTACCTTCGACCACCCTCGATTACCTACGACTAACATGCCGACCTACTACCACTAAACCTATGAGTAAAAAAAGTATCGATTTTTTCCATGGCGACCTTTTTTTAACACGGCGCGACCTAGCTGAGGCCTCGAGTACGCGGAGACCACTCTCGAGCACGAAGAAGAGATACGAAGACCTCCTACGACCTCGTGTCGACTGTGCTGCGAGTATGAGTGGAGGGTAAACTCGCCAGAACATGCGGATTAGGTCGCCCAAGTGGGACAGGCCCCTTTACAGTGGATGAGCATTCTGTTCCTCCGGGGCCTTTTCCGATCTCCTTCAAGCTCAAAGGTTATGGGGACGAAGGCAGGAGGATGGGGTTGAGAGGGAAGGATAGAATAGCCATGATTGGATGGCGCAGTGGACTCGATGGGCCGAATGGTGAAATTCTGCTCCTACGACTTACGAACATGAAGATGAAGATGGCTGATCCGTGGGCGGTTGCTGCTGGGACGCAGGTCGGGGCCTGATCAACCCCGGCTGGGTCGCCTGGGCGAGGGTGCCTGATGTTGTGAGACCCGAAACACCCGATGACCCCAGGTCACATCACTGAGGATGCGACCCAGCTCATCTAGAAGATGCATATTTTTCACATGAACATAAGCTGTTTCTCCCTGGTCACCAGCCGCCCTGTTTTTGAAAATAGCTTCTCTCGAACAATGACACCAAAACCCTTTGTGCACTTTGCTCTCTTTTTGTCAAAGTTAATTCACGGGTTTCTTGGAGACTCTCAACACTGTTATTATATAATCAGCTCGAAAAGCAACCTGTCTCTCTCCTGCTCATTTGACAGACTAATAGTGCGAGTACTATTTGAGAAAACTAAGCCTGCAGAGATCTGTCCTCCAAGTTCTTAAATGGACTTAAAAACACAATCGTCATTCCCAGTTTACTGTCCGGCACACATCTGATAGCGAGGCAGTTGTTTTTGTCTTTGCATTAAAGCCTCCATAAAGAATCTCCCTCAAGTCAAACTTGGATATCCATCTCACTGATGCTGCAATGAATCTGAACAGCGTCACTGGCCTGGAACCGTTAATTGGTGTTGCCACCAAGTGACATCTGCACTCAGGACCCAATCCAACCTCGGGCGCTGTCTGTGTGGAGTTTGTACATTTTCCCCGTGACAGTTTGAGTTTCCACTCGGCGCTCCAGATTCCTCTCGCATTCCGTGGAGTAGAAGACGCTAGTGGGTTCACTGTCCAGATCCAGGGTCAGGGAGTGATTCAGCTGGTTTTCAGCGGTCGAGGCCAGGTGGCGACCGGACAGCAATGGCGGCCACATCCCCCACAATTCAAAGCGAGGGAGAAAGTGCCCAGCGCCGACCAGTTGCCGCGGCCGGTGATGCGCTGGCCGTGCTTGTGAGCATGTGCAAGGCGGCGAATGAGGAGCGAGCGGAGAGCGGCGACCCGGACACGGATACGGATGGCGGGCGGAGACGGAGAGTGACAGACAGAGAGAGAGAGAGAGAGATAGAGTTGGGGGGGCCCGCCCAGAGTTGAACGGCGGGTGTCCTGCCTTGGCCGGAGGCCCCTAGATCTCGAGGCCCTATGAAGCCTAGTGGTTAATCCGGCTCTGCGAGGCACCCCTAGATCCCGAGGCCCGAAGCTTAGGCTTGTCGAGCTTGTACGTAAATCCGGCCCTGCCACTGCCATAATGTTGGTGAGTGGTAGGGGATTTGGAGAGCATTGGTAAACACGTGAGAAAAATAGGTTAGAATAACAAAGTGAAGGAAGGGATTAGTGGGATAGATTTACGAGACCGCATAGACTCTCCTTTCTGGGCTTGCTCCTGATCTGCTTTAAGCCGTGTCCCAAATGGCCCTCATCTCTGTTGCAAGAAAACATGAGAAATGCGAATGTGACCATCAGTCACGTCTGATAATAAGTAAATTACAGCAGGATTCTGTATGGTGGTAGTGTAGTGATTAATTTACTGGGTTAATAATGCAGTGACTGGAGTTTAAATCCTACCAGGGGAGCTGTGGAATTGTGGAATTGTAGTTATTAAGTTGGAATTTAAAACAATGTATATTCTTAGCAATAATAACAACTATGAATAATAAGGACAAAAATAAAGATTGTCATTGTCATTCCATTTCTTCACTAATGCCTATCTGGAGAAACTCAGCAGGTGAGGCAGATGTTTCGGGTCGAGACCCTTCATCAGACCTGAAACATAGCCTATTCCTTCGCTCCATAGATTCTGCCTCATCTGCTGAGTTTCTCCAGCTCTTTTATCTACCTTCGATTTTTCCAGCATCTGCAGTTCTTTCTTAAACAGTGAAATAAATCTGCTCTCTTTAGCTGATAGAAACATAGAAACATAGAAATTAGGTGCAGGAGTAGGCCATTCGGCCCTTCGAGCCTGCACCGCCATTCAATATGATCATGGCTGATCATCCAACTCAGTATCCTGTACCTGCCTTCTCTCCATACCCCCTGATCCCCTTAGCCACAAGGGCCACATCTCTCCCTCTTAAATATGGCCAATTAACTGGCCTCAACTACTTTCCGTGGCAGAGAATTCCACAGATTCTCCACTCTCTGTGTGAAAAATGTTTTTCTCATCTCGGTCCTAAAAGACTTCCCCCTTATCCTTAAACTGTGATCCCTTGTTCTGGACTTCCCCAACAATCTTCCTGCATCTAGCCTGTCCAACCCCTTAAGAATTTTGTAAGTTTCCATAAGATCCCCCCTCAATCTTCTAAATCCTAGCGAGTACAAGCCGAGTCTTATCCAGTCTTTCTTCATATGAAAGTCCTGCCATCCCAGGAATCAGTCTGGTGAACCTTCTCTGTACTCCCTCTATGACAAGAATGTCTTTCCTCAGATTAGGAGACCAAAACCGTACGCAATATTCCAGGTGTGGCCTCACCAAGGCCCTGTACAACTGCAGGTGAACCTCCCTGCTCCTATACTCAAATCCTTTTGCTGATCTGGTCTATACGTGACTGCAGACCCACTAAAGAGTCTTACTAACTCTAGATTTTAGATACAGCATGGAAACAGGCCCTTAGGCCCATCGAGTCCTCGCCAACCAGCGATCACCCCGTACACTAGCAATATCCTACACGCTAGGGACGACTGACCATTTTTAAACTGAAGCCAATGAACTTACACACCTGTACGTCTTTGGAATGTGGGAGGAATCCGGAACACCTGCAGTAAATCCACTGGGAGAACGTACAAACTCTGTACTGATAGCACCACAGTTAGGATCGAACCCGGGTCTCTTGCGTTGTAAGGCAGCAACTCTACCGCTGCAGCACCATGCTGTGCGACTCCCGTCTTAAATTGGAATATTAGCCTCGCAATCATATTAAAGCTTCAGGTTTTGAGAAAACCATCCATCAAAATTCCATTAAAAATAAGCCGAGAACCCGAATTCAGATTTCGACAATGCTACTTCCAACCTGCTCGGCAATGTAAAGACCTCGCAGACATCTGGTTTGGGATTGGGATCGGGCTCCTCCTCCTCCTTTTTCCTTCCTTCCCCCCGCCCCCTCCATCAGTCTGAAGAAGGGTTTTGGCCCGAAACGTTGCCTATCTCCTTAAAATCTTAAACATTTTTGTGTGCCTTCTGGTTTGGGATTGATGTCTAAATTGGAAGAGATGACCAATAGACTGATGTGCTTGCATTCATATTGTAGCGTTAACAGATTTCACCATCACAATCCCATTCTCAGTGGAATTGAATTCCGGTGCCCCGGAACTAGCTGTGCCTCTGGCCAAGTGTTTCAGTACTGGAATACACCGGCAACCATCCGACAAAGTGAAAGACTGCCCGGGTATGTACTGGTCACAAAATTCAGCACAAGGCCCATTCATGTCATTACCCAGTCTCCATCACCAGCAAAGTGATGGGTGGGGTGGGGAGAAGGGGGGAGGTGGGGGGGAGTGGGGATGGGGCAGGACACACCGCTATCGAGTGCCATAATTCACCAAGAATCAGCTCACCAATGTGTAGGAGGGGACTGTAGATGCTGGTTCATCCAAAATAGACACAAAGTGCTGGATTAGTTCAGTGGGTCAGAAGCCTTCGTCAGATGGGTTCTGACTGAAGAAGGGTTCTGACTCAAAACTGTACCCGTTCCTTTTCTCAGAGATGATGCCTGACCCGCTGAGTTACTCAAGCCCCACTTAGTGTCTCCCCACCAATGCCCAGTTTGGGTTTCCCCAAGACCCTACAGCTCCAGACCTCATAGAGCCTTGGACAAGACTTGGGGTGAAAGGGACACA
This sequence comes from Okamejei kenojei, assembly GCA_035221665.1. NCBI lineage: Eukaryota > Metazoa > Chordata > Chondrichthyes > Rajiformes > Rajidae > Okamejei > Okamejei kenojei. The sequence goes on from CM069136.1 coordinate 114,839,734, forward strand.
AAACGGTGTCAGACAAGGAAAGGAGAGGAGTGAAATGTAAAGCCAGAGGGAGGGATATGGGAGAAGTGGGGAAAGAGGGGGATAAAAGGGAAATGTCCACCAGGTGGCGCCAGCAACGGCTGCCTCGCCAACAGTCTGTCTGCCCCTTCCTTCCCTGTGTTTTAATAGTATGTGTTAAAATGTATGTGTTTAGTGTTCTTCAGCTTGTGATATGTTTGGGGTGGGGGTGGGGGGTTGGGGGAAACTTTCTCTAATCTCTTATCTTGACGGAGATGCGATTTATTTCGATATCGTAACTCCATCCGCACTGCGGCCTAACATCGAGGAGCTGGCGGCCTTTGCGGCCGACACGATCGACTTCCGGAGCTCCGTCGCGGGAGCCTGTGGGACTTGCCATCATGGAGCCCGCGATCCCTTTGCCAGGGAGCGACCTCTGAGCTCCGACCATGGGAGCCTGCGCACCTTACATCACGTAGCTCGCGGTCTCTGGTCTGAGACCGACATCGGGAACTCCAAGCCGCAGGAGCTTCAACCGCCCCGAAGTGGGAGTTTCGATCGCCCCGACGCGGGAGCTCCGACCGCCGGCTACGGGAGCTTCGATCGCCCCGACGGATGGTTCAACTGCCCCGACAGCGGGACAATAAAGGGGAAGAAGATTGGACTGTTTTGCCTTCCATCACAGTGAGGAACGTGGGGAATCTGCTGTGGTGGATGTTCATGTTAACTTTTATGTAGCTGTGGGTCTTGTTGCTTTATGGTAATTCACATATTACTGTACCTTTAATTGGTACACGCGACAATAAAAGACCTTTGGAACCTGTAAAATCCGTGAAATGTGGGACTTGGGAATGGGAGATTACCCTGGAGAGGAGGGGAAAGGAGAACGCTAACTCGGGTGGTGGGAGACGGTAGGGGAAATGTGCGCATTCTGCCATGGGGGGGGGGGGGTCTTCAAGGTTTAGGGAGGCGGGTGTGGTGTTTTACTGGAAGTGGGAAAATTCAACGTTAATAGAGTTGGGCTGTGAGCTATCGAAGCAAAATAGGAAGTGCTGTTTTTCCACTTTGAGTGTGTCTCACTCTGGCACTGGACAGGAAAGTGAATGTGGGAGTGGGAAGGGAAGTTAAATGGGTTGCAACCGTGAGTTACAGCAGGCCTTTTATGACACAAAAACATAAAAGGTACATAAATTCTACAAGACTACTGTCTGGAACCATGTGCCTGGTACAAGCAAGTTTTCACTGCATCGACGCCTCACCTTACTAACGGGCCTGTCCCACTTACGCGACTTTTTCGGTGACTGCCGGCACACGTCATAGGTCGTTGCAGGTCGCCGAAAATGTTCAACATGTTGAAAATCCAGCGGTGACCAGAACAAGGCACGACTCTTTGGGCGACATGTCGCCGGGGGGTCACCTGTACGGTCGTGAGTCGTCTCCTCAGTCGCCCAAAGAGTCGTAGCGTCTTTCTGGTCACCGCTTTTTGGCAACCTGCATCGACCTATGACGGGTGCCGACAGTCGCCGTAAAAGTTGCGTAAGTGGGACGGGCCCATTAAGCAGACGACAATAAACTTGTCAACCTGACTTGAATCATAATAATGTGTAAGAAAGGACTGTGTTAATCCTGGCCAGATTGGAGAGGCTAGGACTTCAAAATGGGGTAAAAGCTTCAGGGCTGCTGGGAGATTTGGTCAATTTGGAATTGCTCTCTGCAGAGCTGGGACAAGCTGCGGAGTGGTGCCAGTGTGTCTAGAGCCTAGATTCAATTTGCAAGAAAAGAATAAGAACATCTGCAGACCCTGTCAATTAGGTGCAAAATGCATAAGATGGATTGGATGGCTGCAAACCAGACATACACCTCGTAAATAATTGTAAATAATGTTGCAGAGGTCAGCTTTGCCGAGTGTTGATTGGATGAGGTATTGAGCCTTGTCTGGGCTTCTCGTAGATCAGGGTAAATGTTTCTAAGTTGGCTTCCTTGAGAAGTCCGGTTTGAATACGATGTATTGAGCTGCTGTATTATTGGGTTAGGGAAATGTCTGTTATGTGTGGGGTTAATCGATATCTGTAATTGGATTATTAAGAGACCACCCCCATGTGGTTCGGCCCCTCGAGGTCCCGGGACATATAAAAGTCAGCTACCACAAGGTTCAGGGTCGATCTTCTGGGACAGCACTTGGGACTGTGACTTTCTGGAGTGTGTCTGAGCCTAGAGCGCTTGATCTGGCAGATACGAGGATCGAATCGATAATCGGGGGAATATTTTCATTCTTAATTATTAGTTTTGTTAGCTTGGTTCAGATTTGTCTGTTAGTGCAAACTTGAAGTGGATTGAGTGAGTGAGAGAGAGATTGCTGCATGAGAGACTGCGATTGAGAGTTAGACTTAGATTGAGATCCTTTGTTTGAAAGTTTGGAATTGAATGCAGTGATTGTGATTTAACTGATAAGAGAGTTGGGAGAGAGACTGAATAGGAGCGGGTGGTTCGAATAATTGAATAAGAATGATTGAATAGGAGTGAGTGAGAAACAGTTGAAGGGAGCGATTGTTAGAGTAAAGGGCCTGTCCCACCAGCATCCGACTCCATGCGGTGAGCGCGATCAAACTGGAAGCGGGGGCCGCGCGGAGGTCGAGTGATCCCTGTACAGGGCCAATCCCACCAGCATGCGCCTGCATGTGGCGAGCGCGACCAAACCGGCAGCGGGGGCCGCGCGGAGGTGGGGTGAGTGGCGCGACGCGGCACGAAGTGGCGCGAAGTTGGAGCGAAGTCCGCAAGGTAAGTTCGCAAGGACAGAGAGGGACACACAGAGAGGGGCATGGAGGCACAGAGAGAGAGAGCCACGGAGGCACACACAGAGAGGGCCATGGAGGCACACACAGAGAGGGTCATGGAGGCACATATAGAGAGGGGCATGGAGGCACGACATTGAGGTGGTGTGTAATGCGTCGAGGCGACTGCGGGCCGACAGGCTGTTGCCGCACGGAATTTTTGAACCCGGTCAGTTCCTCGGAGCCCCGCGCGATGTCGGGACCAGCTCCGCTCAACTCCGCACGGCTCCGGCTATCGAAGTGGGACCGGTCCCGCGAGGCCGGACGGCTCAAGCGACCACGTTAGGTCGCGCTCACCGCATGGAGTCACATGCTGGTAGGACAGGCCCTTAAGTGTGAGTCTGAAAGACCGTTGACCATTGTGTGGGAGAGATTCCATTGACCTTGGAGTCTGAGAGGAAGGAGTGATTGGAAGAGGTGTTAGTGTCTGGAACCTTTAATTTACAATTTGTGTTGTGACCATTGTTCCGAGAATGGGGAATGTCTCTGAGAAGGACCGATCAAACAGATGTCGGTCGTGTCCTATGGGAGAATATTATCAAGAAGGAAGGGCAGAGAAGGAGGCCACGGAGATCAGAAACCGATGGATTCCAAGAGGGTATCGAGACTCTTGGGACGCCGAAGGTAGAGGACAAGGACACTGGCAGGGAGGTCAGGGGGCAGGGACATTTTGGCAATCCAACCCATTATGGTAGCCCTAACCTGCCAGTTAACAGCAATACCATCTATTAAAATTAAAGGCGTCCTCACATGGCCCGCGAAACTGAGAAACAGCACTACAAATCAGGAAGAACACCACCCCTTCCAAGGAGGAGGAGAGACATAGAATCCAGTTCTCAAGAACCCCTCACTGAAAGCAAGAAGCACGACAGGGAAACATAGTAGCTAGCATGAGGAGGGATGGCAACTATGGAATGGAAATGCCACTAGGGAGAGAAGAAGCAAACTTAAGGGCCTGTCCCACCAGCATGCGATTGCATGCGTCTAGTGCGACCAAACGTGGTCGATGAGGCGTACGGCCTCGCGGGGCCGGTCCCAATTCCAACTGCGGAGGCGTATGGAGTTGTGCGGGGCTGGTCCCGACATCATACTCACCAATCAGCTGGGCAGGAGGCGGGCCGACTGAGTTTGGACGTCGCACGGCGTCGGGCGGTGACGTCATCACGCAACGGCACGCCGGGCGGTGACGTCATCGCGCAACGCCACGTTCTAGGGGTACGCCGTCAAGATACTGCGTACGATGTCAAGACGCTGCATACGCCCTCAATGCGCCTGTGGGCCGACAGGCCGTTGGCGCGCGGGATTTTCGGACAGTGCAAGATTTTTGCAGCCCCGCGCGATGTCGGGACCTGCCCCGCACAACTCCATACTCCTCCGCCGATTGAAGTGGGACCGGCCCCGCGAGGCCGTACTCCTCAAGCGGCCACGTTTGGTCGCGCTAGACGCATGCAATCGCATGCTGGTGGGACAGGCCCTTAACTGTGCAGTAGGAAAGAAGATTAATGTGTTACCGAGTTTGTGCCTGCAGGACAGTATATCGACGAGACACTATCTGGGGAGACACTGTCCCTACTCCCTTGTAATTAAAATTACCATCAGAAAAGCAGAAGACCTATCCTAGTGCCCAACTTTAATATCACCTAGCTATTGGTTGAAAGAAAAGGAAGGAGAGTAAAAGACACTTTAATCATCTTTGAATGAAGCACCACCAACGGCCTGTAATGACTTTTGGGACAAGATCCACTTTAAAGGACTGCAAAGGACTGAAAATAATTCCTCTGTGGTTTGGAGTAAAATACCTAATTTGCATCTAAATTATGGTTATTAGAAATAAATTCATACATTTTGGATTCGGTCTCGAAATTGTATGGAAATAGATTGGAGGGACTTTAAAAATTTGAGATTTGGAATAGACTTGTGGAATCTGGCTTAGGAATAATTGGAGTTTCATTATTAATCGACATCATAGAAACATAGAAATTAGGTGCAGGAGCAGGCCATTCGGCCCTTCGAGCCTGCACCGCCATTCAATATGATCATGGCTGATCATCCAACTCAGTATCCCGTACCTGCCTTCTCTCCATACCCCTTGATCCCTTTAGCCACAAGGGCCACATCTAACTCCCTCTTAAATATAGCCAATGAACTGGCCTCAACTACCTTCTGTGGCAGAGAATTCCACAGACTCACCACTCTCTGTGTGAAAAAAGTTTTCCTCATCTCGGTCCTAAAGGAATTCCCCCTTATCCTTAAACTGTGACCCCTGGACCTCCCCAATGTTCTGGACCTCCCCAACATTGGGAACAATCTTCCTGCATCTAGCCTGTCCAATCCCTTAAGACTTTTGTAAATTTCTATAAGATCCCTCCTCAATCTTCTAAATTCTAGCGAGTACAAGCCGAGTCTATCCGGTCTTTCTTCATATGGAAGTCCTGCCATCCCAGGAATCAGTCTGGTGAACCTTCTCTGTACTCCCTCTATGGCAAGAGTGTCTTTCCTCAGATTTGGAGACCAAATCTGTACGCAATGTTCCAGGTGTGGTCTCACCAAGACTCTGTACAACTGCAGTAGAACCTCCCTGCTCCTATACTCAAATCCGTTTGCTATGAAGATGCTATGACATCATAATTATCCCAGAAAGGCAGACAAAGATGGGAAGGATTGTTCAGAGGACATCAAGAAGGATGGAACGGGAAGATCTGGTAACATGGAATTACTTAAGGAATATGAGTTGGAATTAAAATTGGAATTAAAATTGTACTTAAAATTGGAAATTAAAATGGGAATTGAAACTGAAATTGGAGTTGGAATTGGAAATGGTTAAAAGAGGAACTGTGAGCAGCAGGACTACCCTTTAAGAGACAAGACTAAGGAATTAATCAGTAGTTAAGAACTAATACCAGCAGGAACCCCTAGACCGAGAACAAAGCCAATAGAATAAAAGTGAGAACCCCTAGACCGAGAATGAAACCAATATAGTAAAGAACCAACATAGTATTGAATCAACATAGTAACGAGTTATCATGGTGAGGAGTCATACATAAATAAGGAGAGGTATTGGAGGAGAGACTTAGTAAGTTAAGCGCCTGTCCCACTTAGGAAACCTGAACAGAAACCTCTGGAGACCTTGCGCCCCATCCAAGGTTTCTGTGAGGTTCCCGGAGGTTTTGGTTACTCTCGCGAATGGTGGAAAGTGGTTTCCGCGTAGTCGAGGCTTCTTCTATGTTCCTGCGATTATTTAAAAAAAAAAAAAACCGGCCTCGACTAAAAATAGGTTGCCGTTTGGTCGAAGCCAGTGGAGTGGGGTCGCTATTTACTTACAGGCAGTCGAAGGCAATCTCCTTCGCTGACCGGCCATTTTGATTGGCTCATTAGAGTTTTCAGCAAAGATCCTGTCGGATCGTTGGTTTTCAGGACCTAGAAGATCCGCCGGAAGGTAAAATGCCCGCTAACTTAATTTAACTTATTAATACTGTCTCCAATCCTTCTCGCCCCCTTCTTCCCCCCTTCTCCCCCCTGCTCTCCCCTTCTCTCTCCCCTTCTCTCTCCTTCTCCCCCCTTCTCTCTCCCCTTCTCTCTCCCCTTCTCTCTCCTTCTCCCCCTTCTCTCTCCCCTTCTCCCCCCTTCTCTCTCCTCTCTCCCCTTCTCTCTCCCCTTCTCTCTCCTTCTCCCCCCTTCTCTCTCCCCTTCTCCCCCCTTCTCTCTCCCTTCTCTCTCCCCTTCTCTCCCCTTCTCCCCCCTTCTCTCTCCCCTTCTCCCCCCTTCTCTCTCCCCTTCTCCCCCCTTCTCTCTCCCTTCTCTCTCCCATTCTCTCCCCTTCTCTCTCCCCTTCTCTCCCTTTTCTCTATGCTCTGTGGCAGCCGTTTACCTTCCTCTTCATCTCGCAGACAGCGCTCCTCCGCTGTCCCTGGACCCCACCTTCACGATGTGTGTGTGTGTGTGTGTGTGTGTGTGTGCGTGCGGTCGGCAGCAAAGATCATGTAGAATCTTTGGTCAGTAGATGCAGCTCACGCTTCGGTCGAAGCTTTCCAGGCAAGTGACCAAAACCTCTGGCGACTCACGGAAACCTTGGGTGGGGCGCAAGGTCACCAGAGGTTTCTGTTCAGGTTTCCTAAGTGGGACAGGGGGTTTAGAGAGAGACCTGAAGAGTTATTGAGAATAGCAGAGCCGATGCATATTTGCCTGATGGATTTGAAAAGTTTAACCCTTGATGGTAAAGCGGCTTCTATTATCAAGGTAGAAAGAAATTGTTCCTGGATTCGGCAGTCTTGATTGGATTTATGATGAAATTGATAGCATATAGAAATTGATTGTTTAAATTTGAACAGCTGGGAATTCCACAGGAATTGGAATGGAATTGTATTATCGGCTACAATGCTGTGGAATAAGAAGGATGAGATGGACATTGAAATTTGAAATAGTAACTTGAAGGCTGAGACTGAATTTGGTTAAATTGGAACATTTATCATGGTTTGCTTGTAGGGAAATCTAGACTGGAAAGCTGAAAATTATATGATTACCTGTCATCAGATATCATATTATAACATCGTGTGAGTATGAAGAAGGCTGATTAGTGTCAATCCTAGAATAATAAAGAGTATATTAGGGAACAGAATAGGAATAGGGATCTAGTAATAGGGTAATATAATAGGTTCGAATAGGGATAGTATGGCAGAACTACAGAGAATGTATGGGAAAGCATGAGTGCATGATCGTAACTGATCGTAGGTTTTAGGTTCGACTGTGGAAAGTGATGGAAGAATGGGCAGCAACACGGATGGAGGGAATTCGCACCCATGAAAACTCGGGGGGTGAAGACTCATCAGACGGAACTTGTGAAGTTATGCCCATGAAAAGGCGGGACGTTTGACAAGATTCTGGGAAGAAACATCATCATCTTGTGTTGCTGATAGATGGGAAATGTAAAGGACACACTTATGTATATCTGGTTAGCTGATTATTGAACTATTTGGTTATCAGAAATGATGGGATATCATATATGATAAAAAGGAAGGAATGTTAATCCTGGCCAGATTGGAGAGATGAGGACATCAAAATGGGGTAAAAGCTTTAGGGCTGCCGGGAGATTTGGTCAATTTGGAATTTCTCTCTGCAGAGCTGGGTCAAGCTGCGGATTGGTGCCAGTGTGTCTAGAGCCAAGATACAATTTACAAGAAAAGAATAAGAACATCTGCAGACCCTGTCAATTAGGTGCAAAATTGGATGGCTGCAAACCAGACATATACCTTGTATATAATTGTAAATAATGTTGCAGAGAGCGCTTGGGACTGCATGACTTACTGGAGTGTCTCTGTTTGAGCGAGACCTAGAGGGCTCGATCAGGCAGATACGAGGATTGAACCTGCGATGGGATAGGTACAGTAGTTGAATGGTAATTGTGCTTTTGTTAAAATAAAGATTAGTTGTTCAAGCATTTGATTCAGTGTTTTTACTGAACCTAGACTGGGGGAAGTTTAGATACGAGCAATTTACAACTGCAGATGCTGGTTGAAATCGAAGGTCGACACAAATTGCTGGAGTAACTCAGCAGGTGAGGCAACATCTCTGGAGAGAAGGAATCGGCGACGTTTCGGGTCGAGACCCTTCTTCAGACTGATGTCAGAGGAGGGGGTGGGACAAAGATAGAATGTAGGCGGAGGCAGTAAGACTAGTGGGAGAACTGGGAAGGGGGAGGGGATGGAGAGAGAAAGCAAGGGCTATCTGAAGTTGAATCATGATATGTTCTTTAGTTTATAAGTTACAGGAGCAGAATTAGGCCATTCGACCCGTCAAGTCTACTCTGCAATTCAATCATGGCTGATCTATCTTTCCCTCTCAACCCTATTCACCTGCACTCTCCCCATAACCCCTGACAATCTGTCAATCTCCACCTTAAACATTTCCATTGACTTGGCCTCCACAGCCTTCTGTGGCAATGAAATCCACAGATTCATCACCCTCTGACTGAAGAAATTCCTCCTTATTTCCTTTCTAAAGAAACGTCCTTTTATTCTGAGCTATGGCCTCCGGTCCTAGACTCTCCCACTAGTGGAAATGTCCTCTCCACATCCAATCTTTGGCATGCTTTGCCTCTGAGAGCTTTATATTCTCCGAATATATTCAAGATGGAGTTTGACGGATATTGACTGCTTGGGTGGGTGGGTTATGCGGAGGGTGGGGTGGGGGGGGGGGGGGGGGGGGGGGGGGGGGGGGGGCTGGGAGGTCATCTGATTCACACGGCATCCACCACCCTGAGCATTCATTCCCTCCATCACTGGCATACAGTGGCTGCATTGTGTCCCATTGGTTGCATTTATCAGGCAACTGAACCATCCTACCACAACAAGAGCGCAGTGCTGAACTACTATCTACCTCATTGGTGACCCCCTGGACTATCTTTAATCGGACTTTGCTAGCTTTATCTTGCAACAAACGTTATTCGCTTATCATGTATCTGTAAACTGTGAATGGCTCGATTGTAATCATGAATTGTCTTTCTGCTGGCTTGTTCGCACGCAACAAAAGCTTTTCACTGTACCTCAGTGACAAGTGACAGTAAGCTACACTGAAACTGAACTGATCCACAGGTGTGTTGGTGTTACTCACTCACACAGGCTATTCCAACAGCAGTTCCCAAATCCATGACCCCCACCATCAAGAAAGACAAGGGAACGATGGTTCACCACTGCATCCGAATTACACCCCATCCATGCGTGGAAATATATTTATGTTCCCTCATCGTCACTGCATCCTAAATCCTGAAACTCCCTCCTCAACAGTACCGCGGGAGCATCTTCTGAAGTATTGCAGAGGTTGAAGACCTTTGCCACATTACCTGGGGTAATTAGGGATGGGTAATAAATGCTGGTTTAAAATTAAGAATTATAACAAGTTGTCCTTTAATTCATGCTTTCCCTTGAGTTCTCAATCTCACACTTCTGGGCCTACTTTTTAAATTCTGACTGGGGAGGGGTTAAAATTACCCAGACCGCCAATCGAATAACTGACATATCCTTAATGAAAGAATTGCTGCCCAGAAATATTCAACAGTGTAAGTATTCCTGTTACCCCCCTGCTCAATGGAAGCAGGCAGAGAGAGCTCGCTCAGTGTGCCTGAACCACCCCATGGCACCTTCTTCAGACAATCCCACAGCCAGACAACTGAAATATTCTCTCAGCGTTCCACCCTCAGTTAATATGTTTTTATAAAGACTAAATGGTGAACAGCTTTGACAAATGACTAATCATTCGCAGAAGACAGTCGGATATGTTTCCCAAGTATCAAACTATACAGGAAATTGACAAGTAATTTAACAAAAAAGATCAAATATAGCCATAGTGAGTCACATTTCAAAGCATAGGTTGATTTTTCGTTGCAGACAAGAAACGTCAAAGTGGTTTAGCTTAGTTTAGTTTGGAGATAGAGCGTGGAAAAAGGCCCTTCGGCCCACTGAGCCCATGCCAACCAGCGATCCTGGTAAAGCAGCAATATCCCCCATGTTTCATTAGGGACAGAGAAACAGAGAAAATAGGTGCAGGAGGAGGCCATTCGACCCTTCGAGCCAGCACCGCCATTCATTGTGATCATGGCTGATCGTCCCCTATCAATAACCCGTGCCTGCCTTCTCCCCATATCCCTTGACTCCACTAGCCCCTAGAGCTCTATTGAACTCTCTCTTAAATCCATCCAGTGACTTGGCCTCCACTGCCCTCTGTGGCAGGGAATTCCATAAATTCACCACTCTCTGGGTGAAAAAGTTTTTTCTCACCTCAGTCTTAAATGGCCTCCCCTTTATTCTGGACTCGCCCAACATTGGGAACATTTTTCCTGCAATTTACATCATTTTACCAAAGCCAAATTAACCTGCAAAACCGTATGCCTTTGGAGTGTGGGAGGAAACGAGGGCACCCGGGGAAAACCCACATGGTCATGGGGAGAACGTGCAAACTCCGTACAGGCAGCACCCACAGTCAGGATCGAACCCGGGTCTCTGACTCTGTAAGGCAGCAACTCCACCACTGTGCCACTGTGTCACCCCATGAAATTGAGGATTTATCCCGGTTGAATGAAGGAACATACAAAAGGGGCTGAATGGCTTCCTCCTATCCCTGTGGCTGGCTGCCAGCTCTGCAAGTAGTCTCCTTTCATTCTGCAGTCATGCGGGCTTGCAGAGTATTTGGTAAACTTGGGTGTTTGCTGTTCACTTGCCCTTTCTGAGAAAATGTTAACAATAAATCAGAAAGGCAGTGATTTATAAATATATTCTTCCAAGAGTGTTCATAAAACATGCCGCAAAGTGTCATTTACTATGCTGACACTTTGAAATAGCTTGGGCTGTGTCACTGCAGATGCTGCAATAGGCCAGCATCAATCACAAACTACTGGCTCTGCTTAAAACTGGAACTTGTTTAAATCATGAACTAAGTGAGAACTGGGTAAACACGAGAGGGAGAGCGGGATGGAAGGAGATGATGGGGTGGAATGTGGAGGTACGAGGATTCCCGAGTGGAGCAAAACCATTGGCATGGAGCAAGCGCACCATCCCCTGGGTCTACTCCCCCTGCAGCCAGTATCAGGGGGCATTTCCCAATTGATCCACACTCCCGATGCTGCACCATATTACTCAAGCTTCATTGACAGGTTTAGTTTGGTTTAGTTTAGAGACGCAGCGTGGAACCAGGGCGCACCGAATGCTTGCTGACCAGCGACCCCCCCCCCCCCACACACACACTAACACTGCCCTACACACTTTTACAATTTTACCAAGCCAATTAGACTGCAATCCTGTACATCTGTGAGTGTGGGAGGAAACCAGAGCACCCGGAGAAAACCCACGCAGTCACGGGGAGAACGTACAAACTCTGTACAGACAGCACCCGTAGCTGGGATTGAACCAGAGTCTCTGGCGCTGTAAAGAGCCTGTCCCACTTACGCGGCCTTGGCTCGCAGATTACGCGACCTCGTGGTCGTTTGAGCCGTACGGGCACCGTATGGCCGCGCGGGGCCGGTCGCACTTAGAAGCGCGGAGTTGTGCGGGGCTGGTCCCGACATCGCGCGGGGCTCCGAAATTCTTGCAGTGGCCGAAATCTTTGCGCGCCAACGGCCTGTGGGCGCGCAGGCGCATTGTGGTCGTACGCATCGTCTCAACGTCGTACGCAGTGTCTTGACGGCGTACGCCTAGCGCGTGACATTGCACGATGACATCACTGCCCGGCATGACGTTGCGTGATGACGTCACCGCCCGACGCCGTGCGACGCCCAAATTCAGTCGGCCCGCCTCCTGCCCAGCTGATTGGTAAGCATGACGCAAATTACGTTACACGCGAACTTAGCGCGATCTTAGCGTGTGCTTAGCGCGAACTTCGCGTGAACTCCGCTTCCGTTTGGTCACGCCAAACGCACGCAATCGCATGTAAGTGGGCCAGGCCCTTTGGGCAATAACTCTACCATTGTGCCACTGCATCGCCCTTAAGATTTCATTGCAGTTCTTACATCCTTGGAGTGGATTACTAACCCATAACAAACCTGGTGCTTTTGGCGAGGTTTAAAGTTTCAAAACGGCTAATTTTCACTGCTAAGCTTAGCGGACAGCCCATCCAGGCGGGTGGGTCAAAGGAGAACTGTTGGTCTCACTTATCAATACAGCCAAAACTGAACCTTGATCTTGATCCTTTAAAATATTTGTCCATTATAAAAATCACGGATTATTCAGGCATAAACAGGTTCTCTGTTCCACCAAAGTTAGTGGCATCAAGTTTTGGAAGCACAGATAAATGTGCAGACAATTCAACTATGCACACAATGCAAGTATTCTAGGTGAGAAACAGAGCACCTGATACTAGTATTAAATTGCACCCAAAACAGATTGTTAGGTCCATCTGCTTTATGGTCGTAACTCCAACTCTTCACCTTTATGGTCGTAACTCCAACTCTTCACCTTCCCTCCCGCCCTCTACTTTCAGTCTGAAGAAGGGTCTCAACCCGAAACGTCGACCATCCTTTTTCTCTGGAGATGGTGACTGACCTGCTGAGTAACTCCTGCTGCACTTTGTGTGTTTCTTTGCTATAAACCAGCAACTGTAGCTCTTTGTTTCTACACTGTGCTCCGTGGAAGGTCTATGGATCACAGGAGGTTCTCTCCATCCCTCCATCTCCCCCTCATTCCTCTTCATCATCTCTTATACTCAGCTGCAAAGAAAATCGAGAGATATGGGTTGGAGCAGCAAGATGGGGAATGAGATAAGGGATCAGCCAAGTCCTTAGGAAATGGTGAAGAAGGGTTTTATTTCCAATGCTTCTATGTCCTTTTGTCCTGCTTATTTATCCCCCCGCATCCGTACTCCAGCTTTGGTTCCCTCTTCTCCCTGCCCTCTGTATAAAGAGGTTTCCCCTGTATGTCCTTCTGAGCAATTGTGACTGTCTAATGTTAGCATTCCTGGGCTGAAGACTCAGACGCAATGGGGAAACATCTTCTAACCTGTCAAACCAAATCATGCTTTCAATGGCCTCTGCCAGGTGACCACTTCTTGGAAAGAAGACCTCAGTTTGTCGGGCCTTGAGCGTAATCTTTCAATTCTGCTTTCACTGATGGGGCTATGGTGTAATCTTTCAATTGGGCGTTCATCCTCTTTGGACCCCAACAGTGTGCAATGCCACCTTTTTCCTCTGCATTAAATGGGAGACAGAGTGAAGTAAGGGCGATGCCACCTTGTAGCAATGCAATCCATCTCATTGCACAGTGAAGGCTGGCTTCAGAGGTGAAGTTCTCCCCCAGTTACTGTGCACGGAGACTCAATGACATACTGTATTACTAATGCACATGTTACAATTTACACCTTCAATCAGGAGCCACCATCTATTCCAAAACAATTTGTATGCTGTGCAGCCCTGAGCTACTAACAAGAACGGCCGAGTTCCTCCTCTATTTCTCATCACACTAATTTACACTTATAATCTGGACACTTTGCCAACAACATGAATGCTGTTCCACAGCATTCCTCAATTCCCTACCATTTACCATGGTAGGGAATTGAGGAATGTGGTGGAACAGAGGGATCTAGGAATAACTGTGCATAGTTCCCTGAAGGTGGAATCGCATGTAGATAGGGTGGTAAAGAAAGCCTTTGGTGTGCTGGCCTTTATAAATCAGAGCATTGAATATAGGAGTAGGGAAGTAATGTTAAAATTGTACAAGGCATTGGTAAGACCAATTCTGGAGTATGGTGTACAATTTTGGTCGCCTAATTATAGGAAGGATGTCAACAAAATAGAGAGAGTACAGAGGAGATTTACTAGAATGTTGCCTGGGTTCCAGCAACTATGTTACAGAGAAAGGTTGAACAAGTTAGGTCTTTATTCTTTGGAGCGCAGAAGGTTAAGGGGGGACTTGATTGAGGTCTTTAAAATGATGAAAGGGATAGACAGAGTTGACGTGGATAAGCTTTTCCCATTGAGGGTAGGGAAGATTCAAACAAGAGGGCATGACATGAGAATTAAGGGACAGAAGTTTTGGGGTAACGTGAGGGGGAACTTCTTTACTCAGAGGGTGGTGGCTGTGTGGAATGAGCTTCCAGCAGAAGTGGTGGAGGCAGGATTGATTTTAACATTTAAGAGTAAAGTGGATAGGTATATGGACGTGAAGGGAATGGAGGGGTATGGTCTGAGTGCAGGTAGATGGGACTAGGGGAAAACAAATGGTCGGCACGGACTGGAAGGGCCGAGAGGGCCTGTTTCCGTGCTGTAATTGTTATATGTTATATGGTTAACTGAATCCTGGTAAAATATCAAAGGCCAAAGGATCAAAACGTGGATCTTTTCCAATCACTTCTTCGCTGCTTCTTAACAAAGTTTTTGTGATTACCAGTCACCACAATTCATATTCAGTCTCTCCCTGCTGCGATGACTGTGCTTCCCCCCACTTAGCACAGATGGGAGATTGCTCAGGTAACTATGGATACCAAAAACCTAGCGGAGTGCAAGAGCAGGAAGCTTGAGACAGGAGAGAAGAAGAAATAGTACTCTCAGGGGAGGATGGAAAGAAAGAGATTAAGCTTAATCTCCAGGCAAAATTATTCATCATTTTGCCAATCCCAAAACATCTGAATTAGTTAATATAACTGACTTTCCTGCCAAGATTACCTGACAAGGATTTTCATTTGGAATGTCTTGAAGTTGTGACAGGGGCTAGGGAGAGGCAGTTTCGGCTTTGAGTTGGTATCAAGAGTGGCTGGAAGAAGGGGGTACACGGGATTGTTCCAAGTCCAGGCCAGGTACGACTTCCGAGATTCCTTGCACCCAATAAATTCCCTCACCACCAAATTTTCAAAGGTGCGGAAGGCATTTGTCATCCTTCCTTTATTAACAGAGGCAGAAAGGGAAATGATTCAAATCCAGTTAGTGAAGCCAATTTGGAGATCTACACAGCAGGAAGAATGTTGATGATTTGGAGATAACGGAGAGTGGGTTTACTGGAGCAGTCCTGGGGATGAGGGGCTTTGGTTCTAGGGGAGGCTCGAGAGGCTGATGCTGTATAGAGGATTTCAGTACAGGAGTAAAGAGGTTCTTCTGCAGATGTATAGGGCTCTGGTGAGACCACATCTGGAGTATTGTGTACAGTTTTGGTCTCCTAATTTGAGGAAGGACATCCTTGTGATTGAGGCAGTGCAGCATAGGTTCACGGGATTGATCCCTGGGATGGCGGGACTGTCATATGAGGAAAGATTGAAAAGACTAGGCTTGTATTCACTGGAGTTTAGAAGGATGAGGGGGATCTTATAGAAACATATACAATTATAAAAGGACTGGACAAGCTAGATGCAGGAAAAATGTTCCCAATGTTGGGCGAGTCCAGAACCAGGGGGCACAGTCTTAGAATAAAGGGGAGGTCATTTAAGACTGAGGTGAGAAAAGACGTTTCCACCCAGAGAGTTGTGAATTTATGGAATTCGCTGCCACAGAGGGCAGTGGAGGCTAAGTCACTGGATGGATTTAAGAGAGAGTTAGATAGAGCTCTAGGGGCTAGTGGAGTCAAGGGATATGGGGAGAAGGCAGGCACGGGTTATTGATAGGGGACGATCAGCCATGATCACAATGAATGGCGGTGCTGGCTCGAAGGGCCGAATGGCCTCCTCCTCCACCTATTTTCTATGTTTCTATGTTTCTATGTTCTCCTTGGAGCAGAGAAGGTTAAGGGAAGATTTAATGAAGATGTGCAAAATCACCCAGGGTTCGGATGCGGTAGGCAGGGAGGAGCTGTCTCGTGAGGCAGGAGAGGGAATGAGCAAAGACTACGGAGTGAAGACACGAGCAGTATTGAGGGTATGATTTTATGTAGTGAGCTGAAGCAGATGCAACAGGAACTATTAAAACATCATATGGTAGAATCTCCAGCATCGGATAGATCTGTTGCCATACAATCCCAGTGAGCTGGGTTTAATCCCTACTGCCAGCACTTTCTATATGGACATTCACTCTGTGACTTGGGTTTTGCACCAGGTGCTCCAGTTTTTTCCTGTAAATAATTGTCTTCTGCAAATTGCTCCTGGTGAATAGGGAGAAGTTGCGGAACTGGGATAATGTAGAATTATGCCCCTGTCCCACTTAGGAAACCTGAACGGAAACCTCTGGCGGCTTTGCGCCCCACCCAAGGTTTCCGTGCGGTTTTCGGAGGTTCCCGGAGGTTTTTGTCGGCCTCCCTAATGGTGGAAAGTGGTTTCCGCTTCTTCGCCGGAACATAGAAGAAGGGGAAACCACTTTTGACCATTAGGGAGACTGACAAAAACCTCCGGGAACCTCCGGGAACTGCAAGGTCTCCAGAGGTTTCCGTTCAGGTTTCCGAAGTGGGACAGGGGCATAAGTGTGAACTAGGGATCAACGGTCAGTATGGACTCATTGTGCCGTAGGATCTGTTTCCATGCTTTATCTCCAAGCTAAACCATCTTCACAAAGGATGGACTCACTGGGCGAAAGGACATATTTCTGTGATGTGTGCAGTTCTCAAAGGGAACCAAAGTTGGGGGCGATAATTGTTGTCTTTAGCTCATGTTCATAAGTTATAGGAGCAAAATTAGGCCATTCGACCCATCAAGGCTACTCCACCATTCAATCATGCCTGACCAATCTTTCCCTCCCAACCCCATTCTCGTAAGGTTCATTTATTCTCACATACACCCATTGGTGTAGTGAAATTTCATTCTCCAGCCTTCTCCCCATTACCCCTGACACCCATACTAATCAAGAACCTATCAATCTCTGTCTTAAGTGCAGACCACGTCGCATGAATGAATGAGAAATAAATGATTTGCAGGAACGTGGGGAAAGAGCAGGGAGCATGGTCTCATTGAATGCAAAGGGCTAGACCAGGGGAAAAGGGTTGAATGGCTTCTTCCTGCTCCGTAACATTCCGTGCTCTGCGTTAATGACCTCCAAGCAAGCTGTTGCTGTTTTCTCATCCTCAAAAGTCTCTAAGATCAGTCAGAAGCAATGATCACTCTTTACACCAGTGAACCAGTGTATAGGCAACAGAATCAATCCCAGTCACTTTGGGTCCAGTTTAGAGATTTGGCATTAATTCTCTGCAGACATGCCTCTGTGTGTCAATTTGTGGCTTTTGTCTTGTCTGGATTTACGTTAATCTGTTCTGGGAAAAATGACACTGTAAAATGTACAAGGAGGAAGGTTGGCTATTTTAATGACAGCGACTGGAATAAACCTAGATGCTCAGAGAAAGCAAAAACAGCCTGACAGCCCAAAAGGATTTCAACAAAAAAATGTTCTTTTCATCAACAAAAAATTAAGGCAATGAACTGCCAATTAATCTGCAGCAGACAGACTTCAGCAGAACACAGCTCTGACGAAAGGTTACACTTAAACTGTGAATTTTTTTTTTCTTTTCAGATTTTAATCTGTGGTTTCTTTCCTAAGATTTCCTTCTCTAATCATAATTTTGTGAGTTTCAAAATGAGTGCTTTCTTGAAACAAGTGCGATAAATACATTTGGATTTTGGATGTTCAAATGCTCCCTACCAGCCGCTGTGATTTTGCAATGCCTACAGTATGGAATTCTTCAGGACAAGGTGCTTTTGTTTTGAAACCACTGAAGCGAAACTGTACATCTTTGTAAAATTCACTTCCGATGCTCTCACTGGATAACACTGGTCTCTAGTGCAGATACACTTCAGACTTGATACATTTCACACTTAGGCAGACTGTGGCACAGCTGGTAGAGTTGCTGCCTCACAGCGCCAGAGACCCGGGTTCGATTCTGACCTCGGGTGCTGTCTGCGTGTGGGGCTTGCACTTTCACCCTGTGGTGGCGTGGGTTTCCTCCGGGCGCTCTGGGTTGCCTCCCACATCCCAATGACATGGGCTTTGTAGTTTAATTGGTTTTGGTAAAATAGTAACATTGCCCCTAGTGTGTACGATAGTGTCCCACTGTATGAGCTATTTCAAGAGTTCTCCCGGGTTTGCCCTGATTCGAACTGGGAGAATTACGCTAATAGCCGCTTGTAGGTGCTCGGGGCTCTCGTGGACATTTTTCAACATCAACAAGTTGACAAATCTTCAGGAGTCTTCACGAGCTTACCACATTTCCCGAGTACCTGCCGTTAGCTTTACGAGCCGCTAAGAGACGTCCCGAGCTTCGACGAACCCGCTACATACATTCGATGTGCTTACCACGAGTTTGATTTTTTTTTTGAACTCGGGAGAGCTCTTGTATTACCTCGCACAGTGGGACGGGCCCTTTAGTGTTCTGGGATCCCATGTCAGCGTGGACTTGTTGGGGCGAAGGGGCTGTCTCTGTGCTGGATCTCTAAAGTCTAAAGTAAAGTCAAGTCATTTGGTCTCTGTAAATTACCCTTAATTTATAGGGAGTGAAAGGGAAAGTTGAATAACACAGAGCTAATGTGACTGGGAGGTCGATGGTCGGTGTCGTCTCGGTGGGCTGAAGGACCTGTTTCTATGTTGTATCTCTGAATTAAAACTAACAAATTAAAATTGCAAGCTCCTCTCACCTTCCCCCATCCCTGGTTCTCCCTTGCGCCAATGACCTCACCTCTCCTTCTCTCAGAACGTTGCCAGTCTTGCAACAGTTATCTGCTGCATTTCTTCAAATCAGTCTCTTGATCACACCAATTGATGCACCATAGATGGGATCCATGTCATTGTTATGCAGTCTTGTCTGTTTAAAGTCAATAGCTCTGTCCCCGGCAATACTAGGCACTATATCCTCAGCCTCTCCTCTTCAATACTGTATAGTAATTATACAGTTAACTAAGCTATGGAATTCCTTCCAAAAGTCTACCTCTCTCTTCTTCAAATAACTCCTTGAACCATCTATTTTTCTTTTTGGGATGGGGGGTTCCTTCATTATTTTGTTTGATAATTGTTATTTGGGTATTGGTTTCTTATTGTCATGTTCACCGAGATACAGTGAAAAGCTTGGATAGCTTCCTAGTCAGTCAAATCATACTATACATGACGGCAACCAAGCCATTAGTACCACAGGTCATGCAAAGAGCAAAATAACCATGGTGTTACAAGGTCATAGCATTACAGTTCCAGAGAAAGTGCAGATTTAAAAAAAGTGCAATGGTCGCAATGTGGTAGGTTGGGAGCAGGCACGTGCCGTGAGTAATTACTCAGGGTAGGCACTCAGTCTGCTAAAAAAAATATTAACCGGGCATGCGCAGATTGTTCGCTCCCGTTAAATAAATAAATAAACAAAAAACAGTGACATTTCAATTTGCCTGAGGCTTCCTAGTCCTAGACCAATTGGGGGAACAGTTCCTTTCACAGCGTGTGGAGAGTCTGTGCCAGGGGTAAAGTTGTGGGGAGGGCACGAGTGTTGAGAAGGAGGGTGCCGGGGATACTGCCAGTAACTCACTCACCGCAATCGCAGCTCTCCGGGCGCGAAGCCACGCACTGTAGCTGGGGATAGAAGCAGCTCGCGGAGCTGCGAGCGGCCACCAGGACCCGACAGCAGAACTGGCCGCCACTTCAGCGCCTTCTGCCGGCCCGCTCACCTCTGGCAGTGCTCTCCGTCGGAACACCTGTCACCTGCCGTTCGCCGACTTCGCTCATGTCAGCGGCTTCCTGCAAATCCTTAAATTCCCACAGCCGAGGAACCTCAATCCCGCTGTCGGAATTTAAGGACATGAGTGAGGCCAGCGAGCGGCAGGAGGGTTTTTTGTAGACGGAGAGCTGCCAGAGGTGAGCGGGGACCGGCAGAAGGAGCTAAGGTGGCGGCTGGTTCCGCTGTCCGCTGGTTCAGCCACCCGAGCTACTTCTCTCCCCCCCCCCCCACCCCCCAGTCTCAATGTGGTGGCATTCCACGCCTTCGTGCAAGGAGCGTCGCAAGTGGCATTATCCCAATCCCCTCATTCATAACATTTGTGCCCTCCCCGCAACCTTACCCCGGGCCAGACTCCCCAAACACTGTGAAAGGAGCTCTCCCCCCCCCCCCCCCCCCCCCCCCCCCCCACACCCCGGGAAATACAGTATTTAAAAACATAAACACAAAATGTACTTACCACATTATTGGTACACTAGCTCCATTCTTCTCTCTTTGTTACCTAACATGCACTTAAAATATTGACAAACCATATTTGAAAACCCCGCCAAGAAACTTGCTCTGCACATGCGCAGTAGACCGATGCGCATGCGCAGTGCTGCAAAGGCAGAATTTCTGCTGCCTTCAGCCCCGATTATCATTGACGGCTTCAGGCAGCGCTGACGGCACGTGGGCTGCACAGAGCTTCCCGTGTTACAAGCGCTGCGGATGAAAGGCATGGAGAATTATGCCTACCTAAGAGATCGATCTCTTACATAGGCATAATTCTCCCATGCCTTTACTATTTATATTTAGTTATTACCATTGTTATAATTTTAGTCAGGGTAGACAGTGCCTACCTTGCCTACCCTGACGGCACGAGCCTGGTTGGGAGATTGGGACTGCACTCAGAGGTCTGGTAACTGTGGACTGTCAGTAACTATGACCCTTTCTTTGAGACTCTGTCACTAATGTAAAACATCTTAACGTCCACCATTCCATTGGCCCTTCAGGATCTTATATGTTTCAATAAGATTTCAAGATTTTCATAGTCTGTGTGTCAGAGAAAGAGATAAACAGGTCGGGCTGTAACTTTACACTTCATTGCTCCAATAATTGGTCCTTCAAGTTTAATTACATAACAACTACTGTAGTATTAATTTTCGAGTGCATAAATATTTATTGGAGAAGTTACAAACTCTGACTGGGTTTTATAACTTTTTAAATAGTGAACCAACGATCATTTCAGCAGAAAGTTAATGACTTTCCACCAGAGGAAATCACTCCCTGCATTTTCCAACATTGTCGAATTTTCAGTCTGCCAGATTCAACTCAGAATATTTCATGCACATTGTAATGTGACAGGGCCCCATTGATATGGACTCTGCACATTGTTATTGATGTAATGGCATAAACAGTGCTCATGGGGAAGATCGAGAACTGGTGCACCATTCAATACTATCACAGCTGATCTTATTGTAGCCTTAACTCTGCATTCCCCACCTATCCCCTTGTTTATCATTGAGTCATTGAGTCCTGGGGTTATACAGCAGGGAAAACAGACTATTTGACCCAATTACTTATGCCAACTAAGGTATCCTTCAAAACCGGAGGACCTGGAGATTTGCCAAACTGTTGGCACATATTCCTCCAAACCTTTCTTATCCATGTATCCATCCAAATGTCTTTTAAATGTTGGGTGTACACAAAAAGCTGGAGAAACTCAGCGGGTGCAGCAGCATCTAAGGAGCGAAGGAGATAGGCGACGTTTCGGGTCGAGACCCTTCTTCAGACTGGTCAGGGATCAGGGAAACGAGAGAGGAGGAGAACTTCTTCAAAGTAGGCATACCTTGAGGAGATGTCGCAGTGGAGTAGACAAAGTTTTAAATGTTGTTGTTATTCCTGTCACAACCACTTTGTCTACCACTTGTTCTATGTACGTACAAAATGTGTGTGAAAAGGTTTCCCCCTCATGCTCATGTTATACCTTTCTCCTCCCATCTTCAACCTTTGTCCTCTAGTTCTT
Source organism: Okamejei kenojei (assembly GCA_035221665.1). Taxonomy (NCBI): domain Eukaryota; kingdom Metazoa; phylum Chordata; class Chondrichthyes; order Rajiformes; family Rajidae; genus Okamejei; species Okamejei kenojei. The sequence goes on from CM069136.1 coordinate 114,861,639, forward strand.
GAATCCTGCGTGCATTCATCTCATCTGTGCCACTCATAATTTTAGAGCACCTCTACAAGATCAACTCTGTATCTCCCACCCTACAAGGAATAAAGTCCTAGCCTGCTCAACATCTTGCTATCACTCAGTCCCTTGGACCCTTCCAACAGCCTCATAAATCTCCTTCAAACTCTTTCAAGCTTAATGGTGTAATTCGTGTAGTAGGGTGACCAAACGTACATCATACACTAACTGCAGCCTCATCAAAGCCTTGTACAACTGCAGCACTGAGGCAGTGCAGCGTAGGTTCACCAGATTGATCCCTGGGATGGCGGGATTGTCATATGAGGAAAGATTGACAAGACTAGGCTTGTATTCACTGGAGTTTAGAAGGATGAGGGGGAATCTTATAGAAACATATACAATTATAAACGGACTGGACAAGCTAGATGCAGGAAAAATGTTCCCAATGTTGGGCGAGTCCAGAACCAGGGGCCACAGTCTTAGAATGAAGGGGAGGTCATTTAAGACTGAGGTGAGAAAAAAACTTTTTCACCCAGAGAGTTGTGAATTTGTGGAATTCCCTGCCACAGAGGGCAGTGGAGGCCAAATCACTGGATGGATTTAAGAGAGAGTTTGATAGAGCTCTAGGGGCTAGTGGAGTCAAGGGATATGGGGAGAAGGCAGGCACGGGTTATTGATAGGGGGTGATATTGCTGGCTCGAAGGGCCGAGTGGCACCTATTTTCTATGTTTCTATGTTTCTATGTAACATTAACACCCCAACTCCTGCACCCAATGCCCTGACTAATGAAGGCCAGTGAGACAACAAACGCCTCCACCTCCCTGCTTACCTGTAGCACACTGTCAGGTAACTAAGTACGTCCTATGTCCAAAGTTCCTCTACTTCTATTGTCCTTCTGAGAGAAAAATAAATCATCTCATTTCGTTCTTTAATGGACAATCCCTTATTTTTAAGCAGTGATCCCCATTCTAGATACTCCCACAAGAGGATACATTCTTCCCATGCCCACACTATCAGCACTCTTGAAGTTTTAATGTGTTTCAATCAAGTCCCTTCTTCCTCCTTTAAACTCCAGTGATACCAGCCAGGCTCGGCCAACCTATCATTATACAGCGACCCACCCATTTGCAGGCATCAATTTAGTCCTTTAGGCTTCAGAGATACAGAGTGGAAACAGGCCCTTTGGCCCACTGAGTCTGTGCCGACCGGTGACCCCCGTACACTAACACTATCACACACACTAGGGACAATTTACAACTTTTTACCAAAGCTAATTAGTTTACAAATCTGTGCGTCTCTGGAATGTGGGAGGAAACCGGAGGACCTGGAGAAAACCCACACGGTCACAGGAAGAACGTACAAACTCTGCACAGACAGCACCCGCAGTCGGGATGGCATCTGGGTGTCTGGCGCTGCAAGGCCGCAGCTCGATCGCTTCTCCACCGTGCAGCACCAACGTAAACCTTCTTTGAACCTTCTTTCAAATATGAATATCCTTTGGATAAGGAGACCAAGTATTGAACACAGCCTTCCAGATGTGGTCTCACTGGTGCTCTGCATAACGATAGCGTAACCCCCTCACTTTCACATCCAATCGGCCAACCGTAAACAATTCTTCTCTTCCTTTAGGGGCAGTTTGTCAGGATGAACTGCTCCACTCTCATGGGTCCTGAAGTGACCGATGAGGCAGATCTCTCTTCAGATAACTGCCCCCTCTCAACCTGACTCCACTCCTTCGCGACCCCGGGTAGGGATGGAGAGGAGCTTGAATTGGAATGGAGAGTTTTTGAAGGGGAGATGGCTAGGAGCAGGGAGATGAAGAAATGAAAACAGCAAGGCTAAGCAAGGGCCTCTTTGCTTTGCTGGTTGGAAGGGGGGAAGAATGGCAGGAAGGATGGTGTATCAGTTAAAACGACAAGTTCACAAGACAGACGGCAGCATTTCCAGTGAGACTGATCTCCATCCTAGCTGAGATTCCCTGTCTCCACCATCCCCTCCTTGGTGATTCTAACTCCCTAATACATCTGGACCCTTGCATATCCCCAGTTCTTCTCCCGCTGTGTGTGCCTTCAAGTACCATGATCCGAACCTCCACAGTTCCCTCAGAAAAAATAGTGCTTCTTCCCATCCTATTTTCAGAAGCACATTGTTCGAATTTATATTTCGAAAGGTTGGTCTTTAACTTCCTCTCCTGCTTCTGATGAAACGAGCCTCAGACAAGACGCCCCATGCTTCTCTGTCAGAGTCTGAACTCCAGGAGTGTGTATTGTGTCCTGTGGCAGGAAGACTCTCACGTTGTCTGCTTCAGTATGTCAGCCCGGTCGGTGCCTGTTTTGGCAGCTCCTGCTGACTGGGGATAGGGGCTGGGAACTTGATGTGTGCCTGCTCACAGGGGAAGTCCTCTTATCTCCTCCTCCTCTCTCGCGCAGCACAGTATGTCCCAGCTGCAGTGCTCTAATCCAACCGGGACCCTGGTTAGCTGATGTACCAGAGACAGCACAGCAATAAATGAATCCCAGCGGCTCCAGGAAACACGCTGACTCCATCTACCAGTGTGTGAAGATCGACACTAAAGGGCCTGTCCCACTTCCCCGACCTTGGCTCGCATATTGGGGCGTACGGGCACCGTATGGCCGCGCGGGGCCGGTCCCACTTAGAAGCGCGGAGTTGTGCGGGGCTGGTCCCGACATCGCGCGGGGGCTCTGGAATTCTTGCAGTGGCTGGAATCTTCGCGCGCCAATGGCCTGTTGGCACGCAGGCGCATTGCGGTCGTACGCAGCGTCTTGACAGCGTATACCTAGCGCGTGGCGTTGCGCGATTTCATCACCGCCCGGCGTGGCGTTGCGTGATGATGTCACCGCCCAACGCCCAAATTCAGTCGGCCCGCCTCCTGCCCAGCCGATTGGTAAGCATGACGCTAATGACGCATAGCGCATAGTTAGCGGGTACTTAGCGCGAACCTCGCGTGAACTCCGCTTCTGGTTGGTCGCGCCAAACGCACGCAATCGCATTCAAGTGGGACAGGCCCTTAAGTGCTGGAGCAACTCAGCGCGTCAGGCAGCATCTCTGGTGAAAAAGGATGGGCGACGTTTCGGGTCGGGACCCTCCTTCAGACTGAAAGACCACACGAACAGCGTATGAACGCAGCTTTAAATCAGTCAGTGGGAGGAGGCCATTCAGCCCCTTTAGCTATACAATTAGATCCGCGGCTAGTTTAAAAAAAAAACTCCATTCAGCCAGTACAATATGGCATGATCCCTGAGGGTATGAATTTCATATATATCCCAATCCCAATTGTACTGCCTAAACAGACAAACTTCCATGCAACTGCTCTGCTTCTGTAACACTCAGTACCCTGCACAAAATTGGACCACAGCAAACGTCCTGTGGACGGGGCAGAGTGTACACAGACGGAAATGATTGGTTTGCCTCTTCCATTCCAGGTTTGTCCAACCTCTCCTTACAACTAATGCCCTCTAATCTAGGCAGCATTCTGGTAAAGCTCCTCTGCACTCTCCCCTTCCTGTGTTAAGGTGAACAGAACGGTGCATAATGCTAATTTAAGGTCCTTCCAGGGAGATTGTGCCAAACCATGTGCCAGATTGATTAAAATCATCCTTGTTAAAGGCATCTCCATAGTGCAGTAAAATAACATTTATAGCTAGAGGATAGCTATTTAAAATTTAATTTAACTGAAAATGTCATCAACGCATTCAGAGTTGGTGGTGTCGAACATTTTCTACTGTTCCTACTCCATCTGCATCTATTTAAACATCTTCTCAAACATGGGAGATAAATGTGCACCAATATTAATTATATGTTCCTGCTTATTTAAAAATGACTGTTCTTTGTAAAGAGAGAAGCAGACTGCAAATGCAGGATGATGCCAAAACGATGCCACTCACAGGCTTGGCCCGGGCTGGAGATAAGGGTGAACTTTAATCCTCATATCATGAGTTAGCTCAGAAGTCAACATCGCTTAAATCTAAAGCTGCCAAGTAGGACGAGGGACAGCATAAGACTGGCTCCTTGAAGACATACCAGTGACTTCAATATTTTGGACACTGGGAATCTGTCTGCTCTGTAACACTGCGCACTGCAATGGGCGTCAAAATATGGCAACTCATGCGTCCTGCATGTAAGCAACGCACATTTCACCGTGCAGTGCACACGTGACGATAAAGAGCCAGTGACTATTGAATCTCTCACGTTACGGTGCTTTTTGGGTTGTTAGATTGCACAGATGCCAGGTGGTCGCGTGAGGACTAAGTGTCTCCCCCTCGAACACTGGAAATTCCCCACTTGTTAAACTCCCATCTCTTGGATTAGTCCCTCTCACTCATCAGTCCTCCTCCTGCGATTACCCACTTCTTGTAAACATCCGAGGCTGGCCGGATCCAAACCCCCTGCCACCAGATTGGAGGCTAAGCATGTCGACTGGGCTGAAAGTAAAGCAGCGCTCGAAATTGATCAACGACCACCCAAAGAGCTGCCGGGCTACCTAAACGGCGAGTCGTTTTGCCCGGCTTGGCGCTGCAGATACTGGTTTATACCAAAGGTAGACACAAAAAACTGGAGTAACTCAGCGGGTCAGGCAGCATCTATGGAGAAACGGAACGTGACGTTTTGTGTTGGCGACGGCTGTCATGCATGGGAAAGATGCTGGGTGTGGCGTGACGGAGGGTCGGAGCGAATGACGGGCCCCGCACGGCAGCAGCAGCAGCAGCGGCGGCTGCGCCTCCTCCTCCTCCTCCTCCCACACCCTGCCCGCCCTGATAGCGGCCGCTCCCTGCCACTCCGCCAACTGCGCTTCCAAAACAGACCCTCCCGTACGCCGAGGCCGGGAGGAGGGAGGGCGAGGCCTCCATCCGCCGTCTGAAGCACCTGCACCGCTCGGCCCCACACCTCCCTGTTGGTTGGCAGAGGAGGGGAGGTGGTGGTGAGGAGATCCCAACTCCTCACCTCCCCCTTTAGTGGCGGCATTTGGCGATGGACAGGGACGGCCAAGGCAGCGGGGCGATGATGCTGGTGTTGTCTGCGGAGCGCTGACCTTCCTTCCCACCTCCTCTGCCCCTTCCTCTCTCTCTCCCGCTCTCCCTATACCCCTCTAATCTTGAGACCCCTCCTCTCCATCCCGCACTGATCCCCATTCCTGCCTCTATTCAGTCCTCACTGACATCCCGTGTGCTCCCCTCCTCATCTACCCCTCCCCACCACCCCCATCTATTCATCCTGCACTGATCTCCCTATCCACCTCGCATCCACCTCGCATTGATTCTCCTGCCACTCCTCATCAATCCTACACTGGTCCCCCAATTTATCGTGTACTGACCCCTCTTCCCATTCATCCTGCACTGCTCCCCCCATCCATCCATTACTTCTACAGTCAGTCATATACATCACAAATTTGGTCAGGAGATATTCCAGTTGTAATTTTAACGTTAATTCTGAAGTGGGAATGATGGAAACAGCGTTTATCAACAATTTTTTTTAATCTGGCACATACAACTAATTTGAATGTCCGGTAATGTGGCGTTTTGACACCTTTAAACATATTACCAAAAGAACATTTGCTGCAGTTATGCCCTTTGGCCATCTCTTGTCAGTTAGTGTAATGTTTAACCTGTCATATGGGTATAGTCAGTTTTAACAGCTATTATCACAAAAATGCCTTTAGAAAATTCCTTGCAACCTGTATATTTTGTTATGGATAAATTATGTGGGAAGCCAGAGTGTTTCTGTGCAAATAGCAATAACGACACATGCTATGGCCATGTCATGGTAATTTTCAGACCTTCACAGAAAACATGCTTGCATCAATCTGTAGTGTGCATGGTTAAGCATGTATGTTACCATGGTCCAGGATTTATTGACACAGGTTGATCATACGCTGAATAACCCAACCACATTTTTGTTTGGAAGTGGAAAGAACTAATAGAAATTGCATTAATTGCAATGTGTAAAAAGAGTTGAGATACTGCATTATAATGTTGCTGCATGCCATTGTGGTATATTTCATGTCTTGATTGGTGAATATGTTTAGTTTGTGACTTTATTTGAAGCAGAAATAATACGTGAATGCTTCATTGAGCATAATTCCGACTGGTAACTACGCACTTCGTCCGAGCACGTTATCGCACGGGTCATGCAAGCCAATAGACAATAGACAATAGGTGCAGGAGGAGGCCATTTGGCCCTTCGTGCCAGCACCGCCATTCAATGTGATCATGGCTGATCATCCCCAATCAGTACCCCCGTTCCTCCCTTCTCCCCATATCCCCTGACTCCGCTATTTTTAAGAGCCCTATCTAGCTCTCTCTTAAAAGCATCCAGAGAACCGGCCTCCACCACCCTCTGAGGCAGAGAATTCCACAGACTCAACACTCTCTGTGAGAAAAAGTGTTTCCTCGTCACCGTTCTAAATGGCTTACTCCTTATTCTTAAACTCTGGCCCCTGGTTCTGGGCTCCCCCAACATCTTAATGGACTTGTTGGACTCCCAACAAGCCATCTTCAATGACCACCTAAATTGCCCTTTGGCAACCTAAAAAGCTGCCTAGGTTGCCCGGCTGGCCACAGGGAAAACAAGTGAGAGCCCTGTAAAGGTGGGAAAAGGGTCTGGAAGAAAGAAAATGCCACTTGCTGTGGGATGAAAACCACACCACAAGTAGGGACAGCTCTCTGGCCTCACCAACAGAAATGGTCACCTGTGCTGTTTAACTCTGACCCCTGCATGTTACAGGATGGCAAGGGGAAGTGTGGTGAGGAGGTTGACTACAGAGATCCTGGGGTGAGCTACTTCAGTTCCACCGAGGGACCGGAGTTGGAATCTTGGAGCCGCGAAGATAAAGGGGAGATTTAATGGAGGCATTCAGGAAGGGTTTTCACACAGTGTCAATGATGGTTGTATGGGTGGTATTCCCCTTTTAACCATATAACCATATAACTGTATAGCCATATAACAATTACAGCACGGAAACAGGCCCTCTCGGCCCTTCCAGTCCGTGCCGACCATTTGTTTTCCCCTAGTCCCATCTACCTGCACTCAGACCATACCCCTCCATTCCCTTCCCGTCCATATACCTATCCACTTTACTTTTAAATGTTAAAATCGATCCTGCCTCCACCACTTCTGCTGGAAGCTCATTCCACACAGCCACCACCCTCTGAGTAAAGAAGTTCCCCCTCACGTTACCCCTAAACTTCTGTCCCTTCATTCTCATGTCATGCCCTCTTGTTTGAATCTTCCCTACCCTCAATGGGAAAAACGTATCCACGTTAACTCTGTCTATCCCTTTCATCATTTTAAAGACCTCAATCAAGTCCCCCCTTAACCTTCTGCGCTCCAAAGAATAAAGACCTAACTTGTTCAACCTTTCTCTGTAACATAGTTGTTGGAACCCTGGCAACATTCTAGTAAATCTCCTCTGTACTCTCTCTATTTTGTTGACATCCTTCCTATAACTAGGCGGCCAAAATTGTACACCATACTCCAGAATTGGTCTTACCAATGCCTTGTACAATTTTAACATTACTTCCCTACTCCTATATTCAATGCTCTGATTTATAAAGGCCAGCACACCAAAGGCTTTCTTTACCACCCTATCTACATGTGATTCCACCTTCAGGGAACTATGCACAGTTATTCCTAGATCCCTCTGTTCCACAGCATTCGTTTTTGCTGGAATAAATAAGAAGGAACAACATCCAAGGGCAAGAATGTGGATGCCCAGAGGGACTGGAGTGAAGGGGATCAGCAGAAGAACCAGAGGGGAAAGGGGGAAATGATTTACACAGTGAGTTACTGTGATCTGGGACGTGTGGCCTGGAAGGGTAGGGGGAAGTGGATTCAACGGGAATAGTCCAAATAACCATATAACCATATAACCATATAACAATTACAGCACGGAGACAGGCCATCTCGGCCCTTCCAGTCTGTGCCGACCATTTGTTTTCCCCTAGTCCCAAATAGAATGGAGAAATCCCAGAAAATGAGAAACGTGAGTGGTGTGGGTAAAGAATAGGGAGGAGTATGATGGGAGATTCTTGCAAAGCTATGGCACAAGTTCTGCATTCTTTTACAAATCAAATGAAATTCTTCAGAAGCGGGGATGCTATTCATTGACTGTAGTTCAGCCTTGGGCGTCAAAATGCAAGAATAAGCTCTACATTTCTGGACCTTAGATGCCGTCCTGGAGCCTGCATCTGTAACTGTCTTCAGGACCTCAGTCAGTTAGAAACATAGAAAATAGGTGCAGGAGTAGGCCATTCGGCCCTTCGAGCCTGCACCGCCATTCAATATGATCATGGCTGATCATCCAACTCAGTATCCCGTACCTGCCTTCTCTCCATACCCCCTGATCCCTTTAGCCACAAGGGCCACATCTAACTCCTTCTTAAATATGGCCAATGAACTGGCCTCAACTACCTTCTGTGGCAGAGAATTCCACAGATTCGCCACTCTCTGTGTGAAATTTTTTTCTCATCTCGGTCCTAAAAGACTTCCCCCTTATCCTTAAACTGTGACCCCTTGTTCTGGACTTCCCCAACATCGGGAACAATCTTCCTGCATCTAGCCTGTCCAACCCCTTAAGAATTTTGTAAATGTGGCCCTTGCGGCTGAAGGGATCAGGGGGTATGGAGAGAAGGCAGGTACAGGATACTGAGTTGGATGATCAGCCATGATCATATTGAATGGCGGTGCAGGCTCGAAGGGCCGAATGGCCTACTCCTGCACCTATTTTCTATGTTTCTATGTTTCTATGGTTCAGTTACAGCAGCTCAGAGCATAAGGGCAGTGTGAAGGGTGGTACATGATTGGAACACAATTCCCATTAAGTGTTTAGTTATTCATCTCCTGCCTTAAATTATCATCATTGCAAATGCTAATTTTTAGATATTAATCTCCAGCAGTTAATCTTACTCTAAACATCACATGCTAGACTCTTTAAATCATTATTAGCGTGCCAATTATTCCAAATATAAAAGATAGACTCCAATTAAAATGTGTTTTTGTATTAAATGATAGATTCTCTTCATTCTGAGCAGCAGCGCTGATGTATGTATAAAATAGATTGTGGTGATCTAGTGCCAACTTTCATGCTGGAGGCTGAGATAATTATACACCAAAATAACAAAGGGAAACAAAGGTAAATTATGCAGGTGCTGGAAATCTGAAATCTTAACAGAAAATGCTGGAAATACTCAACAGGTCAAACATACCGTCAACTTTCCAGATCTTTCAGACTTGAAAAATTGGTTCTGATAACAGATTGTTGACTGCAGAAACAAGACCAGCGTCTGTCTGGGGATGTGCTGTACTGTGGGAGAGGCAATATTATGGCAGCACCCCATTGTTCGATGTAGACCCATAAGATTTTGCCTGTGAGGTGTGGCATTCTGAACTGGAATGTTCCCACAGAACTGAGAGCAATGTCCTCCGACTCTCTGAAAGTGAACACTGAATTCTCCAATTCTAGATAAAAAAACCTGCAAGCACCCCGTCCCCCACCCGCTTCCCCAACGCCCTACTTCCCCCTCTCTTCCCAGCGCCCCATCCAATTCCCCCTTCTCCCACTCCCTCACCTGTTGGAGATCTATCAGAAGCGCAGCATCCGTTAAGCCACCTCCATTATTAAGGACCCACATCACCCATCACACAACATCTTCTCCATCCTGCCATCTGGGAAGAGGTACAGGAGCAGCAGCTGCAAAACCAGCAGGATGCTCCTCAGCTTCTTCCCGCAGGCAATAAGACTGGTTAACGGACTGTGTCCCCTCCACATACATCACACACCAAATCGTCTAAACCCGCCCAAACTTTGACAGCTAGATGCCTGTCAAAGCATGCTACTGTTCAGTCTGAATGTCTGTTTTTCAGTTCAAATTTTAGGCCTATTTTAGATATGTTCATTTTAATTTTAAAGCTATGTATTTATTCTGTTTTTATTAACTGCACCGATGGGAACTGATTGAGAAACAATTTTTTTGTTTCTTCTCTTTCAACTTTCTGCCCCCTCCTAAAATGGTGCACAATTTTGGTCGCCTAGTTATAGGAAGGATGTCAACAAAATAGAGAGAGTACAGAGGAGATTTACTAGAATGTTGCCAGGGTTCCAGCAACTATGTTACAGAGAAAGGTTGAACAAGTTAGGTCTTTATTCTTTGGAGCGCAGAAGGTTAAGGGGGGACTTGATTGAGGTCTTTAAAATGATGAAAGGGATAGACAGAGTTGACGTGGATACGTTTTTCCCATTGAGGGTAGGGAAGATTCAAACAAGAGGGCATGACATGAGAATTAAGGGACAGAAGTTTAGGGGTAACGTGAGGGGGAACTTCTTTACTCAGAGGGTGGTGGCTGTGTGGAATGAGCTTCCAGCAGAGGTGGTGGAGGCAGGATCGATTTTAACATTTAAAAGTAAAGTGGATAGGTATATGGACGTGAAGGGAATGGAGGGGTATGGTCTGAGTGCAGGTAGATGGGACTAGGGGAAAACAAATGGTCGGCACGGACTGGAAGGGCCGAGAGGGCCTGTCTCCGTGCTGTAATTGTTATATGGTTATATGGTTAAAATCCGTCTGATTGTAGGGGCCTGTAGGATAGAAGGGGCCTGAGCAGAAACGTCACCCATCCATGTTCTCCAGAGATAGACACAAAAATGCTGTAGCAACTGAGCGGGTCAGGCAACATCTGCGGAGAAAAGGAATGGGTGACCATCCGGGTGGAAACCCTTCTTCAGACTCAGAGATGCTGCCTGACCCACTGAGTTATTCGAGCAACTTGTGTGTGTTCTTGTCTAAACAGGCATCTGCAGTTCCTTTTGTGTACACGTTAAGTGATTGTGCTCACTAATTATGCAGCAACAGTTAAGGATATGAATAATAATCAAAGCTTGAATGATTATTTGTGAGGAATTGCATGTTTCCACAGTCTGCCTGTTACAGTCGAGTGTCAGGAGTATAATCAGTTTTTAATTTTTTTCGAAGCGGAGTTGAAGGAAACAAGTGCGAGGGAGTTTACACCATCTGCGGTGCCATCTGCTACTTCCTGGGTTCCTCCCCGCCCACCGCCAATCCCACGGTGCGTCTCCACTTACTGCACTGATACAACTTTGCTCTTTCTCGCCTTTAGTTTTAGTTATGCAGTGCGGAAAGCGGCCCTTTGGCCCACCGAGTTTGCGCCAACCAGCGATCCCTGCGCACCAACGCCACCCTACATATACCAGGGATAGTTATAGCAAGCCAATTAGACCACAAGCCTGTGCGTCTTTGGATTGTGGGGAGGAAGCCAGAGATCCTGAAGAAAACCCACGCAGGTCACGGGGAGAACCTACAAACTCCACACAGACAGCACCCGTAGAAAGGGCCGAACCCGAACCCTGTGGAAGTCCGTGGAATTCTCTGCCTCGGAGGGCGGTGGAGGCCGGTTCTCTGGATACTTTCAAGAGAGCTAGATAGGGCTCTTAAAAATAGCGGAGTCAGGGGATATGGGGAGAAGGCAGGAACGGGGTACTGATTGGGGATGATCAGCCATGATCACATTGAATGGCGGTGCTGGCTCGAAGGGCCGAATGGCCTCCTCCTGCACCTACTGTCTATTGTCTATTGTCTAACCCGGATCTCTGGCGCTGTAAGTCAGCAACTCTACTGCTGTGCCACCGTTTCACTGGACTATGGATACTTTACTCCAGCTTTTTGTGTCTATCTTCGGTTTAAACCAGCATCTGAAGTTCCTATGTACACATGGATATTTGAGGCTTTTGAATAGAACTGGCAATTCATTGACATTCAACTGCAGGAACGATGCAGATCTTTACAATGTGAACTTCTTCCTACCAGGAAGCATACTATCTGGCTGGGCCACCCCAGTCTCTCATCAACTACTCAATGCAGAGTCTTACGGACAGGAAGAGACCATATGGCTCATTAAGCTATTACTGGCCTGTGAAAGAGGCTCCAATTGGAGCATTTTTCCGCACATTCCCCAGAGTTCCCAACTTTCAACTCTTCCAGTATTTCCCCAGTTCATTTGAAAGTTCCCGTGAAATCTGCATCTCCTATCCTGTATATCAGCAACTTACTGCCTAAAAATGTCCCCCCCCCTCACCCACAAAACCTAACGGACTTCAGATATTCAGTTCCTCCTCTCTCCACAGATGCTGCTTGACCTGCAGAGTAATTTCAGACACAAGGTGCTGGAGTAACTCGGACTTCTGAAGAAGGGTCCTGACCCAAAACGTCACCATTCCTTTCTCTACAGAGATGGTGCCTGGTCTACTGGGTTACTCCAGCACCTGGTGTCTAACTGGTATAAACCCGCATCTGCAGTACTTTGTTGGTGCGCAAGTATTTCTGGCATTTGGGGTTTCTCTCTCCTCCTCCCCTATCTGGTTCTTCTGCTGCTCCCCTTCAATCCATGTGCTCTGGACACACACCTCCTTGCCCCAGGAGATAGTTCTTCTTTACCCAATTGCTTTGGGATTAACTTCTATTCCCTTTCCTCAGACTGTCAGTCGAGCAGCGACAGTGTTTCCAGTCTTTTCTCTCTGGGATAGTGCAGCTGCCTTGCAGTTCCAGCAACCCAGGTTCAAAGCTGACCTCCGGCAATTTCCGTGTGGAGATTGCATATTCTCCCTGTGACCGCTTGGGCTTCCCCCGGGTGCTCCAGTTTCCTCCCATATCCCCAAAACATGTGGCTTTCTGCAAAATCTCTTTAGAATAACAAGAGGATTTCAGTATAGGAGTAAATAGGTCCTTCTGCAGTTGTATAGGGCTCTGGTGAGACCACATCTGGAGTATTGTGTACAGTTTTGGTCTCCTAATTTGAGGAAGGACATCCTTGTGATTGAGGCAGTGCAGCGTAGGTTCACGAGATTGATCCCGGGGATGGCGGGACTGTCATATGAGGAAAGATTGAAAAGACTAGGCTTGTATTCACTGGAGTTTAGAAGGATGAGGGGAGATCGTATAGAAACGTATAAAATTATAAAAGGACTGGACAAGCTAGACGCAGGAAAAATATTCCCAATGTTGGGCGAGTCCAGCACCAGGGGCCACAGTCTTACAATAAAGGGGAGGTCATTTAAGACTGAGCTGAGAAAAAACGTTTTCACCCAGAGAGTTGTGAATTTATGGAATTCCCTGCCACAGAGGGCAGTGGAGGCCAAGTCACTGGATGGATTTAAGAGACAGTTAGATAGAGCTCTAGGGGCTAGTGGAATCAAGGGATATGGGGACATGGCAGGCACGGGTTATTGATAGGGGACGATCAGCCATGATCACAATGAATGGCGGTGCTGGCTCGAAGGGCCGAATGGCCTCCTCCTGCACCTATTTTCTATGTTTCTATGTTAATAGGTAAATGCAAAATATTCAAACGGCCAGTGAGAGAGAATATGTTGCAAGGGGGCTGGCAAAAAGACAGAGGGAAAGGGTCCGATGAGACCACTCTGCTGAGAGCTGGCATCCATCCAAGGGGCTGAATGGCCGCCTTCAATATTGTAGAATGGAATGTGCAGGAAGGAACTGCTGATGCTCATTTAAATCGAAGATACTGTAGACACAAAAAGCTGGTGTAACTCAGCAGGACAGGCAGCATCTCTGGAGAGAGGGAATGGGTGACGTTTCTGGGTGAGATCCTTCTTCAGTCTCGACCCAAAATGTCACCCATTCCTTCTGTTGTGCCAGTGCATTGAGCAAGTCAAAGACTGGATGTGCCAACATTTCCTTCAACTAAATAGGGACAAAACGGAGATAATTGTTTTTGGTGGTAAAAAAGAAAGGCTTAAAGTAACCTAACACCTTCACTCTTTGTCCCTGAAAACCTCAAACAAAGTCAGAAATCTTGGGGTTATTATGGATTCAGATTTACATTTCGACAGTCACATTAAATCAGTAACAAAATCGGCCTACTATCACCTCAAAAACATAGCGAGACTAAGAGGACTCATGTCAGCTCAAGACTTAGAAAAACTTGTACATGCCTTTATTACTAGGAGGCTAGATTATTGTAACGGTCTCCTTGCAGGTCTTCCGAAAAAAACTGTCAGGCAGCTACAGCTAGTTCAGAACACTGTTGCTAGAGTTCTAACAAAGACCAAAACATTTGAACACATTACACCAATTCTTAAATCCTTACATTGGCTCCCTGTATGTCAGAGAGTTGATTTTAAAATCTTGCTGCTCAGCTATAAATCACTACATGGTTTAGGGCCAAAGTATATCACTGACATGCTTCCACTATATAAGCATTCTAGACCGCTAAGATCTTCAGAGACCAATCTGTTAGTGATTCCCAGAGTAAATACAAAACATGGGAAAGCAGGATCTAGTTACTATGCATCAAATAGCTGGAATAAACTTCCGGAAGATTTAAGACTTGCCCCAACTTTGACCACTTTTAAAACAGACTGAGCACTTCGGGACCAGTGATCACAATACCATTAGTTTCAATATAATTATGGAGAGAGTCAGAACTGGACCTAGGGTGGAGATTTTTGATTGGAGAAAGGCTAACTTTGAGGGAATGCGTAAGGATTTAAAAGGAGTGAAATGGGACACTTTGTTTTATGGGAAGGATGTAGAAGAGAAATGGAGGACATTTAAAGGGGAAATTGTAAGAGTACAGAATCTTTATGTCCCTGTTTGGTTGAAAGGAAATAGTACAAATTGGACACTTGTTTCGAAAAAAGAAAGATATCTACAATAATTATAGGAGGCATGGAGTAAATGAGGTGCTAGAGGAGTATAAAGAATGTAAAAAGAATCTTAAGAAAGAAATTAGGAAGGCTAAAAGAAGATATGAGGTTGCTTTGACAAGAAAGTAAATCCAAAGGGTTTCTACAGCTATATTAATAGCAAAAGGATAACGAAGGATAAAATTGGACCATTAGAGAGCCAGAATGGACAGCTATCTGCAGAGCCAAAAGAGATGGGGGAGATATTGAACAATTTATTTTCTTCGGTATTCACCAAGGAGAAGGATATTGAACTCTGTGAGGTAAGGGAAAAAAGTAGAGTAGCTATGGAAACTATGAGATTCAAAGAGGAGGAAGTACTGACACTTTTGAAAAATATAAAAGTGGATAAGTCTCCAGATCCTGACAGGATATTCCCTAGGACATTGAGGGAAGTTAGTGTAGAAATAGCAGGAGCTATGACAGAAATATTTCAAATGTCATTAGAAACGGGAATAGTGCCGGAGGATTGGCGTACTGCGCATGTTGTTCCATTGTTTAAAAAGGGTTCAAAGAATAAACCTAGCAATTATAGACCTGTTAGTTTGACGTCAGTGGTGGGCAAATTAATGGAAAGGATACTTAGAGATAATATATATAAGCATCTGGATAAACAGGGTCTGATCAGGAACAGTCAACATGGATTTGTGCCTGGAAGGTCATGTTTGACAAACCTTCTTGAATTTTTTGAAGCGGTTACTAGGGAAATTGATGAGGGTAAAGCAGTGGATGTTGTCTATATGGATTTCAGTAAGGCCTTTGACAAGGTTCCCCATGGAAGGTTGGTTAAGAAGGTTCAATCTTTGGGTGTTAATGGCGGAGTAGCAAGATGGATTCAACAGTGGCTGAATGGGAGATGTCAGAGAGTAATGGTGGATGGCTGTTTGTCAGGTTGGAAGCCGGTGACCAGTGGGGTGCCTCAGGGATCTGTGTTGGGTCCACTGTTGTTTGTCATGTACATCAATGATCTGGATGATGGGGTGGAAAATTGGATAAGTAAGTATGCAGATGATAGTAAGATAGGTGGTGTTGTGGATAGTGAAGTAGATTTTCAAAGTCTACAGAGAGATTTGGGCCATTTGGAAAAGTGGGCTGAAAGATGGCAGATGGAGTTTAATGCTGATAAGTGTGAAGTGCTACATCTTGGCAGGACAAATCAAAATAGGACGTACATGGTAAATGGTAGGGAATTGAGGAATGCTGTGGAACAGAGGGATCTAGGAATAACTGTGCATAGTTCCCTGAAGGTGGAATCGCATGTAGATAGGGTGGTAAAGAAAGCCTTTGGTGTACTGGTCTTTATAAATCAGAGCATTGAATATAGGAGTAGGGAACTAATGTTAAAATTGTACAAGGCATTGGTAAGACCAATTCTGGAGTATGGTGTACAATTTGGTCGCCTAATTATAGGAAGGATGTCAACAAAATAGAGAGAGTACAGAGGAGATTTACTAGAATGTTGCCTGGGCTCCAGCAACTATGTTACAGAGAAAGGTTGAACAAGTTAGGTCTTTATTCTTTGGAGTGCAGAAGGTTAAGGGGGGACTTGATTGAGGTCTTTAAAATGATGAAAGGGATAGACAGAGTTGACGTGGATAAGCTTTTCCCATTGAGGGTAGGGAAGATTCAAACAAGAGGGCATGACATGAGAATGAAGGGACAGAAGTTTAGGGGTAACGTAAGGGGGAACTTCTTTACTCAGAGGGTGGTGGCTGTGTGGAATGAGCTTCCAGCAGAAGTGGTGGAGGCAGGATCGATTTTAACATTTAAAAGTAAAGTGGATAGGTATATGGACGTGAAGGGAATGGAGGGGTATGGTCTGAGTGCAGGTAGACGGGACTAGAGGAAAACAAATGGTCGGCACGTACTGGAAGGGCTGAGAGGGCCTGTTTCCGTGCTGTAATTGTTATATGGTTATATGGTTATACAGTGCTGCAAAGGTCTCCTTCTCAGAGGCAGAGACCAAGATGGGTCAGTGTCCTGCTGACACTGAGTCTCAGGGTATGGCCGTGGGGCATACCCAAAGGGATGAAAGGCACGTGTCAGAGGTACCTTTCCTGACAATAAGTTGCCATCCCAGTAAAATATTCTATTGGGGTTCGGCCAATGGGTTCATATCAGTATTGTAACCTACGGCCTGCGGTAGCGCCTGTTAGAGTTGCCTACGAAACACCCTTCTGAGAAGGGAAGAGCAAAAGATCAAGATGACTCCGGGCTCTTAAGATGTCAATAGAACAGACTCAAGTACATATGTGCCGGCAGTGAACAACGCCAACAGGGGGATGTGAGAGCCAGCCGCTGAATCGGTTATTCAGGTAGGTCTATTCTACAGGGGAAGAAGCCTGGCAGATGAATCAATTAGGCCAACGGCGGGCAAAAGTCATCGTTCAGAACGCACCCCAAGGTGCTCATCGGCAGTAGCGGTTCACTGGAGCTGGGGGCAGCATGATAGATCAGAAATTCCATGCACCTTCCAATCATACTCAACTAAATGGGTCTAGCACTTCCAAAATGTGGGTAGTGCACCGTTCACAAGTTGTAATATTTACATTTGTTTGTACAACACACAAGGGGTAAAATATTTGGTTGAGGCACAGCCGGAGCATTCCAAGCAAGTTGGATTATGGCCAGGGTTTCGAAATTGGGCAGAAGTTCTCATGCAAACCACCCATGCAATAAGGCAGGATTGGCATGTTATTATGAACAATGATGAGTATCTGGCATATGAACTTCTGTATGTAAAACATGAATTCCTGACTTCAACAGGTTCATGAGGTAAGAGATTCATGTTATACAAATCCCATTACAAAGGTCATCAAAAACAATATATCTGTACAATAACAGTAAACTTTGCAGTATGGGATAAACTGTTGTTGGTCATTGGTATTTACCTGTAATTATTATTAGCCTTGTCTCCACCTTGTGGCAAGAAATTGGGGTTATACCAATCTGTTACTAAACTGATTAAAGTAATTGGCAATATAGCAGCTGGGTTGCAGCTGAGCTAATCAAGGAACGGATATTGTGTAAGTAGCAATTAGATCATTGCTAACAACCTTGTGCTATTGTCAGATGAGGCTACTTCAGCCACAATGATGAAGTAACAGTATTCAGCATTGCTGAACATGACAATACTCATTGAACTTGAACTTGAACCTCTCTACAGTAGTGTGGTCGGTTGAATTCAGTTATTATGAACTGATGTTAGAACTCTAAGATGAGAAGTTCTTCTGAAGAAGGGTCTCGACCCGAAACGTCGCTTATCTCCTTCGCTCCTTAGATGCTGCTGCACCTGCTGAGTTTCTCCAGCTTTTTGTGTAACCCTCGATTCTCCAGCATCTGCAGTTCCTTCTTTAACACCAATTCTTCAGTTGTTGGTATCAACTAAATATATACACTAAATGCACCGTTGAGTAAGATTTTGAGTGAATATACATATTCTTCATGCACAAAGTTAAGTTGCTACTCTACAAAGGTGACATATGTTGGTCTCATGGTAATTAGGAAGAATATCCTGTAATTAATCTCCTTGCCACTGGTGTATCGTCCAGTTTAGATTGATGATAACACAGAATAAATGTTGGATCTCAAAGTATGATGAAAGGATGATTCAATTCTTTATCAAATGTTTGTCATGTTTATGCATGTTTCACTGTTTGCAAAAATATGTGACACAACAGTGTGGAGAAATATATTCTCGTTTCACTAGGAGGAATGGACTTTATGTCTTCCTCATTAGCTGGGTCTTAAAACAGTCAGCAAGACCTCGTTTGGATTCGTACTATCGGACTGGCCAAGCGTCCATGTTGCCTGCTTCATCAGGCATTATGGCACAACGGTATACAGTTATGCCAAAAAGCAAGAACTTGCTGTTTTAAACTGTGGTTCAGGAGACTGGTTTTTGCACAGTAAATGATTATTAACTTACACATTTTCAATGGATTAACTTATGCCTCAGGTTGTCACATTTAGCCATGAGGGTGTTCACTGCAGTATGCATGGATAGCATCCAAAAAAGCAGTACATCTCTATTGAGGGGATCAGGAATGTTGTTAAATATTATGAGACATTTGATATGATACAAATTACTGACATTTCCAGTTCATTTTAAGTGATATTGACAATAGTTCAGTTATAGAGAAATTACAGCTGTAACATAAGGGAACTACATTGTCGGGTCCAACCCCTGTTGAAAAGATCTTGATACAAGTACTCGCATCACAAGATTATGCAGTTGGTTATTGTAAATGTGTAAACATTATTTCGCCAAGGGGTTCCAGCTACATCCTTAGTCATGACTCTAATATCAGCACAACGACGGCAAAACACTGCAAACGCTGTGGCTGGACAGGGTGGAATTGGCTGTTCATGCCATTACATTTACATTCTGGTCTACACCAGCAGAGCTGACCAGGGCTGGCAAGGTTTTAAGATCATTTGAATACCCCACTGTCTCAGTCATGTCTTTATGTTATCAAGGCCACCAGAATCCTTAGAAGTATGGATTCAGCACTGTGTATTAGTTAATAAACAATTACACAAGAGAAGGTCGGTTCAGAGTGTTTCAAGGTGGCTGCAACAGGTATTAACATTGACGATTGCATGTCTCATTCCACCAGGTCAGCATCAACGTCAGTATATCATTTAGAGAGTGTGTTTACATCTCATTATACTAGGGCAGCAGCTATGTTAGCGGTCAAATGGAGGGATGTGTCCTTCGACCAAATTTTAGTGACCGTCGGATGGGCAAATGAGCTGATGTTTCAGAAATGTATCATCGGCCAATTGTCAATCCAGGGCTGTTTGCCAATGACATTTTAAGCACCTAAATTTTAGGGGTACAGTTGTTTGTTCACACTGTTAAATAAACCCTATCATTACATTGAATACAATGTTATTACTAATGCATTTATTTCTCTTTCGAGTCAATCAAATGCAGTGGGATGCCGCATGAAATCACAAAGCTTTGAACTCTTCACGGAATCACCCACGTGACTCCGAAGTAAAATAGTAAGATTAAACGAGAACTTACCAGTTTGAAGTTTGATCTTGATTTTATGAGGAGGAACGTTGGTGATTACGTGCCCACCACGCCCAACCCTCTCTCATAAAAGATCATCTGGTAGTTCTCGAGTCACTGATCTTACTGTTTCCTTCAGTGTTGGTTATTTGTGATTTCATACCGCTGCTTTGAAGTTTGCTGCGCAGGCGTCCTGGCGGGCCTTCTTCACATAATCACCAATGCTCCTCCTCATAAAATCAAGATCAAACTTCAAACTGGTAAGTTCTCATTTAATCTTACTATTCTTCCTTAGATCCCCTCTAAATCCGCTATTCTTCATATTAAACCTGCTTACACTTAACTCTGCTATTGGAAAAAGCTTCCTGCTGTCTGCGCTATCAATACCCCTCGTAGTTTTATTCACCCTCAGGTTCCTTTTCCCAGCCCAACCCATCCTGTCTCTCCTCATAACTGAAACATTCTGTCCCACACAACATCCTGGCGAAACTCCTCTGCTCCCTCCCCAATGCGATCTTCCCCATTGTACGGTGACCAAAACCACACATTATCCAGTTGTGGCTGAAGTAATGTTCCATAACATTATACCATAATCCCACTGTACTTAATTTCATGCACCAGCTGATGAATGCAAGCATTCCATGTGCCTTCGTAACCCCCTTTTCTTCCTCAGCTGCTGTGCTGAAGTATCCTTTGATTCATAAACATAGGTACCTCAGCTCCATTGTATTTCCAGGGGCTATCGTTCAATGTGCATGTCCTACATTATTAGCCCTTTCAAATTGTATTACCTCACATTTTTCCAGATTAAATTCCTCACTCTGTTGTTCTGCCCCCCCCCTTCCAACTCATCAACCACATTCTGCAGTGTAAGACTATGCACAGCACTGTCAACAACACCACTAACATCAACACCTCCAACATTCACACCCAGGTTTTTTATTGTGTAGAACAAGCAGAAAGGGTTCTCTGAACCCACACCTGTGGCACACACACCACTGCTCACAGCCTTCCCATTACAAAATGCAACCCTTGGCCATTGTCCTCTCTCCAAGAAATATAATTCTGACATATTTCTCATGTTTGAAGCGATGCAGTACTTGATGTTGCAACAGGTCTGAAGAAGGGTCTCGAACCAGAACGTCACCTACTCCTTTTCTCCAGAGAAGCTGCCTGACCCACTGAGTTACTGCAACATTTTGCGTCTATCTTCGGTGTAAACCAGCTTCTGTAGTTCCTTCTTACACTGTTGTGATACTGTTTGGTATCTTCCCCGCTCTACTTCTTAAAATTTAATCTTACTCAAACTAATGATCCCTGTTGCATGTTCTTTGAAGTCCCGAGATTTTAATGGTTCTCATTTAGCAGATAAATCCTCTGGCAAATTACCACTGGAGTGTTATTGCACTGATCTTCACCTCCTGAGGAAGGACAAGCATAAATCCCAGCTTTGGCCAAATCCCAAGACTTCATCGTCTGCGCACAGATCTGGGTACACAGGAAGGGTATCATGGGTTCAGAGAGATATTTACTGTGACAATGAAGTTTACTGCGACAGCTGGTAGAGCTGCTGCCTCACACCACCAGAGATCTGGGTTCAATCCGAACCTCCGGTGCTGACTGTGTGGCGTTTGCACGGTCTCACTGTGACTGCATGGGTTTCCCTCTGTGTGCCCTGGTTGCCGCTCACATCCCAAAGATGTGTGGGTTTGTAGATGAATTGCCCCGAGTAGAGAGTGGATGAGAAAGTGGGATAACATGGGACTAGTGTTATCGATAGTTGGTGTGGACTTGGTGGGTCGAAGGGCATGTTTCCATGCTGTAACTCCAAACTAAACTGGAGAACCTGGGTCACCTCTGGTCTCCTTGGAGCAGAGGAGGTTGAGGGGAGATGTAATGGAAATGCTCAAAATCTGGGAGGCTGTTGGCGAGCTGAAACTGTTTCCAGTGTGGGACAGATATTGCCCAGTGGATACAGAGTGTCAGAACAGGGGTATGTTTATTTGCAGGGTCTGTCCTGAAAGGACAGTAAAAATGAATTCAACTGGGGTTTTCCTCCCAAGACTGGAGAATTGAGGATTATGGACACTCATGGCAAAGTGGGAGGATAATCCTCCTCATTGGTTAGGGGGACAAAGCGGAAGAGAAAGTGAAAGAGAGGAATGGAAGATCGAAGAGAGTTGAGAGAGTGACACATAGATCTTCAGGAGAGAGGAAGGTTGGATGAGAGAATGTGAGGGAGGGAAAGAGAATGACAAAAGAATGGGAGAGAGAAAATAGAGAAGGCAGAGAGAGAACATAGAACATGTTCCCGGTGTTGGGGGAGTCCAGAACCAGGGCCCACAGTTTAAGAATAAGGGGTAAACATTTAAACATAGAAACATAGAAACATAGAAATTAGGTGCAGGAGTAGGCCATTCAGCCCTTCGAGCCTGCACCGCCATTCAATATGATCATGGCTGATCATCCAACTCAGTATCCCGTACCTGCCTTCTCTCCATACCCTCTGATCCCCTTAGCCACAAGGGCCACATCCAACTCACTCTTAAATATAGCCAATGAACTGGCCTCAACTACCCTCTGTGGCAGAGAGTTCCAGAGACTCACCACTCTCTGTGTGAAAAAAGTCTTTCTCATCTCGGTCTTAAAGGATTTCCCCCTTATCCTTAAGCTGTGACCCCTTGTCCTGGACTCCCCCAACATCGGGAACAATCTTCCTGCATCTAGCCTGTCCAACCCCTTAAGAATTTTGTAAGTTTCTAAAGATCCCCTCTCAATCTCCTAAATTCCAGAGAGTATAAACCGAGTCTATCCAGTTTTTCTTCATAAGACAGTCCTGACATCCCAGGAATCAGTCTGGTGAACCTTCTCTGCACTCCCTCTATGGCAATAATGTCCTTCCTCAGATTTGGAGACCAAAACTGTACGCAATACTCAATTTAGAATGGAGACGAGGAAACACTTTTTCACACTGAGAGTTGTGAGTCTGTGGAATCCTCTGCATCAGAGGGCGGTGGGGGCAGGTTCTCTGGATGCTTTCAAGAAAGAGCTGGATAGGGCTGTTATAAATAGCGGAGCCAGGGGATATGGGGAGAAGGCAGGAACGGGGTACTGATTGGGGATGATCAGCCATGATCACATTGAATGGCGGTGCTGGCTCGAAGGGCTGAATGGCCTCCTCCTGCACCTATTGTCTATTGTCTATAATACAGCATAGGAACAGCTGTCTGTTGAACATGAAAAGCCAACACCCAACTCTTATCTGCCTGCACATAAATATATTTTTCCATTCCGCTTATACCCATCTGCCTATCCAAAAGTCTTTAAATGCCACTCTTGCATCAACCACCACCAACACCCCAGTTGCCCGTTCCAGGCACTTACCACCCTCCATGTAAAAAAAAACCTGTCCCACACATCCGCTTTAGACTTTGCTCCTGTCACCTTAAAGCTATGCTTCTCAGAGTGTGAGAAGTAGTCACTGAGGGGGGGGGGGTGAAAGGCAGAGATACCGAGAGAGTGATGAGAGAATGAGAGAGTGAAGAGAAACTGGGATACAAAACTGGGTGGCTCGGTGGTGCAGCGGTAGAGTTGCTGTCTTACAGCGCCTGGGACCCAGGTTCGATCCTGATTACAGGTGCTGTCTGTGTGGAGTTTGTACATTCTCGCTGTCGCCGCGTGGGTTTTCACCGGGAGCTCAGGTTTCCCCCCACTCTCCAAAGACGTACAGGTTTGTAGATTAATGGGCTTCGGTAAGAATTGTAAATTGTCCCGAGTGTGTAGGATATGCTAGTGGACGGGGATCGCCGGGAGGTGCGGACTCGGTGGGCCAAAGGGCCTGTTTCCGCGCTGTATCTCTAAAAATGAGAGAGAGGAATGATTAATTGCCATTTCCCTTCCTTCATCCATGGAAAGTTGGTCGGTGCCAGGCATCTGCCCGTACACAGAGCCCAAATTGCAAACAAGAAACAGGAGGCAATTACTTGTGGCTGACATTTTCTACCTTTGCACTGGCAGTGAGTGAGAGTTAATGAGATAGTGGAATTCTGTTTTTTTTTTAAGACTGTTTTAAGTCTGAAGAACTCTTCAATCTTTTCTGGAACAGTTCCGATTAGAGGTCAGTGACCTGAAGCTTTAAACATAGAAACATAGAAAATAGGTGCAGGAGGAGGCCATTCGGCCCTTCGAGCCAGCACCGCCATTCATTGTGATCATGGCTGATCGTCCCCTATCAATAACCCGTGCCTGCCTTCACCCCATATCCCTTGACTCCACTTGCCCCTGGAGCTCTATCCAACTCTCTCTTAAATCCATCCAGTGACTTGGCCTCCACTGCCCTCTGTGGCAGGGAATTCCATAAATTCACAACTCTCTGGGTGAAAACAGTTTTTCTCACCTCAGTCTTAAATGACCTCCCCTTTATTCTAAGACTGTGGCCCTTGGTTCTGGACTCGCCCAACATTGGGAACATTTTTCCTGCATCTTGCTTGTCCAGTCCTTTTATAATTTTATATGTTTCTCTAAGATCCCCCCTCATCCTTCTAAACTCCAGTGAATACAAGCCTAGTCTTGTATTAATTTTGTCTCTCTGCCCACAGATGGTATATGAGCTGCTATATTTCCAGCATTCTCCATTTATATCTTAATATAGTGCAGCAAACAAGTACTGAACCCTGATAATCAAAGCTGTATCCTCTTTTCCAGTGATTGTGCTTAGATGAGCAATTCACCATTAAGTGCAATTCGGAAGCTGTCAGATATATTTCAAATAAATCTCCACTCTTAGCTTTGCCCATTAAATGTATCATTCAATTGATTTGCACAAAATGAACACTTAATCTTCATTGGACACCACCCTATTCAATATTTTAATCCACATCATTGAAATCTGCCTCTTATTCATATTTTGAGCTCCCAGAATATTTAGCGATTGTCTTTATGTTTCCTGATGATGTTCATCAGAACTAGCAGCGTGATCTATCCACCAACAGTGATGCTACTTGGCGATAGAACGAAATTATAAGGAGGTGTGGATCGGAGATAAAGCTGCCTTGGAATGGAATTGGAAGCCATTGAAAGGAGCCCAGTGGGGTGTGAAATGCAAAAGCTGCAAGCCGCAGAAGATTTTCGCGAAAGACCTTTGGGTTAGGAACTGTTTTTTTTTTTACTGTCTATGCATCAATGGATTGATGTAAGCTATAAATAACCTGCATTTCCTTTTGGAAAATATATGGTTTTGAAAATATTCTGCAATGTCTGTGCCAACCAAACAAAAGGCTGCATTCTCCAAATGGAAAATCATTGCAAATGAATTCAACAGGCTGGATTAAAAAGTGTTTTTCTGTGTAGCAAAATCAAATGCTACCTTCTCCCACCTCCCCTCCCCCCCCCCCCCCCCCCCTCCCCCACCCTGTGTTGCTGGGTGTTGAAGTCCCCATCCTTAATTAAACGTGGCACTGTAATCCCAATGCTATTAATCTATATAATCTATTCCAACTCTGCAAACTTCCCAGACTGTGGTTCTCCTCCAATTCTGACTTGCTCACCCTGACTTTAATTGTCCCTCCACAGGCAGCCATGTGTTCAACAGCTAAGTATCCAACCACTTGTATTATCTGAGCTGCTCCCCCTCTCTATCTCTCTTCTTCTAAGGCTCTTTAAAAATCTACAAAGTAAATACCACGTTCTCATGGAGGGAGCAGATATTCTTGAACAAGAGGAGAGAGGAGAGGTTGCATTCAGGTCATACTTTATCCGAACTTGATATGTGATCCAATTAAGAACTACTCAATGAATATTAGACTAAGTACAGCAGACAACAGTTACGCTGCCAAGAAGCAAAATATCTTTGGGCATTTTTAATGACACTTTTACCACGCACTACAGATATATGTTCTTACTATTATTGGTGCTTGTGGCAGAAATAAAAATATAGATTAAAAACTCCAAGGACGAGTAAAGCTTTCCCTTGTGGTCATGACCAACTGATCGAACAATCTTCACTTTACCCTTCACATTCAGAGACTCCAGCTAGCATCCTGGAATGATTTTTAAGGTGGCGATTGATAGGTTCTTGATTAGTAAGGGTATCAAGGGTTATGGGGAGAAGGCAGGAGAATGGTGTTGAGAAGGAAAGATAGATCAGCCTGATTGAATGGCAGAGTAGACTTGATGGGCCGAATGGCTTAATTCTGCTCCTATGACTTATGAACATGAACTTCTGGTGAAAACACAGACAGAAAATGAGGGAGATTCTCAACAGATCAGGCACTTCCTGTGGAGGGAGGAACACAGCCATGATGAAGCCACGTTTACACTCTGCCTGTTACTTTAGTTACTTTACTTTGGAGGTAAGTATGGAAACAGGCCCTTTGGCCCATAGACTCCATGCCGATCAGCGATCGCCCCGTATACTGACATTATCTTCTGCACGAGGGACAATTTACAAATTCACCAAAGCCAATTAACCTACTAACCTGTACTTTGGAGTGTGGGAGGAAACCTAGAGCACCTGGAGAAAACCCATGCAGTCACAGGGAGAACACACAAACTCCATTCAGACAGCACCCGTAGTCAGGATCGAACCCGGGCCTCTGGTGCTGTAAGGCAGCAACTCTACCGCTGTGCCACCTTCCACCAAATGTTTGATGTATTTGATGTTCTCAGCCATTTCTGGGGCTTTCCTCGGATCACCAACAATGTCTGTGCTTTATATTTGGATCATCCGTTGACATTAATTAAGCTCTTTGCCTTTTATAAGAAAGCTCTTCTAGACCAAGTCTTTACAGGATTTCACATTGCAAAGGGATTCATATTTGCAATGGATAAGAGACATCGATTACTGAGACATCTATTAACAATATACATCAATGATTTGGATGAAGGGATTCAAAGTAACAAATATGAGGTTATCCACTTTGGTAGCAAAAACAGGAAGGCAGATTACTATCTAAATGGCGTGAAGTTGGAAAAGGGGAAGTACAACGGGATCTGGGCTCCCCCATGCCGGCACTCCCTCAATAGCAAGAATGTCCTTCCTCAAATTAGGGGACCAAATCTGCACACAATACTCCAGGTGTGGTCTCACTAGAGCTCTGTACAACTGCAGAAGGACCTGTTTGCTCCTATATTCGATTCCTCTTGTTATGAAGGCCAAAATGCCATTCGCTTTCTTCACTGCCTGCTGTACCTGCATGCTTACTTTCATTGACTGATGAACAAGGACCCCCAGATCCCGTTGTACGTCCCCTTTTCCCAACTTGACGCCATTTAGATAGTAATCTGCCTTCCTGTTTTTGCTACCAAAGTGGATAACCTCACATTTATCCGCATTAAACTTCATCTGCCACGCATCTGCCCACTCCCTCAACCTGTCCAAGTCACCATGCATTCTCAGAGCATCCTCCTCACAGTTCACACTGCCACCCAGCTTTGTGTCATCAGCAAATTTGCTAATGTTACTTTGAATCCCTTCATCCAAATCATTGATGTATATTGTAAATAGCTGCGGTCCCAGCACCGAGCCTTGCGGTACCCCACTAGTCACTGCCTGCCATTCTGAAAGGGACCCGTTAATCCCTACTCTTTGTTTCCTGTCTGCCAACCACTTGTCTATCCATGTCAGCACCCTACCCCCAGTATTATTGTGTTGTAACCCCTGAGATCAGCTTTGAATTGGAGGATGTGAAGGCAGGATCGTTGCTTTAAATGCTGTTGAGTTCCCAGCCAGCTGCCCAGCACCTGCCCGTGAGTAGGCACGGAGTGGGGCCGGAATAGCTGAGACAACTTCGATTCTCTGAACGCCAGTATTTATTTCATTTTATATCATTTGTCCGCTGAATCATTTGTCCAACATTTAACTAACTGGGCGCTGGGGACACTGGCATTGCATCAATCTGTGCTGAGCACTTTGGGAAAGGAGCAACACGCTCATTATCTCCAAGGTGACCATGTCAGCCTTTGGCTGATTATCATCTTGCTATAAAAAGTTCCCTGTGCTTTGAAGTTAAATGTGGGAGTGTTAGTGTACAACGAGAATCTCCGGCTCGATATAATTCATCCTTTGCTTTCATAGAAGCATAAAGTCGTGCAAAATAAAATCCATTTTGTAATTAAAGATGGGGCAAACATTTCGAGGATGCATTCAGAGATTTGTGGCCCAAACAGCCACATCGAACGAGCGATACTTTGCCCACAATCTGTCATTGCATCTTTTCAAATGCTTGGAGCCTTCTGACATTCATTCAGGGAGACGTGACCGTGAACACGTGCCTCCTGCACTTGGACAGTCAGTTGGCAAAAAGGAAAGGAAGACTTGCATTTCAATAGCCCTTTCGCAAGGTCGCAGAACGCACGATAGCTCATGTAGAAATGTCCCTGCTTTAATGTAAGGAAGGCAGCAGCCAGTTCTCACACAGCAAAATCGCACAAACAGTCTGTGTTTTCCTATTAAGCTATA
This sequence comes from Okamejei kenojei, assembly GCA_035221665.1. Taxonomy (NCBI): domain Eukaryota; kingdom Metazoa; phylum Chordata; class Chondrichthyes; order Rajiformes; family Rajidae; genus Okamejei; species Okamejei kenojei. The sequence continues at coordinate 114,889,854 of CM069136.1, forward strand.
TAGAGCAAGGTAACAGGCCCTCCAGTCCACCAACTCTGAGCTGACCATTAAGCAACACTTGCATATTTCCTTGCCAATGAGGTTTAAAAAGAGCCTGAGAGGTAAATTTTCACACAAAGTGTAATTGATATCTGGAGTGAGCTGCCAAAGGAAGTGGTGGAGGCAGGAATAGGAGCACCATTTAAGAGGCATTTGGACAAAACATAGGTGGTTATGGAAATAATGCTAGCAAGTGTGAATAGTATAGACGTGGTGGGTCAAAGGGCCTGTTCCAATGCAGACTCTAGTTATAATCAAAGATTCAATTCAATGAATCAATGAAACTCTATTGTCACATGTGGTCACGTACACTGATGTGCTTTGTTCTGCATACAAGCCGGTAAAATGATATGGCAGACCTCACCTAGACAGTACACAAGTGTCGCCGCGATGTGGTACTGACACAGTGGCACGTTGACCGAACAGCGCTCAGTCCTATCTACTGCCTGCTGCCGCACATGGCAGCGGGCCCAGACCCTCCTACACCCCCCCCCCCCCCCAGCCGGTTCCCCCATCGCTCTCGTCAGCCCCCCGAGATCAGATAACCATGATGCTAAGAAGAGGAGCTATTTCCATGGCACCCTGCAAGTATTTATCTCTCTAATCAGTATCGATGAATCAAACCATGTTGCTTGTGGGAGCCTGCTGTCCATATGTCGACTCCATTACGTCAAGACTGCATTATTAACCATATAACCATATAACAATTACAGCACGGAAACAGGCCCTCTCGGCCCTTCCAGTCCGTGCCGACCATTTGTTTTCCCCTAGTCCCATCTACCTGCACTCAGACCATACCCCTCCATTCCCTTCACGTCCATATACCTATTCACTTTACTCTTAAATGTTAAAATCGATCCTGCCTCCACCACTTCTGCTGGAAGCTCATTCCACACAGCCACCACCCTCTGAGTAAAGAAGTTCCCCCTCACGTTACCCCAAAACCTCTGTCCCTTAATTCTCATGTCATGCCCTCTTGTTTGAATCTTCCCTACCCTCAATGGGAAAAACGTATCCACGTCAACTCTGTCTATCCTTTTCATCATTTTAAAGACCTCAATCAAGTCCCCCCTTAACCTTCTGCGCTCCAAAGAATAAAGACCTAACTTGTTCAACCTTTCTCTGTAACATAGTTGCTGGAACCCTGGCAACATTCTAGTAAATCTCCTCTGTACTCTCTCTATTTTGTTGACATCCTTCCTATAACTAGGCGACCAAAATTGTACACCATACTCCAGAATTGGTCTTACCAATGCCTTGTACAATGTTAACATTACTTCCCTACTCCTATATTCAATGCTCTGATTTATAAAGGCCAGCACACCAAAGGCTTTCTTTACCACCCTATCTACATGCGATTCCACCTTCAGGGAACTATGCACAGTTATTCCTAGATCCCTCTGTTCCACAGCATTCCTCAATTCCCTACCATTTACCATGTATGTCCTATTTTGATTTGTCCTGCCAAGATGTAGCACTTCACACTTATCAGCATTAAACTCCATCTGCCATCTTTCAGCCCACTTTTCCAAATGGCCCAAATCTCTCTGTAGACTTTGAAAATCTACTTCATTATCCACAACACCACCTATCTTAGTATCATCTGCATACTTACTTATCCAATTTTCCACCCCATCATCCAGATCATTGATGTACATGACAAACAACAGTGGACCCAACACAGATCCCTGAGGCACCCCACTGGTCACCGGCTTCCAACCTGACAAACAGCCATCCACCATTACTCTCTGACATCTCCCCTTCAGCCACTGTTGAATCCATCTTGCTACTCCGCCATTAACACCCAAAGATTGAACCTTCTTAACCAACCTTCCATGGGGAACCTTGTCAAAGGCCTTACTGAAATCCATATAGACAACATCCACCGCTTTACCATCATCAATTTCCCTAGTTACCGCTTCAAAAAATTCAAGAAGGTTTGTCAAACATGACCTTCCAGGCACAAATCCATGTTGACTGTTCCTGATTATTGACTATAAACCGTTGGTACATCCATTGCTTGAAATGGACACTGCGAAGATGTAAGGTTTCTCTTTGGTTCTTATTTGGGCCAAGGTGCTTACCATGCCTGCGAAGTGAATTGGTGTAAAAATGTACCCCAGAGAGCGTCTGGGTTACACACCACGTTACAGCAGCAAGTATTCAGAATTTATGAAAAGCATCGACATAATCTTTCCTTTGTTAATTTATTCTTTCTAACTCGCCCTGCCTCCTCGCTCTCACCATTCACAATCCTTCACTAAATATCAAGCACTTGCATTCTAGACTATTTCGCCCACTCAATGAAAGGTTTCAAGACGCAACAGGCCAACATCATAAATGGTATCTGGGTCTCTGACAGCGCTATTTTCTCCTTTGGCAGTAGGGATGAAGCCAGGTAGTTTGGTGCCAATTTATCCTCCTATCTGTAGCTTGATACATGATGATTTAAACTGGGAGGGTGTGATTGTCAATATAGGGATGGTGGATGCATTATTGGCCCAAGAGATGAATGTAACCTTATCCTGTCCAGCCTACAACTAATGGCTGTCACAGCTGCAGACCATGCATGCGGCAGCTGTCAGAGTCTGCCCACCATTAGCTTGAGGGTGGGAGCGGTCAATGATGCAAGAACACTGTTAGGCCAAAGCCACATCCCAACAAAAAGGAACACAATTCAATTGGAGTCCATGCATTGACTCTCTAATTGAATAGCTTACTGGGGTTTGCCAAGGTCATCCAAGGCACGGTGCTTGGACCTGTGACACGAGATGCAAATTACGGTGACGTTGTCTCTATGGACAAGGAACAAAGATAAATAACACCGCGAGTGAGAAGATGGACCTCTAACGTGGCCGTTGCCAGAAGGAAATGTGTAGAAAGGAACTGCAGGTGCTGGTATATACCGGAGATAGATACGAAGTGCTGGAGTAACTCAGCGGGTCAGGCAGCATCTCTGGAGAGAAAGGATGGGTGACGTTTCGGGTCTGGACCTGAAGAAGGGTTCAATCCGGCTGAGTTACTCGAGCACTTTGAGTCTATCTTCAGCACTGCCAGGAGAGTCTCCCATCCACAGGGTAAGGAGAGTGCATCAGGCTCCCCGCCAATGACTCATGGTGAACTAATTGTTGCTTCGATCTTGAACTTTAATCAGGAAGCCAGTCATAATGAAACGCAACCCTTTCACGTCAGTCCTGCTCACACGCACCATTGTTACAGAGAAAACCCTCCGTGACAGGATAATAAGGAAGTCAGTGAAATGGCAACACTGTAATTATGGGGTTGCTGTGAGTTCAGAGCTCTACCTGTAATCCATTTATTCAAGTAATGGGCATTTGGATCCTGGATAACCAAAGAATCCACATTCAATTGACATTTTTGACAGTGAAAGGTCAATGGCCAGTCTCATTACATATCAATTACCTTCACAGAGGAACCAATATTCAGGAATACTCACTGATGTGTATAGATATCCTTCCCCATTCATGGCCACATAAAGCCCCGACTTCACACCCTGAATTGCAACAACTCGGAGTCCCACTGGCACGAGGTTGAACAATGCTGGAGAGACAAAGAAGGACATGATTAGGGCGCAGGCCAATGTCTTTAAAAAAGAAATAGTGTGCAGGATGAGAAAACGAGGACAGAATCAATTTCTTGCAACTATTGGGGAAGATCTGAGCAAGCTGGATCTCTTTTTGTGGAACAGTGAGTGATATGGGCTCTGACTATGCTGCATGGTGTGCAGGCGTCTTCCCCTCTGCTATCAGGCTACTGAATGGACCTTCCATAAGTTAAGGTACTGTCCAATTCACTTCAAACTCATTGCAGGCATTGGAATTGGTCTCCGGAACTGTTGCGTGACAATGCTGAGAACTATATTCTGCACTCAGATCTTTTCCTTTGCTCTAACTATTGTACTTGAGTCCGGCTCGATTGTATTTATGTACAGTATTATCTGATTTGTTGGTCGACTTGTACTCGCTAGAATTTAAGATTGAGGGGGGATCTTATAGAAACTTACAAAATTCTTAAGGGGTTGGACAGGCTAGATGCAGGAAGATTGTTCCCGATGTTGGGGAAGTCCAGAACAAGGGGTCACAGTTTAAGGATAAGGGGGAAGTCTTTTAGGACCGAGATGAGAAAATTTGTTTTCACACAGAGAGTGTTGAGTCTGTGGAATTCTCTGCCGCAGAAGGTAGTTGAGGCCAGTTCATTGGCCATATTTAAGAGGGAGTTAGATGTGGCCCTTGTGGCTAACGGGATCGGGGGTATGGAGAGAAGGCAGGTACAGGATACTGAGTTGGATGATCAGCCATGATCATATTGAATGGCGGTGCAGGCTTGAAGGGCCGAATGGCCTATTCCTGCACCTATTTTTCTATCTTTCTATGTTTCTAAGATGGGCTGAGGGGCCTGTTTTCCACAGTATGACTCTGTGACTCTACGACACTTCTCAGAGAACGGCAGGACATAAAAACATACACAGTAGTAGGGGACACTATAGGAACCAACCGTAATTTGGAGAAGAGCCAGTTTCAATGGGATGAGAGTGAATGTGGCTCGAGTAAATTGGAATCAGAGCCTGGCAGTGCCTAGCTGTAATTGAACAATGGGGACCTTTAGTGGTGATTTTTCAACTGCAGTCAGGTACATCCCCCTCAAGGGAGAGAGAAGGGTGATTAAAGCTAGAGCTCACCGATGACCGAGAATTAGAGCGCAACATAAAGCCAAAAAAGATACCAGGTTGTGAACACAAAACAGAACAAGTCTGAATCCAGAAAAGTCGGAGGGAATGTAATGAAGGAAATAAAGGAGGCAAAAAGAGAAACAAAGAAACATAGAAACATAGAAAATAGGTGCAGGAGTAGGCCATTCGGCCCTTCGAGCCAGCACCGCCATTCAATATGATCATGGCTGATCATCCAAAATCTGTACCCCGTTCCTGCTGTCTCCCCATATTCCTTGACTCTGTTAGCCCCAAGAGCTAAATCAAACTCTCTCTTGAAAACATCCAGTGAATTGGCCTCCCATTGCCTTCTGTGGCAGAGAATTCCACAATTTACAATTCTCTGGGTGAAAAGGTTTTTCCTCATCTCAGTCCTAAATGGCCTATCCCTTATTCTTACACTGTGATCCCAGCTTCTGGACTCCTCCAACACCGGGAACATTGGGAACGCGGGAAGGAACATGAAGATCTCAAGGGATGTGGGGGAAAAAGCCGGAACGGGGTACTGATTTTGGATGATCAGCCATGATCATATTGAATGGCGGTGCTGGCTTGAAGGGCCGAATGGCATACTCCTGCATCTATTTTCTATGTTTCCCCTGATCTAAACAGCAGGTTTTTTTCTCCAGAGCGAAGGCCTTAAGGAGAATTTTACCTCCTTCACAGGGGAAGAAGATCCCATTGAAATCTCTAGCCCACATTCTGAATGGCTAAATATAAATTGGATAAATCTCCTAATCTGGATGGATCTGAGAGAAGAGGAAACTGTCGGGTACCTGGTTGTAATCTCCCAAATATCTGTAGATGCAGGGGTGGAACCTTCAGATGACAATTTGTGAATATTAGGCCCTCGACAATATAAACGCACAGGGATAAATGCAGTGGGAAAAATTCTGAAAACAATATGAGACACAAAACTTGCAGGCACTTGGAAACGTGAGAATTGATTATTTGATGTTTGTTAAAGGTAGGATGTGCCTATTAAGTAATATTATTTTATGATGTAGCGGCAAAGAGAGTATAAATGGACTTCTAAAAATTGTCTGCTTTCTGATCCGGAAAGGCATCAGTTCTTATTGTCACTACCGAGGTACTGTGAAAAGCGTTTTGGTGCATTACTAACCAGTTACATGATTACAATTCCATACTAGGAGCGAACGGACCTCAGCGGCCATTGCAAGTGTGGCTGCATTTGCGTTCCGTGTTTAGTTCATCTTGAAGATACGGCAATAAAACTGGCTCGTTGACCTACCGACTCCATGCCGACCATCATTCGCCCATTCACAGTCCTTATATATTAGGGGCAATTAACAGAGGCCAACTAACCTTCACATGTAGGAATAAATAGGAGCATGTGAAAGAAACCCACCCAGTCACAGGGAGAATGTGCAAACTCCACGCAGACAGCGGCTGAGGTCAGGATTGAACCCATGTCTTTGGCACTGTGAGGCAACAGCTCTATCTGCTGCACCTTTGCCTTTGAATAGTTGCCTTTGGCTTGTGAACAAGTAAGGCATTTTGAATTTACTCTTCAGACTTAGTGGTGTCAACATGGTAGTTAGGACTGTGGTATATTCCTCCTGCAGGATGTGGAAGATTAGGGAAACCTTCTAGTGTCCCAGATGTCCACATCATGGGATATGTGTCCAGGTACAATTCCTGACTGACTATGTCAAGCAACCGATGTTGACAGCATCATAGACAGGACTTTCAGTGAGGTGGTCACATGGAATATTGGGAGCAATTTTGGGCGCCATATCTGAGGAAGGATGTGCTGGCTCTGGGGAGGGTCCACAGTTGGTTAACAAGAATGTTCCCAGGAATGAGTAGGTTAACCTACAATGAGCGTTTGACAGCACTGGGCCTGTACTCGCTGGAGTTCAGAAGAGTGAGAGGGGGCCTCATTGAAGCATACAGAATAGTGAAAAGCTTGCATAGAGTGGATGCGGAGAGGATGTTTCCACTAGTGGGAGAGTCTAGGACCAGAATTAAGGGACGTTCTTTGATGAAGGAGATGAGGAGAAATTTCTTTAGTCAGAGGGTGGTGAATCTGTGGGGTTCTTTGCCACAGGAGGCCATCAGTGGATATTTTTAAGGCAGAGATAGATAGATTCTTGATTAGTACAGGTGTCAGAGGTTATGGGGAGAAGGCAGGAGAATGGGGTTAGGAGGGAGAGATCGATCAGCCATGATTGAATGGAGGAGTAGACGATGGAACAAATGGCCTAATTCTACTCCTATCACTAATGACCTTATGACCCCAGGAAGGGTAAAGAAAGTAGGCAGAATTCCCCTGTGGCCATTCCCCTCAAAGATGTATACGTCTTTGGGTCAAAATCATGAGAGGAATAGATCGGGTAGACGCACAAAATCCCGTGCCCAGAGTAGGGGAAGCAAGAACCATAGGTTTAAAGTGGGGGGGGGGGGGGGGGGAAAGAGTTAATAGGAACCTGATGGGTAACTTTTTCACACAAAAGTTGGTAGGTGTATGGAGTGAGCTGCCGGAGGAGGTAGTTGAGGTAGGCACCATCGCAACGTTTAAGAAACATTTAGACAGGTACACGGATTGGACAGATTTAGAGGGATATGGGCAAAATGCAGGTATGTGGGACTAGTGTAGATGGGTTATGTTGGCCGGTGAGGGCAAGTTAGGCCGAATCAGTCCATATGAAGAAAGACTGGATAGACTCGGCTTGTACTCGCTGGAATTTAGAAGATTGAGGGGGGATCTTATAGAGACTTACAAAATTCTTAAGGGGTTGGACAGGCTAGATGCAGGAAGATTGTTCCCGATGTTGGGGAAGTCCAGGACAAGGGGTCACAGTTTAAGGATAAGGCGGAAGTCTTTTAGGACCGAGATGAGAAAATTTGTTTTCACACAGAGAGTGGTGAATCTGTGGAATTCTCTGCCACAGAAGGTAGTTGAGGCCAGTTCATTGGCTATATTTAAGAGGGAGTTGGATGTGGCCCTTGTGGCTGAAGGGATCAGGGGGTATGGAGAGAAGGCAGGTACAGGATACTGAGTTGGATGATCAGCCATGATCATATTGAATGGCGGTGCTGGCTCGAAGGGCCGAATGGCCTGCTCCTGCACCTAATTTCTATGTTTCTATGTCTATGAAGGGCCTGTTTCCACACTGTTATGACTCTGTGTTGTTGGGTTTGCACATTGGTACCTGTCAGATGCCAGGTCTGTGGCATTTGTGACCGGCTCTGAACTCAACAGGGAAGGGTGGAAGCAAACAGAGTGACAATGATAAGTGATTCAGTAGTGCGGGGGGTGGGGGGCAATTAGAAGATTCCACAGACAAGCGTACCCAGACGGTGAGTTGCCTCCCAAGTTCCAGGGGTCAAGGATGTCTCTGGGCTGTTGCAGACCATTCTCAAGTGGGATGATAAACAGCCAGAAGCACTTTGGACCAGTAACGCAGGTAGACATGGGCCAGTGCCAGTGAGGGCAGAAACAGGTTAGCCAGATTAATGCATGACTGAGGAGGCAGTGCACGCACAGACGGATGGGCAGACAGATAGAGGAGGAGAGAGAGAGAGAGAAAGAAAGAGGAAGAAAGATAAACTAGCATCTGCAGTTCCTTCCCACACATCAAATCAACTGGGTTGAGTTAATTCTGGAGAGGTAAATATTGGCTCAGCACACTGGGTCATTTACCCTCCTCTTCCCTGCCAATCAGGGACTGACATATGAGGAGAGGATGGGGAAGATCGATAAAGTTTAGATGAAGGAGAACGGATCTGATCGACACCTACAAAATTCCAACTGCATTGGACAGACCGGTTGCAGGAAGCCTGTTCCCCGTAGCCAGGACCAGGGTCACAGTCTAAGTATGAGGGGTAAACCATTAAAGACTGAGATGAGGAAATGCTTCTTCACATGTTCATAGAAACATAGAAAATAGGTGCAGGAGGAGGCCATTCGGCCCTTCGAGCCAGCACCGCCATTCATTGTGATCATGACTAATCGTCCCCTATCAATAACCCGTGCCTGCCTTCTCCCCATATCCCTTGACTCCACTAGCCCCTAGAGCTCTATCTAACTCTCTCTTAAATCCATCCAGTGATTTGGCCTCCACTGCCCTCTGTGGCAGGGAATTCCATAAATTCACAACTCTCTGCATGAAAAGTTTTTTCTCACCTTAGTCTTAAATGACCTCCCCTTTATTCTAAAACGGTGGCCCCTGGTTCTGGACTCGCCCAACATTGGGAACATTCTTCCTGTATCTAGCTTGTCCAGTCCTTTTATAATTTTATATGTTTCTATAAGAACCCCCCCTCATCCTTCTAAACTCCAGTGAATACAAGCCTAGTCTTTTCAATCTTTCCTCATATGACAGTCCCGCCATCCCAGGGATCAATCTCGTATTCACAAGTTATAGGAGTAGAATTAGGCCATTCGGCCCATCAAGTCCACTCCACCATTCAGCATGGCTGATCTCTGCCTCCTAAATCCATGTTCCTGCCTTCTCCCCATAACCCTTGACTCTCGTCCTCCCGTTCTTCTCCCAATGAATGGCAAAACCTGGGGAGTTCACCACCGCAGGTCGTTGTTGAATCCAAATGATCAAATATATTTAGGGAAAGGAGTGGATATTGTTCTCGGGGCCAAAGGAATAATGGGATATGGAGAGAAAGCTGGAAAAGGGCATTCAATTTTGATGATCAGCATGAACATATAGAACGGCAGAAGAGATCCAAATGGCCTACTTTCTATAAAGTTTAGATGAAGGAGAACGGATCTGATCGACACCTAAAGTGTTTTACATCAACCGGAGAGGTCGCAAATCAACACATTAGATTATTGTCATGTGTACTGAGGTACAGTGAAAAGCTTTTGTAGCATGTTAACTAGCTAGCGGAATGACAATACATGATTGCAATTGAGCCATCCAGTGTACAAATACACGATAAAGAGAATAATGTGAATAATGTTTAGTGCATGATAAAGTCCAGTGAAGTCCAATTAAAGATAGTCCGAGGGTCTCCAATGAGGTAGATAGTATCTCAGGCCTTTAGTCAATGGAGGGATGGTTCAGTTGCCTGATAACAGCTGGGAAGAAACTGTCCCTGAATCTGGAGGTGTGCGTTTTCACACTTCTGTACCTCTTTCCTGATGGGAGAGGGGAGAAGAGGGAATGGCCGGGGTGCGATTCGTCCTTGATTTTGCTATGACCTTGCCGATGCAGCGTGATGTGTAAATGGAGTTAATGGAAGGACGGTTGGATCATGTAATGGGTCTGGGCTGCGTCCACAACTTGAATATACCGTGCATTTTTACCAGCCCGGGATAGTCCAATTCGGTTAACAAGCAGATTTAAAACACATTCACCACTCACTGGAATTAGTGCTGTCATCCTTTGTTCCGTCAACAGCTCCATCTGCGTTCATCTGCAGGTAGAAGCCTTGCCTGCAATATAACCTGGTCACTATACCCTTGAGCTGGGAATCTGAAAAAAACAAAGCAGGGAAAGTTCCAGTTGAGAGTCACTTGCATTGTTCCAGCAAGGCAATAACATTTCCTTCACTATCCCTAAATTCTTCCCCGAGTAAAGGTCCCAGAGTTGGTGATAATTACTGAAAAGGTTGTAACACTGTCCCACCGCCAACGTCCCCCGCGAAATGTCAAGCTGTGCTTGGCCAACACCCATGAGCATGTCCCAGCCTCAGACTATGCAGAAGGGAATCAGTGCGAGGGCCCCAGGGACGATGGACTTCAGCTCACTAGGAGGGATGGAGGAGCTCGGATAGTTTTCTTTGCAGTTCAGAAGGGTAAGTTTAGTTTAATTTGAGATACAGGCCCTTCGGCCCACCGAGTCCATGTCAACCAGCGATCACCCCGTACACTGGTTCTATCCAAGACACTAGAGGCGTTTTACGAGAAGCCAAATAACCTACAAACCTGCACGCATTTGGAATGTGGAAGGAAACTGGAGACAACCCAAGCAGTCAGAGGGAGAACACACAAACTCTGTACGGACAATACCCGCAGTCAGGATCGAACCAGGTCTCTGGCACTGTAAGGCAGCAACTCTACATCTCTACGCCATTGTACCTCTTGCCTGATAGGAGAGGGGAGAAGACGGAGTGGCCAGGGTGCGACTCGCCCTTGATTATGCCGAGGGAGCGAGATGTGTAAAGGGATTCAATGGACGGGAGGTTGATTTGAATTATAAAGCGCATCGGTCTGGTGCACTGTGAGAAGCTGCTCCCAGGGAGAGAATGGTGGGTGGCCAGAGAACCCAGAGAGACAGGGAGCGCCAGAGAACTGGAGTATTTTTACTCAGCGAGATGCTGTGATATGGGACATGCATTCTGAAAAGGGAGTGGAAATGGTTTAAACAGGAATTTTCAAAAGTGAATTGCGGGATCATGGAGAAAGGAAAACTTGCAGAGTTTTGGGAGGAGACCAGGTTGATATGAGATGTTCTTTCAAAGAACAGCACAGGCTTGGAAGGCCGAATTATGTCCTGTTATCCTACAATATGTTTGGATTGCACCAACAAAAAATGATCAAAGTGCAACCAATATAAAAATGACTCGGGAAAGATTGACACAGAAATAACCTGGCGAGTCAAGCAACGTTCTCGTTGCAAAACTCATTAAACTGAACACGTATGGAAATGGGTCCAACCAATATGTGACATCATTGCTAAAAGCTGTTCTCTAATTGAATTGTTTTAATCAACTACACCACCGAAGAACAAAGTAATATATTGTTTGCAAAGAACTCCCAAATCCATCTTTTAAATTGCTTGGGTAGTTTTAGAATAATTAAATAATGCTTAACATTATATAAATCCCACAGAAATCACAGTGCATCCCATTAGGAAATGAATTATAGGTATTCTTCAATCAGACAGATTGCTCTGGAGTAATCCTAAATAATCTGCATTCATCATATGGAGGGATGGATTGAATGAAGAAGCTACAGCACATTTCATCACCTCAGGATGTCCTAACTGTGCTCCAGCAGTGAAGAGCATTTGAAGTGTATTGCCCACTCCGGGGTACCAAATGCAGCTGCCAGTTTGTGCACAGTAAGTACCCACAAAAGGCAACATGATCAAGACTAATCATCAGTGCAGAACGTGCCCGGGTTACGAACACCCGATTTATGGATGCACCTACATATAAACTAGCGCACGTAATATTATTATTAGAGCCAGGATGTTTAGGCACTAAAGCACTCTGAAATAGGCATGCAAAAAGGCATCATAAAATTACAAAAAAGGCATCTATTGACAAAAAAGGCATAAAAAGGCATGTATTTCCACCACCAAAATATGGTTCAAATGATAATGTAAAGGTGTACTACATGGAATGACCAAAGTTGCCGGGTTGCACATAATTACTGGCATTTATTTCAAATTATCTGTTGTTAAACTATGCCGTCTGTCAGACCAAATATGCTTCAGTTGTGAAAACGTATTTCTACCTCAGCTGAGGTCACTGGTGCATACCCAAAACAAGCTACAGACTCTACATTCATGTCGATATCTTCTGCATTACAACTACCTTTGAGAACTTTAGCAATGTTTTGCAAAATCACTCTCTCACATTTTCCTTGTATGTCTTTACCTACATGACAAGGCACTTACGGCATTTATGGCTAAATCCTGGCTCTAATTATTACATTCAAAAGTGATGTGGGCACATACATTTGTTCCTGCAAATGGCAGAATTAGTTGCCTCCCTCTTCTCATTTTCAGTCATTCATCAGTTTTACATGGTTTTGAAGCCATATGGTGGAGATATGTTTGTCATTTTGAGTGACTTGTGTGCATCTTCTGGCTAGTAAAAACCCAACTTGCTTGTTATGAGAAGACGGTTTGTATCCAGTTACAAATATACATGGTATTAATTGTTTCACTTTTCATTGATGTTGCTTAGTTTTTCTCCAGTTCACTTCTATGTACATTCAACAGTGCTCTAAGTGCAATCTTACCAACCCTAACCTAACTAGTGGGGACCATGATTAACTCCATTGCCTTCAAAGTATTGACTGGAACATCAGTGGTCAATCTCCCCACCACAGTCCTGAAACACATGGCTTGCAGCTGTCCACAATTTGAAGGGCCATAGGTTACTCAGCTGAATCTCGGTCTCTCGTGCTGTAAGGCAGCAACTCTCCCTCTGCGTCACTGTGCCACCCTTGCCTGAGATTTGTCCGCTTCTCCTTTCCAAACTCCTGTTGAATCTACATCCACGGGACTATAGGTAGCACTTTACCGAACGATTTCACTGCAATGCCAGACTGATTCCTGGGATGGCAGGACTTCCATATGAAGAAAGACTGGATAGACTCGGCTTGTACTCGCTGGAATTTAGAAGATTGAGGGGGGATCTCATAGAGACTTACAAAATTCTTAAGGGGTTGAACAGGCTAGATGCAGGAAGATCGTTCCCGATGTTGGGGAAGTCCAGAACAAGGGGTCACAGTTTAAGGATAAGGGGGAAGTCTTTCAGGACCGAGATGAGAAAATCATTTTTCACACAGAGAGTGGTGAAGTCTGTGGAATTCTCTGCCACAGAAGGTAGTTGAGGCCAGTTCATTGGCTATATTTAAGAGGGAGTTAGATTGGGCCCTTGTGGCTAAAGGGATCAGGGGGTATGGAGAGAAGGCAGGTACGGGATACTGAGTTGGATGATCAGCCATGATCGTATTGAATGGTGGTGCAGGCTCGAAGGCCTACTCCTGCACCTATTTTCTACGTTTCTATGTTTCTATGTTTCGATGTTCCGATGTTTCTAATACAAACCACCCAAAAGTACTCGTTGTAGCTTCCCTCTAAAGGGAGGGTTATTTGGGATGTCAGCAATAGCCACGCTGTGTTCATCGGAATAAGTGGCAACTTTCCAATGAACAGCCACAGCTAATTCATGTGATTCACTGGATTTTAATATTACACATTTCTCTACCCAGGGGCCAGAGAGGAAAAGACCAAACTGAAGAGATTCACAAGGAGAAATCTATTCAAATACATGCCATACTGTTTCTCAATTCTAATCCCATCACAAATTTCACTGCTGGTTGCTACGTGCCTTAAATTGATGATGTCGGTCTTGTTCAGAACACTAGCACGTTAAATACTGGTATACTTATTACATTTAAAAACATGAAATTAAATCTGGAAATTATACCTCCTTTACATTTCTCTGGTGCAATTTTTGTGGGAGTGGGGGGTGGGGGGGGGGGTGGGGGTGTGGGGTGGGGGTGGGGGTGGGGGTGGGGTGGGGGTGGGGTGGGTGTGGGTGGGGGTGGGGGGGGGGGTGGGGGTGGGGGTGGGGGTGGGGGTGGGGGGGGTGGGGGGGGTGGGGGTGGGGGTGTGGGTGGGGGTGGGGTGGGGGTGGGGGTGGGGGTGTGGGTGGGGGTGGGGTGGGTGGGGGTGGGGGGTGGGGGTGGGGGGTGGGTGGGGGTGGGAGTGGGGGTGTGGGTGGGGGTGGGGGTGGGGTGGGGGTGTGGGGGTGGGGGTGGGGGTGGGGGTGGGGTGGGGGGTGTGGGGGTGGGGGTGGGGGTGGGTGGGGGTGTGGGTGGGGGTGGGGGTGGGGGTGTGGGTGGGGGTGGGGTGGGGGTGGGGGGGTGGGGGTGGGGGTGGCGGCAGAGTTGCTGCCTTACAGCGAATGCAGCACCGGAGACCCGGTTTCGATCCCGACTTCGGGTGCTGTCTGTACGGAGTTTGTACGTTCTCCCCGTGACCTGCGCGGGTTTTCTCCGAGATCTACTGTTTCCTCCCACACTCCAAAAACGTACAGGTTTGTAGGTTAATGGCTTGGTAAATGGAACAAATTGTCCCTAGTGGATGTAGGATAGAGTAAATGTGCAGGGAGCACTGGTTGGTGTGGACCCGGTAGGCCGAAGGGCCTGTTTCTGCGGTGTACCTGTAAACAGGGCAGATTTGTGCACTCAGTGTTCATACGTTCATTAGTTATAGGGGCAGCATTAGGCCATTCAGCCCATCAAGTCTACTCCGCCATTCAATCATGGCGGATCTATCTTTCCCTCTCAACCCCATTCTCCTGCCTTCTCCCCGTAACCCCTGACACCCATTCTAATCAAGAATCTGTCCATGTCTGCCTTAAAAATATGCACTGACTTGTCCGCCAAGGCCTTCTGTGACAATGAATTCCACAGATTCACCATCCTCTGGTTAAATGTTTTTTCGCTTATGTGCATGTGTGAAACTCCCAACTACCTGCCACATCTGAAATGGATCCAGATTCTTGGAGAATTTGCTCCAGTCCATTGCTAGCCTCATTTTCCATCAAATTTGACAAGACATTGCTGCATTTACACATCAATAGCCCCTTGGCTTTTGTTTTAGCTTGTTAACCCAATTTTGCTTTTCATCACTTTGACTTCTTCTGCACCTGATTTTTTTCTCTATGATACCTCTGTTTCTCAATCATTCCTCAAATTGCATTGGTTAAGTGTGAGAGGGTGTGATGAGATGCCCACTTGAGCAAGGCAGTTAGAAGAAGGTTCCCAACCCGAAACGTCATCTATTCCTCCTGTCCAGAGATGCTGCTTGTCCCACTGAGTTACACCAGCGTTTTGCGGCTATCCTGTGTCTATCTAAACCAGCATCCACAGTTCCTTCCTACACAGGTTAATATACTCACCGCCACATGGGTGAGAAGCAGTCAGTTCATTTGAACATCAGAATGTCTGCCTGGGTTACATTATGGGAGAATCAAGAATTCACATTTTCTGTTCCTCACCTCATGTAAATTGACCTCAGAGCAAGTTATTTAACACTGCAAACCACATATAATGAAAACTTCGCAAAACCTATCTCTATCTGGTGCTGCCAGGAAGTGACATAATTGTTTATACAGCAAACCCAATAATGCATGGCTCGTCACGCTGCAGATTGTAACTTCACAACTCTTGATTTCCTGTCTTGGGGGTTTTGGTGTGTAAATAAAGAGAAAGCAGGTGGGCCAGTGGCCAGAGGGCAGAGGGTGAAAGGGCTTGACAGAAGGGAGAGGATACTGCATGAGGGTGAAAGCAGGTGGGCCAGTGGCCAGAGGGCAGAGGGTGAAAGGGCTTGACAGAGGGGAGAGGATACGGCATGAGGGTGAAAGGCAGAGGGGAGAGCATAGGAAGTGAGGGGAGAGGGAAAAGTACACAAAGTAAAAGGGATAGGTGGGGAGGAGAGGACAGGTTGTGAGTGGTAAAGCAACAGGGGGGCTCAGGGTATTAAGGGAAAGGCAAGGAGATAGGACAGAGGGTGAAGGGAATAGGCAGAACGAGAGGACTTTGTGCATTGAATATTTGTGGTTTAAAAATGGATTCATCAAGAACATTTGAAAGGGGATTATGAAAATATTTATGAAGGAGACATTTGCAGAGATGTTGGGAGAGAACAGCGATGTGAACACGATGAGATATCTGGCTTTATACATGATTACTCAAATTCACTCCGAAAATAATTTCTACATTCTACGAGATCTGAATGGCTCTCACCGCAAGCCCACACAAGTCATGGAGAAGCTTTAACAAAGCAACATTATTTCACAAAGATCAATAGGAAATAGAGTGTAGAACACTTCAGACAGCAAGAGCTGGGATAAAATGAATGAAAGAAAGAACACATTGTAATTTAGTGAGTATGTTCATGCAGGTGACACGAGTCCATGAGTCAAGTCAAGAGTGTTTTATTGTCATATGTCCTGAAACAGAACAATGACATTCTCACCCAGCTGCAGCACAACTAATATGTAAAGATAGAGGCAAAATGCTGGAGTAACTCAGTGGGACACCAGGTTACTCCAGAATTTTGAGCCTATCTTTGGTGTAAACCAGCATCCATAATTCCTTCCTACACAAATATGTAAAGATAGTACTTAGTAAACACCATAGTAAATAAAGGTTCAGCATATATATATATAAAATGAACAAACAGTAGTGGTGCAAAAAAACAAACAATGTCCCCCTCCTATGTAGTTTGGAGCTTATTTGGAGGTTGTCATGTTTAATAGCCTGATGTTTACAGGGAAGAGGCAGCTCCTGGACCTGAACGTTAAGGGCCTGTCCCACCAGCATGTGATTGCATGCGTCTAGCCCGACCAAACGTGGTCGATGAGGCGTACGGCCGCGCGGGGCCGGTCCCACTCCAACCGTGGAGGCGTCTGGAGTTGTGCGGGGCTGGTCCCGACATCATACTCACCAATCGGCTGGGCAGGAGGCGGGCCGACTGAATTTGGACGTCGCACGGCGTCGGGCGGTGACGTCATCACGCGACTGCACGCCGGGCGGTGACATCATCGTGCAACGCCACGCGCTAGGCGTACGCCGTCGAGACGCTGCGTACGCCCTCAATGTGCCTTGCGGGCCGACAGGCCGTTGGAGCGCGGAATTTTCGAACAGTGCAGGATTTTCGGAGCCCCGCGCGATGTCAGGACCAGCCCCGCACAACTCCATACGCCTCCGCGGTTCGAAGTTGGACCGGCCCCGCGCGGCCGTACGCCTCAAGCGACCACGTTTGGTCGCGCTAGACGCATGCAGACGCACGCTGGTGGGGCAGGCCCTTTACAGTTTTCAGGTTCCTATACCTTCTTCCCGGTGGCGGGAGTGAAATGAGTGTGTGGAGAGGGTGGTGTAGGTGTCTGATGATGCTGGCCGGCTGCCTTTTTGAGGCAGCGACTCCTGTGCATCCCTTCGATGATGGGCAGGTCAGTACCTGTGCTAGGCTGGGCAGTGTTCACCACTTTTTGCAATCTTCTTGGCTCCTGGGTGTTCGAGTGGCCGCACCAGGCTGCGATACAACCAGTCAATATGCTTTCACTGTACATCTGTTCATTGGCATATTGAAACTCCTCAATCGTATATGAAAATGGAGGCACTGATGGGCTTTCCATGTACGATACGATACGGTACGGTAATACGTTATTGTCAGAGCGAGTCTGAAATTTGTTTTGCATCACAGAAGCTCCGTTTCCAGCATCACAAAAAAGACAAGAGGGGCAAGTGAAGACACGCATTAAGATATCAAGACAGGATCCCAAAATACCCACATTCGACAAACATTACAATAACAGAAGACCACATTTATGGCCCGTCAGCATACGTTTGATCTGGGATTAAGCACCGTGTTTAGTTCAAGGATTGACTGGTGCATCTCAAAGAGCCCCTCATTTTAACCTTATTAAATTTTGGAACCCTATATCTCCGGTTTGATGGTAACATATTGTACTGACTATTCAGAATGTGGTTGTTGTCAGGGGAAATGTTAATGGCCATCCTTAGTATGTTTTTAAGGTCGGATGATAGATACAATTTTTGTACTGGTTGACCTACAATCTTTGAGCAAATGTGTATTTGTTGGAGTGTTTTACTGTCTCCGTAGGGAGGAGGAGAACTTCTTCAAAGTAGGCATACCTTGAGGAGATATCGCAGTGGAGTATTTTTACTGTCTCCGTAGGGAGGAGAACTTCTTCTGAAGAAGGGTCTCGACCCGAAACGTCGCCTATCTCCTTCGCTCCTTAGATGCTGCTGTACCCGCTGAGTTTCTCCAGCCTTTTGTGTACCCTGTGTATTTGTTGGGGCAGTTTTGATTTAGAGGTTGCAGACAGCCTCTTGTACCAAGTAGTGTCACAATACTACAAAACACTCATTATCGCCGCAGTGAAAAATAATAAAAGGCATCGATGTGTTTTTGTCCAGGACAGATCCTCAGAGATATGCGCGCCCAGGAATTTTACGTTTTTCTCCCCACCACCGTCCCAGAGATGAAGACAAGGTTTCTGGATCCTCAACCTTTCTCCAAAGTCACAATCAGTTCCTTGGTTTCACTGATGTTGAGAGCAAGGTGCTTGTTCTGGCACCATTTGGTTGGTCGATCGATCTCCCTCCTATTCTCTGACTCATTGTCTTGTGTAATTCCTCCGACAACGATGGTGTGGTCGGCAAATTTGAAGATGGATTTGGAACTGTCTCCTTCTGCACAGTGATGAGCATAGAGCGGAGCGGGGGGGGGGGGGGGGGGTGAGCACGCAGCCTTGAGCTGCTCTTGTGCTGGTGGCTATCGAGGAGGAAATGCTGCTGCCAATTCATACAGGCGGGGCATTCCAGCTGCAATGTTTTGATTCCGGTAGCTTGCAACAGAATACGCCCAGATAATAATTTAATAAACATTGTTGATATCATGTACTAAATTTAATCTGCTCTGTTCTTATGCTGTTAGTTAAAGAGTGAGAATAGAACCTATGCTACAATATAATAGGAAGAATTTCAAATGGGTTTGGATTTCAGCGAGGCTTTGATTGAAAGCTGTACGTGAAGCCAGAGGTCACAAGGCATCGAAATATTATTGCTGTTAACGTATCACGATGCCAAGATCACGAGGGAGATAGAGACCTGCCTATACTTGTCCGGTGGTAATCACTGCCTGGGTAGAGGGTTGGGAATACATACATGAAGAGACTACTGAATCTCGGCCGCGGTTCACAGACTCGCTTTTTTGCGGGCTGGAAGTTCCACGTGTGCATGGAGTGCGTGAGGCTGCAGCCACTGTTTCAATACCTAAAGGGGCTGCTCCTTGCCCTCTGGCTGCATTTTTCACCCACCATCCTCATCTTTGGACACCCTGTGCGTAGTGGAGAGGGTGGGGCTGAAGATGGGTTGGGTTGGTCCTGGGCCCGGCCAAGCTGGCCATCCGCGCGTCACGGCGCCAGGCGGTGGAAGGCTCTTCCCGAGCCGGCTGCCTGCCCCTTTTCCGGGGTTGCGTCTGCGCCCGGGTTGTACTAGGAAGGGACTACGCGCTGTCCACGGGCACCCTGGGGGACTTCCGGGACCGCTGGGCACAGAGGGGGGTTGAATGTTGATTGATCCCTGGGATGGCGGGACTGTCATATGAGGAAAGATTGAAAAGACTAGGCTTGTATTCACTGGAGTTTAGAAGGATGAGGGGGGATCTTATAGAAACATATAAAATTAGAAAAGGACTGGACAAGCTAGATGCAGGAAAAGAATTCCCGAAGTTGGGCGAGTCCAGAACCAGGGGCCACAGTCTTAGAATAAAAGGGAGGTCATTTAAGACTGAGGTGAGAAAAAACATTTTCACCCAGAGAGTTGTGAATTTATGGAATTCCCTGCCACAGAGGGCAGTGGAGGCCAAGTCACTGGATGGATTTAAGAGAGAGTTGGATAGAGCTCTAGGGGCTAGTGGAGTCAAGGGATATGGGGAGAAGGCAGGCACGGGTTATTGATAGGGGACGATCAGCCATGATCACAATGAATGGCGGTGCTGGCTCGAAGGGCCGAATGGCCTCCACCTGCACCTATTTTCTATGTTTCTATGTTTCTATGTTTCTATGTATCCAGGCCAAGGATTGTAATCTAGATGTTTAGTAGTATATTTGTTTTGTCTTATACTATGGTGGTGGGTTCCATTTTGTGTTATTGTGTTGTAAATACTATTTTAATATTTGAATAAATATTTTTGATTTAAGAAGAAAAAAAAATAAACTGGGCAGAACATTCAGCATTCCCCTTCAGGTTTTGCAGTAGTGAAGAAGGCTATTCCACCCACCAAACTGTGCTGTCCCTTCATAACACTCTCCAATCAGTCGTATTACTTTCAATTGTGCTTTGATTGTCGCATATGCAAAGTGCAAAGTGCAAAGTGCAAAAGGCGAAGTGAAATTCTTTTTTTACAATCAGCCCTGTAGCGTTTAGCCAGACCTAAGCACATCCCTTATTAGCAAATTGCACAGAAATAGTCTCCTGATCCCGTGTGCAAGAGGCGCCGTGTTCAGGGTCCAGTCCATGCTCAAGTTAAGTCTAGTCATGTTTATTCGTCACATACACATACAGGACGTGCAGTGAAATGAAAAGTGGCCGTGCTCGTGGACTTTGTGCAAAAAATACAAACAAACCAACAAACTACAAACAGAATGGAACAGAATCACATGTTCTTTTACATATTAAATATTGTGGGCAGTATTGTGGTCCAGTAAAGTTAGTCCCTGGTGAGACAGGAGTTTACAGGCCTAATGGCCTCTGGGAAGAAACTCCTTCTCATCCTCTCCGTTCTCACAGCATGGCAACGGAGGCGTTTGCCTGACCGTAGCAGCTGGAACAGTCCGTTGCAGGGGTGGAAGGGGTCTCCCATGATCTTGTTGGCTCTGGAGTTGCACCTCCTGATGTATAGTTCCTGCAGAGGAGCGAGTGTAGTTCACATAGTGCGTTCGGCCGAACGCACTACTCTCCGCAGAGTGTTCTTGTCCTGGGCAGAGCAATTCCCAAACCAGATTGTAATATTTCCGGACAAGATGCTTTCCACAGCCGCTAGGTGTTATGAGCGATTCTCGCTCCAGGAGAGTCACAGGCTGCTGCGGGCCTCCAGCCGTTGCCTTCCCTTGGACGTGCGGATCAACCTATGAACCGACACCCCTCTCCTTGCCCATCCACCTTTGTGCCTGGAGGAGCCCCCACAGCCGACCTCAAGACAGGCTCGCCCCTCTCCTCTCCTACCAGCCTCGCTCCTCGCCAGTCACCCCCATCATCGTCGCCTCTTTCTCCATCGCTCTACACATTTTTCCTTGTCAAATATTCACATTCACAAGTTATAGCAGTCGAATTAAGCCATTCAGCCCATCGAGTCTACTACGCCATTCAACCATGGCTGATCTCTGCCACCAATCCTAATTTCCTGCCTTCTCCCCATAACCCTTGACACCCATTCTAATCAATTGATCTAATTTCCTTTTGAAAGTTATTGCTGAATCCACTTCCACCGTCTTTTCACATAATTGGATCGGCCCGCTGTGCAAAACACCACCACATTATTTTGTGTTAAAGTACCTCATGCCTGCAATTTCTTATGTTTTCAGACTTTCATAGTCAATTTTAAAATCTCCAGTCCCTCTTTTCACGAGAGAGTTAGATTTAGTTCTTAGAAGCAATGGGAGTCAAAGGGATATGGGGAAAAGCCGGAACGGGGTACGAAGCAGCCATGATCATATTGAATGGCAGCGTTGGCTCGAAGGGCCGAATGGTCTAACCCTACATCTATTTTCGATGTTTCTATTCCCCTCCTCTCTCCTCTGGTTCTCTTGCGAATCTCCTTTGCCCACTGACATTCCTGTTTCAGGAAACACTCTCCTTATTTACTGTAAAAATCTGCCCTTGTTTTAAATGCCTTCATTAATTTTTCCTTTAATTTTCGCTGCTCCAAGATGAACAACCTCAGCTTCTGGAATCTCTCCGCGGAACTAGTGCCGCATCCTTGGGCTGCTCACAGGAGAGAAACATTACATCCGAATCCAATAAGAAGGCTGCAAAGTAATCAAAGTTGCTTTTTGTTTATTCCCAGACCTATGAAGAAGTCTCTCTGTAGCGAAGGAATATATCCCAGTAAAGAATTGCCATAATCTAAACGGAAGGTTCTTAGGACCGCACCAGTCCGATGGATTTCAACATTTGTTGGGTCATTCACTCTGCTCTGGGGAAACAGCAATAATTCAGGCTAGACATGGGGCAGGGCTAACGTTGATTGATAACGTTCAAAGCCAAAGCAGCTGACACCAGCACCCCTGTTAAATTTGGAATCTGAGCGCAGTTAGCAGGAATTAACACAGTAGTGTGGAGATTAAGTAATCAGATTGCTATGCCAGGGGTCGAACAGTCAGACAAAACACTCCACCACAAAGGATGAATTTAGATTAAAGTACATGAATAAATCTCAAGTTGAAAAAGTTGCGAGCGGCAATGAAATGATGGGATTGTGGTGGGAATCCGATTCACTCACGGACTACTCCGATTTGATCTATACGTGACACGCCACCTACAGCAATGAGCTTGATTCTGAATTGTCCTTTGGAGTTCAGTGGTAATTCATGAAGGACATTAAATGATGCCGGAGACGCCCGCATCCTGTGAGCAAATAAAATGCAAAGAGCACTCCTTGTGCCACAGGGGTGTCAGACATGCGGTGAGTAGAAACTAATCACTCAGGCATTGTGAAAAATGTCATTTGCTGCACCAAATCCTAAAATCCAGACACAATCAGCATCATGGATCATTACAACCATCTGGTTAAACTAATATACCAAAGATCCAAATCAGAGTTCAGGGAAAAGAATTTCATGAATGCGTATGATTATAACCCATCACACAAATCTGTTTAGACAGATAGCTTGGCTAGAGGACCACAGACAAAGCCAAAAGGCCCAAGGGGCAAGTGTATTTATATACCGACCTAAATAGTAAAATGACCAAGATGATTCGGAGAAGGGTGGCACAGTGGTTGCTGCCTTACAGGGCCAGAGACCAAAGTTCGATCCTGACGACAGGTGCCCCATCCGTATGGAGTTTTACGTTCTCCGCACGACCCGTGTGGGTTTGCTCAGGGAAACTCCAGTTTCCTCCCACATTTTAAAGACTTCCAGGTTTGTAGGCTAATTGGCTTGGTATAAATGTAAATTGTCCCTAGTGTGGTGGGAACTAGTGTCAGTGTGCAAGGGTCATTGGTCGGCACAGACCCGGTGGGCCAAAGCGCCTGTTTCCATGCTGTATCTCTAAAATTAAAACAAAAAACCTAAAACGTTACCAAACAGAGGTTGACACTGAGAACAGGGTGGGTCTTGATGAAGAAAAGATAGGCAGAGGGCTTTAGGGAGTGAATTCCTGAATTCCGAGCTTGGCGCACGGACAGCTGAAGACACAGCAACTGTTAACATCAGTGACCAGAGTGAGAGCAGCCTGCATATCTGAGCTAAATGTGGGACTGGAGGGAGGTCATGGAAAATGCAGAGACAAACTAGTTACGGAGGAATTTGAACATAAGCTGACAATGATTAGAAGGAAAGAACTAACATGTATTTCGTGCCTTTCCAGTTGTCAGGGCATCTAAAAATGCCTCGTAGGAACATAAGAATTAAGACCAGAGGTAGATTCTTGGCCCTCCCAGCCAGTTCCACTATTCAACATCACAGCTACATTTTTACCTCAGCATAATTTTCCTGCCCAAATCCTTTGATTCACTAACTATCCAGAAATCTATTGAAGGGGAGTGAACTCTGAGCACCTACTGCCCTCCGGGATAGAGAATTCCGAAGATTCACTCCCCTATGGTAAGAAACACCTTCTCAGCAACCAGCCTTTTGAGAAATGTTGTGACTTTCAATGCGATTTCCTCTCATTCCTGTAAAGTCAAACCAAAATAAATACTTCTGAACAGTTTCTAATGCAGTCTGATTCTCAGGGAAGATACATAGAAACATAGAAAATAGGTGCAGGAGTAGGCCATTCGGCCCTTCGAGCCTGCACCGCCATTCAACATGATCATGGCTGATCATCCAACTCAGTATCCCGTACCTGCCTTCTCTCCATACCCCCTGATCCCTTTAGCCACAAGGGCCACATCTAACTCCCTCTTAAATATAGCCAACAAACTGGCCTCAACTACCTTCTGTGGCAGAGAATTCCAGAGACTCACCACTCTCTGTGTGAAAAATATTTTCCTCATCTCGGTCCTAAAGGAATTTCCCCTTATCCATAGATTGTGACCCCTTGTTCTGGACCTCCCCAACATCGGGAACAATCTTCCTGCATCTAGCCTGTCCAACCCCTTAAGAATTTTGTAAGTTTCTATAAGATCCCCCCTCAGTCTTCTAAATTCTAGCGAGTACAAGCCAAGTCTATCCAGTCTTTCCTCATATGAAAGTCCTGACATCCCAGGAATCAGTCTGGTGAACCTTCTCTGTACCCCCTCTATGGCAAGAATGTCTTTTCTCAGATTTGGAGACCAAAACTGTACGCAATACTCCAGGTGTGGTCTCACCAAAACCCTGTACAACTGCAGTAGAACCTCCCTGCTCCTCTACTCAAATCCTTTTGCTATGAATGCTAACATACCATTCGCTTTCTTCACTGCCTGCTGCACCTGCATGCCTACTTTCAATGATTGGTGTACCATGACACCCAGGTCTTGTTGCATCTCCCCTTTTCCTAATTTGCCACCATTCAGATAACAATCTACCTCCTGTTTTTGCCACCAAAGTGGATAACCTCACATTTATCCACATTATACTGCATCTGCCATGCATTTACCCACTCACCCAGCCTATCCAAGTCACCTTGCAGCCTCCTAGCATCCTCCTCACACTAACACTACCCCCCAGCTTAGTGTCATCCGCAAACTTGGAGATGTTGCATTCAATTCCCTCGTCCAAATCATTAATATATAATGTAAATAGCTGGGGTCCCAGCACTGAGCCTTGCGGTACCCCACTAGTCACTGCCTGCCATTCTGAAAAGGACCCGTTTACTCCTACTCTTTGCTTCCTGTCTGCCAGCCAGTTCTCTATCCACATCAATACTGAACCCCCAATACCGTGTGCTTTAAGTTTGTGTACTAATATCTTATGTGGGAACCTTGTCGAAAGCCTTCTGAAAGTCCAGATATAACTCATCCACTGGTTCTCCCTTATCCACTCTGCTAGTTACATCCTCGAAAAATTCTATAAGATTCGTCAGACATGATTTACCCTTCGTAAATCCATGCTGACTTTGTCCAATGATTTCACCACTTTCCAAATGCGCTGCTATCCCATCTTTATTAACTGACTCTAGCAGTTTCCCCACTACCGATGTTAGACTAACTGGTCTGTAATTCCCCGTTTTCTCTCTCCTACTTTTTTTTAAAAGTGGGGTTACATTAGCTATCCTCCAATCCTCAGGAACTACTCCAGAATCTAAGGAGTTTTGAAAACTTATCACTAATGCATCCAATATTTCTGTGGCTACTTCCTTGAGTAATCTGGGATGCAGCCTATCTGACCCTGGGGATTTATCGGCCTTTAATCCATTCAATTTACCCAACACCACTTCCCGGCTAACCTGGATTTCACTCAGTTCCTCCACCTTATTTGACCCCCGGTCCCCTGCTATTTCCGGCAGATTATTTATGTCTTCCTTAGTGAAGACAGAACCGAAGTAGTTATTCAATTGGTCTGCCATGTCCTTGTTCCCCATGATTAATTCACATGTTTCTGACTGCAAGGGACCGACATTTGTTTTAACTAATCTCTTTCTCTTCAAATATCTATAACAACTTTTGCAGTCAGTTTTTATGTTCCCTGCCAGTTTTCTTTCATAATCTATTTTCCCTTTCCTAATTAAGCCCTTTGTCCTCCTCTGCTGGACTCTGAATTTCTCCCAGTCCTCGGGTAGGCTGCTTTTTCTGGCTAATTTGTATGCTTCATCTTTTGTTTTTATACTATCCCTGATTTCCCTTGTTATCCTCGGATGAACCACCTTCCCTGATTTATTATTTTGATAAACTGGGATGAACAATTGTTGTAGTTCATCCATGCAGTCTTTAAATACCTTCCATTGCATATCCACTGTCAACCCTTTAAGAATCACTTGCCAGTCTATCTTGGCTAATTCACGTCTCATACCTTCAAAGTTACCTTTCTTTAAGTTCAGAACCCTTGTTTCTGACTTAATTATGTCACTCTCCATCCTAATGAAGAACTCAACCATATTATGGTCACTCTTGCCCAAGGGGCCACGCACAACAAGACTGCTAACTAACCCTTCCTCATTACTCAATACCCAGTCTAGAATAGCCTGCTCTCTCGTTGGTTCCACTACATGTTGGTTTAGAAAACTATCCCGCATACATTCCAAGAAATCACTTCCTCAGCACCCCTGCCCATTTGATTCACCCAATCTATATGTAGATTGAAGTCATGCATCATAATGTTTTACCCTTGTTGCACGCATTTCTAATTTCCTGTTTGATGCCATCCCCAACTCCACTACTACTGTTAGGTGGCCTGTACACAACTCCCACTAGCGTTTTCTGCCCCTTACAGTTTCGCAGCTCCACCCATATCAATTCCACATCCTCCAAGCTAATGTCCTTCCTTTCTATTGCGTTAATCTCCTCTCTCACCAGCAACGCTACCCAACCTCCCTTTCCTCTCTGTCTATCCCTCCTGAATATTGAATATCCCTGGATGTTCAGCTCCCAGCCTTGGTCCCCCTGGAGCCATGTCTCCGTGATCCCAACGATAATGTTGTAATGTCTACCGATTGCAAAATTTGGTTTGCACCAGACCGTCGTAAGACATAGGAGTATAATTAAACCATTCGGCCCATCGAGCCTAGTCCTAAACTTTCTCTTAGAAAGATTTAAAGCACAAAATCAGGTGCAGTGAAGTGGGAGTTGTGCACTGTCACGGATGTGATCATCTGGACTGCACATTAGAGGACCCGCCTGGCCTCTCGGGATGGCAATCATCCAGATTTGCAACTTCCCAAAGATTCTGACCAATTACGTTTTTAACCTATAGCTAAAAATAGTTTATCTGGTCTGTTATCATATTCAATAATGGATAGAAGATAGGCACAAAATGCAGGCAGTAACTCAGCGGTTCTGGCAGCATCTCTGGAGAAAAGGAATAGGTTTCGTGTGGGAACCCTTCTTCAGATAGCTACATTGCAATCGTGGCTGAATTCAAACAATCTCTTCCAATGATAAAATAATGCAGATGCTACAAGTATGAGGGAAAATACAAAATGTTTTAGAAATACTCAGCATTAGGTATCTCAGATATTACTCATAGCTCCTCCAGATACCCTTTACTACCCCATCAGTAGGCACATCCACCATCTGCACTCTATCACAAAACTTCTCTCCACTCTTTTCCCCTTCGCTGTAACTGAAAACTTGATTCCTTTTTTTCACATTTATCAGTCCCTACAAAAGTATTCAACCTGAAATGCCACCTGCATTTCTCTCTCTACTAGCGCTGCCTGACGTTCAGTTTTTAGTTCAGATATCCGTTCTTTTCATCTTATGATCTCCGAATGTTTTGAAGGGTCTTGCAGAAATCCAAATCCTTTTTTGCCCATCCATTTTAAATACAGCAAATTTTGAAGAATTGTCTTTGATTGAGTATTAAATCAGTTTCAACAAGAGAGGAAGTGGCAAGCAAAAATAGCTATCCACTTTGATGCAATAACTAGAATGTATAGCTCAGGCCAAGTTCATTGTCTTCAAGAAATTGCTATTACCAGCAATTGCTTTCCATCATCTATTTTTCTTTTGGAAACGGGAGCAAGGTGAAATAGAAAATCACTGAATTCTCTGCATCTTGTCAAAGTTCCAAAGAAATGCCAGATTCTTTTGTTGTTGCGCCTATTAATTTGGTCCGAGCATTAATTCTGAACAAATGAAGCAATTTATTTAATTGAGAGTTAAATATTTTGGCAGATTAATGCTTAACACCAAATTCACCTGAATGTTTTTTTTTGTCTGTGTCTTCTTGAACCAGTGTGGAATAGAAACATAGAAACATAGAAAATAGGTGCAGCAGTAGGCCATTCAGCCCTTCGAGCCTGCACCGCCATTCAATATGATCATGGCTGATCATCCAACTCAGTATCCCGTACCTGCCTTCTCTCCATACCCCCTGATCCCTTCAGCCACAAGGGCTACATCCAACTCCTTCTTAAATATGGCCAATGAACTGGCCTCAACTACTTTCTGTGGCAGAGAATTCCACAGATTCACCACTCTCTGTGTGAAAAAAAAAATCTCATCTCGGTCCTAAAAAACTTCCTCCTTATCCTTAAACTGTGACCCCTTGTCCTGGACTTCCCCAACATCGGGAACAATCTTCCTGCATCTAGCCTGTCCAACCCCTTAAGAATTTTGTACGTTTCTATAAGATCCCCCCTCAATCTTCTCAATTCTGGCGAGTACAAGCCGAGACTATCCAGTCTTTCTTCATATGAAAGTCCTGCCATCCCAGGAAGGTCTGGTGAACCTTCTCTGTACTCCTTCTAAGGCAAGAATGTCTTTCCTCAGATTTGGAGACCAAAACTGTATGCAATACTCCAGGTGTGGCCTCACCAAGGCCCTGTACAACTGCATGACAACACAAGTCCAAGGATGTCCATTGTGGAGACGCCAATCATGCCTAGAATCCACCCGGCTGTACCTGACTTGTATTCATTACATGTACATCGTTAACTTTGTAATCATCCACCTTCTCACTGCGTTCCGCTGGAGAAATCCCTCAGCTATTATCAAGTGACTTTGCTGTACTTGTAGTCTTGAGCTTCACTTGTTGCAGATCGTAACATCTCTCCGTGAATAGACACTAAACAGTATTTGGTGAACTAATGCGATGAGATAATTCAGAAGTATTGCCCCAAATTTCAAATGCATTGATTAACAGTGTAGTTACAAACACTGTGAATTGGGGACTGAACTAATTCCCGATATCCTTCTCTCTTTTCCCTAATATTCACTTTGCTAAAGATTGAAAAGGAAACTTCCGTTTATCTAGCATCTTTCAAACCCTTTTCAAGATGTCCTCAATCTCTTTTCACCCAATGAGTACATCTAAAGTGTCATCATTATTGCTCTGTGGGAAACTGGGCACCTAATGTTCACTACAAGCGCTGACAAAGAGAAATGTATCTGGCTGAACATCTAATGCTGCAGATTCAGACTGATTTAAGCAATGCAGTCTTAAATATACCCTAACAATATGGGACCTTCTCTATCTCATTCAATGGGCCTGTCTCCTCTAATTCTGGCCTCGTGCTCGCTCATTCCTAACTTTAATATTTTATTTTATTTTTTTAATTATTTTTATTAGAAGCAGTGTACAAAAAGCGGCAAATGACATAATACAGTTATCGTACAGCTTCAATGTTAATTTTTAGCTAAAGATGAGAGAAATAGCAAGAGAGAGAGCAAGTGGGTGTGCAGGAATAGAACCCCGAGGCTACCAAATTGGTGTAGCCAAACAGTGAACAAGTAAAAGAAATAAGAAAAGAAAAAAAAAGACAAAAGCAGACAGAAAAACACAAGGTGATGATATACCTGCCTCGCATCCCTCCCCACCCATCACACCAACCGTACTTCGATTTAATTCCAAAATTGTGTTGCACCATACTATCCTTGTAATGAATCAATGAATGGTGTCCATGTCTTCGAAAAATGCTCTGGTTTTTCTCTCGTTCCTAACTTTAACTGACAGCAATGCTTTCTGCCCTTGAGGCTCCGAGCCATGCAATTGCCCATGTAAGTCTCTGTTTCTCCATCGCTCTCTGCTCCATCAGGAGGAACTTGGGGGCAGCCCAACGGCGCAGGGGTAGAGCTGCTAACTCACAGCGCCAGAGAACCAGGTTCGATCCTGACCTCGGGTGCTGCCTGTACGGAGTTTGTCCGTTCTCCCTGTGACCAGGTGGGTTTTCTCCGGGTGCTCTGGTTTCCTCCCACACTCCAACAACGTGCAGATGCATCGAGGGTAACACAAAAAGCTGGAGAAACTCAGCGGGTGCAGCAGCATCTAAGGAGCGAAGGAGATAGGCGACGTTTCGGGTCTGAAGAAGGGTCTCGACCCGAAACGTCAACTCCTTAGATGCTGCTGCAACAGCTTTTTGTGTACCCACATTTGTAGGTTGATTGACGCAAGTAAACATTCTACATTGTCCCTGGGTGTGTAGGATAGTGCTTGTGTAGGGGGTGATCGCTGGCCGGTGGGATGAAGGGCCAGTTTCCCCGCTGTATCTCTAACGTGTAAAGTCTAAAGTAAACTCTCTAGTCTAATTGCCCTTAAAACCTACCCTTGTGGTCATTCACCCTGCAATTTCCTTATGCGAGTCAGTGTCAAATTCTATTTGAGGAAACTCCAAAACACCGTGGGGTTCCCTGGCTACATTGAAGGTGCCATGAAGATGGAACTCGGAAGGTTGCTCGTTGATTTATTATTCACAAACTGAGCACGTGAAGCCAAAGTGCAGTCCGCGGCTGTGGGGTCCACGCATCAAGCCACCTCTCACAGAGGGCTGGAGCCAATCAAACAATCTACTCAAAGGTGGCACTCGCTATTGTCAATCAAGCCCACTGATCTGAAGCCGGCTTGAGCCTCGGATTTCTGCCACAGCGTTTTGGAACTGGCTTTGTGGAGCTGAGCAAACAAGCAGCCTAAGTTACACAGTGGACTGCAATATTAATCTTCAGCAGTGACAAATCCTGCAAACAATTAACACCTACACTGCCCGTTGTGCCTTCCCCAGCACTGGGCTCTGTCTGGCCCCTATCTCAGACAGCGCAGGCTTGGACTCCTGAGCTCCCCTTTGTACGTACGTCCTGGTACATTAAAGGCTGTATTGTTGAAATAATGGCTGAGAATAGCAGAAAAATGTCTACAATTGCCGGAAGATTCTGCTGAAAGCAATCATGTTGGATAGTACAGAGAGCAAAATACCTAATGGATACTTCAAGGCAGTACTGTAAGAATAAAAGATGTTTCCCAGTGGAAATTTGTTTCCAGCTGATGGTGAGGGCTAGCTCAGTGTTGCCAAGGTCAATTGCTTAACTCTGCTATTTTGATATGTTAAAGAACCAACCAGGCAGGCACTTCTAAACTGTCAGTCTTGTCTTTATATATTTTTTAAATTGGGAAGATGTGCAGTTTCCTTTACAACTGTCGCGTAGGTTGTGGTGACCTGGGGCATGCTGACTGAATAGACAGCGGAGGAAGATTCAACAGGATTTTTCTGAAAGCAAATTGGAGAACTATTTGACAAGGAGAGGGTGGAAGTAGAGAAAGGGTGTGGTGTCAATTTATGCCCCTGTCCCACTTAGGAGACCTGAACGGAAACCTCTGGAGACTTTGCGCCCCACCCAAGGTTTCCGTGCGGATCCTGGAGGTTCCCGGAGGTTTTTGTCTTCCGGCAACCACCTTCAACTAGCATCGCAACCGGCTTCGACTAAAAAATTACCGATTTTAAAAACGGAAACCACTTTCGACCATTAGGGAGACTGACAAAAACCTCCGGGAACCGCACGGAAACCTTGGGTGGGGCGCAAAGTCTCCAGAGGTTTCCGTTCAGGTTTCCTAAGTGGGACAGGGGCATAAGGAGCTCGTTCACAAGGGTGTCCAGTGGGCGCAAAGCTATATGAATCCATGATTAAATCTCCCTTGTTACCTGTGTCTGATGTACATCTCAGGCACATTCGCTGCCTCAGAGGGTAATGGAGGCCGGTTCCCCTGCTTTCAAGAGAGAGCTAAATAGGACTCTTAAAAATAGTGGAGTCAGGGGATATGGGGAGAAGGCAGGAACGGGGTACTGATTGGGGATGATCAGCCATGATCACTTTGAATGGGGATGCTGGCTTGAAGGGCCGAATGGCCTACTCCTGCACCTATTGTCTATTGTCTATTGTCTATTGTACTGACAGCAAAAATGTATATTGTTACAAAATGGTACCTCACTCAAAATGTTTTATTCTCTCCACATTGCCTTTGTTTTCCCCCATGTTAATACCACCCATCTGTACCCCTCAAGGTAATGTACAGCGGCCAGCTAACCTACCAATCTGCGGTTCTAGAGGGGATGTGTGAACTCTACACAGACACCACCAGAGATGGGGATCGAACTGGGTCACTGGAACTGCCAGGCAGCAGCTCCACTAGTTGTGTCATTTTTTGCCCATGTTCTAGGAGTTCAGAGGTATGTTGCTCCATACTCAGAGGGTGAACATAAAGCATAAAGTACATTGAGGATTAATAAGTGGTGTTAGTGAGAGAGGGTTGTTTTGAGGTGACAGTTCTGCATGGCAGTGAAACTGCTGAGGTTGACGTTAGGACCATATCCAAATGGGAGACAAACGACATTGAGCAAGGAAGTATCGCAAGGCAGATGGATGTGAGGCACACAGCCAGCACGCCAGAGAGGTGACACCACACACATCTACCAGGCCAACTTAGAAAGGTCTGCAATCATTACTCATGCTGAGACCTTACTATTATTAATGTGTAGTGTTTTCTGAGTCATTCGTAACTGTCACTGTGTGTCATGTTGTTACTTGTGGGCGGAGCACCAAGGCAAATTCCTTGTATGTGAATACTTGGCCAATAAACTTACTTACTTGCTTACTTACTTACTTAACCAAGAGCTCAGTTAATTACATTTTGAAACTTTGCTTTTGCACAGGGCAGTTTAGTGCCCTCTGACCTCAAGGAAAGATTGAACTACTGCTCCCAAAATTCCATGGAAATTAATAGTTGGCAGCAGTACAGCTGTTGGAGTTTTCACTTCTCTGGACTCATCTTTCTTTCATAATTTGATCATTGCGATACTTTATATCCTCATCCCACTTGCCATTAGATGTTTTTCAACTCCCGCCTGATCACGGACCTCACGTGCTCTCCCCTGATGAAGACTAGCTCCATCTCTGGCTTTTCATTCAGTTCTGATGAAAGGTCATCAACTTGAAGCATTATTCCTGTCTCGCTCTCCATCAATGCTGCCTGACCTGCTGAGAATTTCCTGCACTTTCCAGTTTTTCTGACATATCTAGCAAACAATTATCAAACTAGTGGAGTATTGTGTACAGTTTTGGTCTCCTAATTTGAGGAAGGACATCCTTGTGATTGAGGCAGTGCAGCGTAGGTTCACGAGATTGATCCCGGGGACGGCGGGACTGTCATATGAGGAAAGATTGAAAAGACTAGGCTTGTATTCACTGGAGTTTAGAAGGATGAGGGGGGATCTTATAGAAACATATAAAATTATAAAAGGACTGGACAAGCTAGATGCAGGAAAAATGTTCCCAATGTTGGGTGAGTCCAGAACCAGGGGCCACAGTCTTAGAATAAAGGGGAGGTCATTTAAGACTGAGCTAAGAAAAATCTTTTTCACCCAGAGAGTTGTGAATTTATGGAATTCCCTGCCACAGAGGGCAGTGGAGGCCAAATCACTGGATGGATTTAAGAGAGAGTTAGATAGAGCTCTAGGGGCTAGTGGAGTCAAGGGATATGGGGAGAAAGCAGGCGCGGGTTATTGATAGGGGACGATCAGCCATGATCACAATGAATGGCGGTGCTGGCTTGAAGGGCAAATGGCCTCCTCCTGCACCTAATTTCTGTTTCCATTTTCTATGTTTCTAGTAAAATTGTCAAAAGAACAGTCAAATATTAGCACTTAGAGTCGGAAGTTAAATATTGAGCCCATCTTACTATTTACTGACCTGCAATCCATCTCTATATCCCCTCTTTGTCCCACATTCCTAATTGTTGCTTAACAAAAGCATATGTTTCAGATTTAACATTAACAACTGCCTGAGTTTCAATGAGTCTGCAGAAGAGAATACCTGATCTCTCCCACCCATAGCGTTCCCTAATTTTACCTCTCAAATCCTGGCTCTGATCTTCATTCTGTTCTCCAGCCACAGCACATGGAGTTTCTCTCCAGTATTACAAGAATGTTAAAAAAAAAAGTGCGGATGATAGAAATCTGAGACAAAGTACTGGTCCCAACAAACAGGATCGCGGGCGTACTGACTGCATCGCAGCCTGATTCGGGAACTCGATTGCCCGGGAACGAAGACGGGTGTTGACGTGGTGGATATCTCTACTGCATTTTCGGTATTCATTTCCCCAACTTTGATGGGATCTACAGGAATCATTATCACAAGAAGGCAGCTAATATCATCAAAGACCCAGAGCCAAGCTGTCATCTTGCTGCAACCATTGGGAAGAAGGTTCAAGGACATAGAAACATAGAAACATAGGCCATTCGGCCCTTCGAGCCTGCACCGCCATTCAATATGATCATGGCTGATCATCCAACTCAGTATCCTGTACCTGCCTTCTCTCCATACCCCCTGATTCCTTTAGCCACAAGGGCCACATCTAACTCCCTCTTGAATATAGCCAATGAATTGGCCTCAACTACCTTCTGTGGCAGAGAATTCCACAGATTCACCACTCTCTGTGTAAAGAATGTTTTCCTCATCTCGGTCCTAAAGGAATTCCCCCTTATCCTTAGACTGTGACTCCTTGTTCTGGACTCCCCCAACATCGGGAACAATCTTCCTGCATTTAGCTTGTCCAACCCCTTAAGAATTTTGCAAGTTTCTATAAGATCCCCCCTCAATCTTCTAAATTCCAGTGAGTACAAGCCAAGTCTATCCAGTCTTTCTTCATATGAAAGTCCTGACATCCCAGGAATCAGTCTGGTGAACCTTCTCTGTACTCCCTCTATGGCAAGAATATCTTTCCTCAGATTAGGAGACCAAAACTGTACGCAATACTCCAGGTGTGGCCTCACCAAAACCCTGTACAACTGCAGTAGAACCTCCCTGCTCCTCTACTCAAATCCTTTTGCTATGAATGCCAACATACCATTCGCTTTCTTCACTGCCTGCTGCACCTGCATGCCTACTTTCAATGACTGGTGTACCATGACACCCAGGTCTCGTTGCATCTCCCCTTTTCCTAATCGGCCACCATTCAGATAATAGTCTACCCTCCTGTTTTTGCCACCAAAGTGGATAACCTCACATTTATCCACATTATACTGCATCTGCCATGCATTTGCCCACTCACCCAGCCTATCCAAGTCACCTTGTGGCCTCCTAGCATCCTCTTCACACCTAACTATACCCCCCTTCTTCCCATCAACCATCAGGTTCTTGACCAGACAACACAATCCAAACTACAACCCTAGTTTAGTACCAACCTACTATGGACTTTGTAAAGGTTGCCTTACATACTTAGGCTGCACTCACATGGTCTGGTTACCTGGTATAACTGATAACTGTTGTGTAGAGCGCATTGTTGTGGAGTTTAATATGCCAGTAAAACTGCAGCGATTAAGAACTTCTTTGTACCTTTTAACACTCTTAACTATTGACCTTCCCCAAATCCCCTCCTCCAATCCTTAAATCATCCTCATTTATCCGGCCTTTCAATCACCTACTCCAGTGTGACTCGATGTCTAGTTTTGGTATATACTGTCCTTCCGTTGGACATTTCATTGCACGAATGGATATATAAAAGTAACTCAAATGGTTGTTGTTGAGTCAGCGTCAAAGGGCGAGAGGACGGGAAAAGTGGGACGAGTGGACAGGAGGGAGGCAGGTGCGTTAGCACTGAGAAAAGCAGAACTTTGTCAGTCAGCACCTCCTGTTGTCCAACCAGTTGCAGACATCACAGGAATACGGGGGGGGGGGGGGGGGGGGAGAGTCGGATTAATGCTCTTTGAAAGAATCAATGGCTGAGAGGCTGCTTTTGTACTGTTTTATTCTCTGATTCTGTGGCTTCAAAAATCGAAGAGCAAAAGACGTTGGAACTCTTGAGATGAGAGCAGAGAATGGCAGGGGCAATTAGCAGGGCTGGCGGGATCTGTGGCGAAAGAGAGAGAGAGTGTTGACATACGATGAAAGGTCAATGCTTCTCTCTCCTCAGACACTACGACCTACTGAGGACCTCCAGAATGTTCTGTGATTAGAAATTGGAGTTGGGAGGTAGACAACTCTCTCTCTCTCTCTCTCTCGGTATACACAGTCTGCTCTCCCATTGCGAGATTAGAATGCTGGACTTTACACATTTACTTTTCATGAAAACGGCAGATTTATCTTTCGTGCAACCTTTCTGGCAGACTATATTAGGCAAGTATTCGACGGAGGCATTTACTCCCATCCCACCCACACAATGTCAAGCAATGACATTTTCAGCACAGTCCCTTGCTTTGAGAAAATTAAAATGCTACACACAAGAAGCAGTGTTCCCAGAATGGTGTGAATTAAATTAACACTTGTCACAAAACATCAAACATTATTCAGCTACAGTTTAATTTGACTTTTTAAAATCACATTACGGTGCCAGAGAATAATAACTGCTGGATGTGGAGGGTGAAAGTAGCAAATGGTCCAAATTGGAAATATTCTACCGCAGTGGCTGCAAGAATGTTTAAATTACATCTGGAACTATGTTACTTATTTCCATTATCTCAATAATTACACGCATCTTACCCAATTTCTGTGAAAGAAAATGGCGCAGCCACAGAAAGATGCTCAAGGTGAAACAGCGTGGATCAATTTCAATTGGGAAGTAACCTTGAACTGTCAGGACCTGTCGAAAGCATTTAAAACTTCATCTTCATCCCGTATCATCGCCAGAACATCATCTACACCAACAAAGGTAGGCGAAAATGCTGGAGAAACTCAGCGGGTGCAGCAGCATCTCTGGAGCGAAGGAGATAGGCGACGTTTCAGTCCGAAAAAAGAAGGGTTTCGGCCCAAAACCTTGCCTATTTCCTTCGCTCCATAGATAGAAACATAGAAACATAGAAAATAGGTGCAGGAGGAGGCCATTCGGCCCTTCGAGCCAGCACCCCCATTCATTGTGATCATGGCTGATCGTCCGCTATCAATAACCCGTGCCTGCCTTCTCCCCATATCCCTTGACTCCACTAGCCCCTAGAGCTCTATCCAACTCTCTCTTAAATCCATCCAGTGACTTGGCCTCCACTGCCCTCTGTGGCAGGGAATTCCATAAATTCACAACTCTCTGGGTAAAAAAGTTTTTTTCTCAGCTCAGTCTTAAATGACCTCCCCTTTAGTCTAAGACTGTGCATGGCTCCTGGTTCTGGACTCGCCCAACATTGGGAATATTTTTTCCCGCATGCTGCTGCACTCGCTGAGATTCTCCAGCATTTTTATCTACCTTCGAATTTCCAGCATCTGCAGTTTCTTCTTAAACACCTCCACACTAACAATCCCCGACAAGTGCTGGAGCGTGGTTACAGCACTGATGGAGGGACAGTGCGGAGGGAGTGTTGCTTTGTCAGTAGGGCACTGCTAAGGGTGATCTGCACTGGGTGGAGGGGCAGGAGCGAGGGAACACTACGCCATGGGAGGGCCAGTACTGAGAGAGAGGGGCAGTATTGAACAAAGATCATAGAAGACTCTAGGATCTTTGGTAGCGAAAGAGCACTGCACGTGGGAGGGGCAGTGCTTAGGAAGTAATGAGGGAGTGCATTTCTGATGGAGTGGCCATATTGAGGGAAGGCAGTACTGTTTTTGTTTTCAAAAAATGTATTCATTATTAAAAAAATAATATTGACACTACAATAAAACAAGCCAGAACCCACCACCGTAATACAATACAAACATATATCCATAATAAACTATTATACAATTATGATACAATCCTTATTGAGGATACATTCTACACCCAGCGGTCCCGGAACTCCCCCAGGTCGCCCGTGGACAGGGCGTATTCCCGCTCGAACCGCACCCGGGCACGGACATAACCCCGGAAAAGGGGCAGGCAGCCGGCTCGGGTAAAGCCCTCCACCGCCTGGCGCCGTGACTCGCGGATGTCCAGCTTGGCCGGGCCCAGGAGCAACCCAACCCAACCCATCTTCAGCCCTACTCTCTCCCCTACACACAGGGTGTCCAAAGATGAGGATGGTGGGTGAAAAATGCAGCCAGAGGGCAAGGAGCAGCCCCTTTAGGTATTCAAACAGGGGCTGCAGCCTCACGCACTCCATGTACGCGTGGAACACACACTCTTCCCGCTAAACCGCTAAACGTTCACAGGCGGCTGGCGAGTCTGTGAACCGCGGGAGAAGCAGGTTGCAGGGAACGCCTCGGTGTAGTACCCTCCACCCCAGGTCCCCAATGTAGAGGGGGAGAATCCCTGCGTAGAGGGACCCCCACCGGGAGTCCCCCTGGGGAGTGCAGTACTGTGGGAGGGGGAACGCTGAAGGAATGCCACATTGTGGGAGGAGCAATACTAAGGGCTCTACTATCGAGCTATCTTTGATCCGACTATATCCTTGGACAAAACGTTATTCATGTCATTACCTTTATCTGCACATTAAGGACGGCTCAGTTGTAACCATGTATTGTCTTTCCGCTGACTGGTCAGCACAGAACAAAAGCTTTTCACTGTACCTCAGTACACGAGACCCCAAACATAGAAACATAGAAACATAGACAATAGGTGCAGGAGGAGGCCATTCGGCCCTTCGAGCCAGCACCGCCATTCATTGTGATCATGGCTGATCGTCCCCTATCAATAACCCGTGCCTGCCTTCTCCCCATACCCCTTGACTCCACTAGCCCCTAGAGCTCTATCCAACTCTCTCTTAAATCCATCCAGTGATTTGGCCCCCACTGCCCTCTGTGGCAGGGAATTCCTCAAATTCACAACTCTCTGGGTGGAAAAGTTTTTTCTCACCTCAGTCTTAAATGACCTCCCCTTTATTCTAAGAACTAAACTCAAACTCATTAACCTTCTAACTCGCTTGTCTTTGGAATATGGGAGGAAATGGGAGGAAACTAGGTGGGAAACCATGCAGTCTGAGGGGGAGCGTGCAATCTCCAACTACCTCAGCTTGAGTCCCAGTCGCTGGAGCCGCACGGCAGAGCTTCCACTCGTGGCCACCGTATGACACGGTGCTACCTTAAACCGCTGCTCTCCGTGTGGTGAAGGAGCTCCCACACGGCCTCGA
Organism: Okamejei kenojei; assembly: GCA_035221665.1. Lineage (NCBI taxonomy): Eukaryota > Metazoa > Chordata > Chondrichthyes > Rajiformes > Rajidae > Okamejei > Okamejei kenojei. The sequence continues at coordinate 114,928,922 of CM069136.1, forward strand.
GGAAAAAAGTTCCAACCTTGCGGTGGTGGTGATGAACGATAGCGATAGTGATAACGGAAATGCTTTGTGACTTGTGAGGGGATCCTGTGCTATTGTGCTTTCCTCTGGCTCAAATTCAAAGAAGAACAGGGAGTTCTCCCTGGTATCCTGGGGCTAATATTCATCCCTCATCCAGCACCACTAAAACCAACTATCCGCATATTAAATCATTTCTACCGGGAGGAAGGGTGCTGTTCACAAACTGACCATCATGTATCCCACTGTACAATATCTACCACACATCAAAATCGTTTATTGGTTTTAGTCTTTTGGGGTACAGGGGTGCAGTAGAATCTGCTTTGAGGTGGGTGATGTATCTGCGGAATTCATGGCCAGAGATTGACAGATGCTTGATTAGTAATTGATTTTGTGTCGGAGTCTATCGTGTGTTGTGGTCTTTTTTTTATTCGTATGGCTGTATGGTGACCACACATTACACTGTACCAGCTGGTACATGTGGCAAATAAATGTATCTTGTATCTTGTAACGGTGTCAAGGATTATGGGGAGAAGGCAGGATAATGGGATTGAGAGGGAAAGATTGATCAGCCGTGATTGAATGGCAGTGTAGACTCGATGGGCCGAACGGCCTAATTCTGCTCCCATGACTGCAAGGTGACTTGGATAGGCTGGGTGAGTGGGCAAATGCATGGCAGATGCAGTATAATGTGAATAAATGTGAGGATATCCACTTTGGTGGCGAGAACAGGAAAGTAGACTATTATCTGAATGGTGGCCGATTAGGAAAAGGGGAGATGCAACGAGACCTGGGTACACCAGTCATTGAAAGTAGGCATGCAGGTGCAGCAGGCTGTGAAGAAAACGAATGGTATGTTGGCATTCATAGCAAAAGGGTTTGAGTACAGGAGCAGGGAGGCTCTGCTGCAGTTGTACAGGGTCTTGGTGAGGCCACACCTGGAGTATTGCGTACAGTTTTGGTCTCCAAATCTGAGGAAAGGCATTCTTGCCATAGAGGGAGTACAGAGAAGGTTCACCAGACTGATTCCTGGGATGGCAGGACTTTCATATGAAGAAAGACTGGATAGACTCGGCTTGTACTCGCTAGAATTTAGAAGATTGAGGGGGGATCTTATAGAGACTTACAAAATTCTTAAGGGGTTGGACAGGCTAGATGCAGGAAGATTGTTCCCGATGTTGGGGAAGTCCAGGACAAGGGGTCACAGTTTAAGGATAAGGGGGAAGTCTTTTAGGACCGAGATGAGAAAAACATTTTTCACACAGAGAGTGGTGAATCTGTGGAATTCTCTGCCACAGAAGGTAGTTGAGGCCAGTTCATTGGCTATATTTAAGAAGGAGTTAGATGTGGCCCTTGTGGCTAAGGGGATCAGGGGGTATGGGGAGAAGGCAGGTACGGGATACTGAGTTGGATGATCAGCCATGATCATATTGAATGGCGGTGCAGGCTCGAAGGGCCGAATGGCCTACTCCTGCACCTATTTTCAATGTTTGTGTGGTTCTATGACTTAGAACTTATGATCTCATAAACTGAGTTCTGTTCTTATGCAGAACTTACATGGAGTTCTCGGAAACTGCACAGACATGGTTTGTGAGGCCAGGTCCTACAGTGAGAGGGAATGCTGCATGGTTTTGTTGGATTGTGGACTGAATTAACATACCAGAGGTCACATTTACACCACTATGGAGATGTGGCTTAACGACCAAGGTTTGGCCATTGTAAAGGGCCTGTCCTACCAGCATCCGACTCCATGCGGTGAGCGCGATCAAACCGGCAGCGGGGGCCGCGCGGACGTGGGGTGAGTGGCGCAACGTGGCGCAAAGTGAGGCGAACTTGGAGCGAAGTCTTAAAGGTAACTTCGCCAGGACAGAGAGGGACACACAGAGAGGGGCACAGAGGCACCTACAGAGAGGGTCACGGAGGCACCTACAGAGAGGGTCACGGAGGCACCCACAGAGAGGGTCACGGAGGCACGATGTCGAGGCGGTGTGTAATGTGTCGAGGCGACTGCGAGCCGACAAGCCGTTGCCGCGCGGAATTTTTGAACATGGTCAGTTTTTCGGAGCCCCGCGCGATGTCGGGACGAACTCCGCACAACTCCGCACGGCTCCGGCGATCGAAGTGGGACCGGCCCCGCGACGCCGGACGGCTCAAGCGACCACGTTAGGTCGCGCTCATCGCATGGAGTTGCATGCTGCTGGGACAGGCCCTTAAGGAGAAGCCTTTTTCCAAAGTGATTCGCTTCATCAGAAATGGGTAAAAGTCACAGCATGCAGAGGCTCAGGCTCAGCTTCCAGAGGCTCAAGATGTCCTTCAAACTCTTCCACAATGAGCCATGGTGGACCGCCACAGTCACATCTATTCAGCCGATACTTTGCACAACATGTTTCCAATTAAAACCAAAATAAACTGCAATAACAGTGAATTGTTCAGCAAAGCAGACATTTTGGGACATCTGACAGTCCAATTAAGGCCTTTGGAATTACTGGTAAACAGATGACACTGATACCTACGAACACAAGAAAATAGGATAGGGATTGACCATTCAACCCCTCAAGTCTCGCCTACAATTCAATATTACACTGCCCCAGGCTCTAACTCCTCAGTTCCCACGTAACTCTCAATTCACTGACTGCTCACAGATTTATCTACTCCCACAATCAAAGAATCCTCAGCAAGGGAGTTGCAGTGAAGTGCTGCCCTCTGTGAGAAAAAAACAAATTCCAATGCCTCCTAATCTTGTAACTGCACCCACTTGTTCGAGACCCTCCAATTAGTGGGAACATCCGAACGCTGTCATCACAAAGTGGTTATTTTAAGAGAAACAAAGAAAATGTACTTGGTTTAAATATCACTTATGTCCTTACCGGGACTGTGTGTGACCCAAGTGTGAATCCAACGCTTAACTTAACCCTTAACTTATTTCTGAAGCAGCCTACAGCGCACCCACCTGCAGCAGATGAGCCTTCAGACAATTAGGGGCCATGCAGTAGACACGAGGATTGCCAGAAATGCCTACATCCCAGGAATTGTTTTTTAGTTGTTAACAAGAGAAATCCTCTCCATGTGTCAGTGGATCCTGGCTCACAGATGTAGATAGAACATGTAACAGTACAGCACAGGAACAAGCCCTTCAGCCCCAAATGTTGTTGCTGAACATGATGCTTAGCTGAACGGACCTGGCTTCCAAATAGCTGGAATCATCGTCACGTCATTGAGCGGAACAGTGGTGCAGGGATACAGTTGCTACCTGACAGCGCCAGAGACCTGGGTTCAATCCTGACCACGGGTGCTGTCTTTACGGAGCTTCTCCCTATGACCGCGTGGGTTTTCCCCGGGTGCTCCTATGCCCTCCTACACCCCTAAGAAGCACAGGTTTATCGGCTAACTGGCTTTGTTAAAATTGTAAATTGTTCCTCGCGTGTAGGATAGTGTTAGTGTACGGGACGATCGCTGGTCGGCGCGGACTTGGTTGGCCGAAGGGCCTGTTTCCACATTACATCTCTAAAGTCTAAAAGTCTAAAGTATTACATTGCTCTCTCTGGGACCTTCCATGTGCAACTTGGCATCCTCCACCACATCTGGACGTCATACTGGAGTGAAGGCAAAGTATTTATGCGCCACTCAGTCCCCAGAGCTCAACTCCACAATGCAAGAAGATAATGGCAGATAGCTCATTTGATTCCCGCAGTTCCAAATATCTACCAATTCAACCCTTTACGTACTCACATCTATACTCACGGCTCAACAGCAAGAGAATTCTCGAACTTTACAGTTCTCCATCTGGAGAAATGTCAAACTTCTCGAGATGAAAATTCCAATAGATTATCCCATAGTATATCCCAATATCAAGCCTGCCGCAAGAAGAATCAACCCCTGTGCAAATTTAGACTTTTCAATGAGACCCCTCGTATTCCCCCAAACTCCACTGAGTACAAAGATATCCAAAGTAACATCTCTGCAAAGGAACACTACCTCATCTCGCAAATTTTTCCGGTGATCTTTCTTGCCAGGGATATTCTTCCTATTGGTGAGTCTGTGGAATTCTCTGCCACAGAAGGTAGTTGAGGCCAGTTCATTGGCTATATTTAAGAGGGAGTTAGATGTGGCCCTTGTGGCTGAAGGGATCAGGGGGTATGGAGAGAAGGCAGGTACGGGATACTGAGTTGGATGATCAGCCATGATCATATTGAATGGCGGTGCAGGCTCGAAGGGCCGAATGGCCTACTCCTGCACCTATTTTCTACGTTTCTATTATTGTGGAGACTGCAATAGGAAAGATTCATTGCTCTATAATATTTTGGAAGCCCTGAGATTCTGTAGAGCACAACAAAATGTGAGACTTCAGAAATGTGACACTTTCTGAAGAAGGGTCTCGACCCAAAAAGTCACCTATTCCTTTTTTTCCAGGGATGCTGCCTGACCCACTGAGTTACCCCAGCAGCTTTTTGTCCCTATCTTCGGTTTAAACCAGCATCTGCAGTTTCCTACATATATTATTCCTAAATATATGCAGTTTCCTACCTATATTCCCTACACCCTTTCTACCCTTTGTTTCATTATATGGTTTGACCAGTAATGGCAAAAGCAACAAAAATATTTGATGGCAGGGCGGGCAACTCCAGCAGAGGTTTACTGGAGTTTGAACTAACAATTTCAGGCAGCCTCCAGTGATTGGATCACAATCTCAATCACAATCTCAATAATTAAAAAAAGACGAAAAAAACAAACAGACAGTTGGCGGGGCTGCCAATCGTGCGGTTCCCTGATGCCCCATAGCTTAAATAATAGTCCAGAGTTTTCACAACCGCAGATCAAATTCGTCTGAATTTATTCTGCAAATGCTTTGAATTTTAGACGGGTGGCATCTTTTAAAGGAACTTTGCGTTATAATATGTTGTAATTTGAAATTTAAAAATGTGCGTTTTGTAGCAGTGTGGGTTAAGAGGATATTTAACAGAGGGATGATAAATCAGGATGTGTTGTGATGGAGCAACAGAATCAAAACTGTTTCCAGAAGCAGGCAGGTGGGTGACCAGAGGACATGGAATGAAGATCGGCCGAAGAACTGGAGATAGAGGGGAGCCTGAAGGAGCAGTGAAAGTAGATTCAATGTGAAGGGAAGTGGGCAACTGCACGGAGAGAAGTCTTCATGAGGTTGTAGGGAGAGTTCAGGGGAATGGGATGAATTGGATCAGTCTTTCAAAGAGGCAGCACGGGCATGATGGGCTGAAAGGCCTCAAACTATGCTTTTGGTGGTTTGGGCCACTGGTGGATGTGATGGGGCCGTTTTTAAAGAAAAGACCCATCTTATTGCCACAAACTTTTTGTTGGTGTTTAACCTCAGAAGGACATTTGTCATATCCTCTTTTTAATATCGGACTGAAGATGCGACTTAGAGGAAGAATTTAAAGTCCACATTGCCCGATTGTGTTTGCCACAAGGTCAGTAGTCTGTTCACGGAATCCATTTGTCATCATTTGTTTGCTTCGAGAGTTCTGGATATCCTTATGTTGAACTCATCTTCTTGAGAGCCCAAAACAGCTTTAAAATTTACAGTCAAACGTCACAACCAGTAAAGATCTGGAGCAAGTCCAAATATCAGAATAAGTAACATGAGGTGGTCACTGCTAAATCACTTTTTAAGATGAAATCATTCAATTTGGAATGGTAGAACTCACACAGATATTGACAGGTAAAGGGCCTGTCCCAGCAGCATGCAACTCCATGCGATGAGCGCGACCTAACGTGGTCGCTTGAGCCGTCCGGCGTCGCGGGGCCGGTCCCACTTCGATCGCCGGAGCCGTGCGGAATTGTGCGGAGTTCGTCCCGACATCGCGCGGGGCTCCGAAAAACTGACCGTTCAAAAATTCCGCGCGGCAACGGCTTGTCGGCTCGCAGTCGCCTCGACACATTACACACCGCCTCGACGTCGTGCCTCCGTGACCTTCTGTGTGTGTGCCTCCGTGACCCTCTCTGTGTGTGCCTCCGTGACCCTCTCTGTGTGGCTCCATGGCCCTCGCTGTGTGTGCCTCCGTGACCCTCTCTGTGTGTGCCTCTGTGCCCCTCTCTGTGTGTGCCTCTGTGCCCCTCTGTGTGTGTCCCTCTCTGTCCTGACGAACTTGCCTTTCAGACTTCGCTCCAAGTTCGCCTCACTTCCCGCCGTGTTGCGCCACTCACCCCACCTCCGCGCGGCCCCAGCTGCCGGTTTGGTCGCGCTCACCGCATGGAGTCGGATGCTGGTAGGACAGGCCCTTAATGAATAGAGTATTGTGTGGGCAGCAATGTGCAGGAGGGGGAAGAGTTTCAACAACCCGGTGTTTTTGCTGGAGAGTGAAAGGGCTGGATGCCAGCAAACGTGATTAATAATAAGTAATTAAACAGGAGAAGCAACTTGAGGCCCAATTGTCAGTGAATAGAACACTCTTACTTTCTGAGTCAGAAGCGCGTGGGTTCGAGTCCCACTCCTGAGGTTTGATTCAAACTCAAAGCAGCTACTCCAGTGTGGGTACCTCAGCAGAGAGGACATTGGATCAGGCTTTAAAATGGGGAGCAGGGGAATGATGAGCTGAATGGCCTTCTCTGGCGCTGGTGAGATGCGACAAATTCTTGCCTGCTTGTCAAGGATAATGTTTCTCATCTTAAGGCAATATTATGAAGAAAAGCAAGATGTGCTCTCCGAGGTCCTGAACCCACATTGACTACAATAAATATCACAGACACATCGGCATAGATGCACCCACAATATTGTTCCATGGAGCTTGCTGGCCTGTAGTATTTCCAACATTACAAGACTGGCTAAACCACGTCAGTCTTGCCATAGAGGGAGTACAGAGAAGGTTCACCAGACTGATTCCTGGGATGTCAGGACTTCCATATGAGGAAAGACTGGATAGACTCGGCTTGTACTCGCTAGAATTTAGAAGATTGAGGGGGGATCTTATAGAAACTTACACAATTCATAAAGGATTGGACAGGTTGATGCAGGAAGATTGTTCCTGATGTTGGGGAAGTCCAGAACACGGGGTCACAGTCTAAGGATGAGGGGGAAGTCTTTTAGGGCCGAGATGATAAAAACATTTTTCACACAGAGAGTGGTGAATCTGTGGAATTCTCTGCCACAGAAGGTAGTTGAGGCCAGTTCATTGGCTATATTTAAGAGGGAGTTAGATGTGGCCCTTGTGGCTAAAGGGATCAGGGGGTATGGAGAGAAGGCAGGTACAGGATACTGAGTTGGAAGGTCAGCCATGATCATATTGAATGGCGGTGCAGGCTCGAAGGGCCGAATGGCCTGCTCCTGCACCTATTTTCTATGTCTATGTTAGTATTTAATAGATTGTAATGCATTTTAGGCAGGCAGAAGGAGGGAAAGGTGCCATAGAAATTCAACTCTGATTTTACTTTATAGCCTGATATTTCACTCCCCCCAAAATGTTCTACAAATGTTTCCAAAGTTCAACAGAGATTGAGGGGATTTTCACTTGACAGAATGTATTTCTTCTTCTCTTTCAAGGTCAATTGAGATAAGCTGGAGCAGTACGTACCCTTGAAAATGCTGGAAAAAATAACATAGACTGTCTGAACAAATTCCCAGCAAAGGATCATTTGTAAAGGAAATGACTTATTTTCCCATAAGATCTTTGGTTAAGCAGATGGATGGGAGGAGTCATGGGTTGTTCTTGGGAGAGAGGGGAAGGGGACCTGATGGAAGGATTTAACATCAGAACGCATACAGGAAAAGTAGATAAAAATACTGTTCTCATTGGCAGAAGGAAGAAGAACCAAGACACACAGAATGTGGTTGGCAACGGATGATATGAGGGGAAATATGTTTATCCAGGTAGTGATCAGAATATGAAATGTAGAGACAGGGTGAGTACTTGAGCAAGGTTCAGTTGAGGTTTTCAAAAGGGGTTTGGATCCCCAATAGAATACATGTAATGGCATAGCAATGGGGGGTAGGCTGGGATTAACTGGATGGTTCCTGCATTGAACCAGCGAGGATGCGATGGGCTGAAGGGCCTCTCCATGCGATAGTTCTGTGAACGGAGAAGCAATAACGTCACAAAGCAGACGCTAGACTGGAGAATAACTTGAGATGGCCTGTTATTCCCAACTCCAGAGAGCTCCAGCAATAGTGGTTCCCCATTGCCCAGCTGGAGAAGAGATGGAGCTTGCAAATGACCTCGATGAAAACCATCACAAAGATCCAGTGGTCTCCAAGGACACCAACCTCTCCATTTGCAACATTAAATTTAAATCTGATATCGCCTCTGATGTATCTGTGACACCCAGCAACAGCTACTAAAGGGGCTGATCAGTCAACCATTGTGAAGAATTTCTCCTAAATAGTACGCTAAAATAAAGCTCTTTTTTTTTTTAACACTTTTACGAAACCACTGAGAGATTGGCAGAAGCAAAAGATTGTTGAGATAACAGATGCGTTTTTAAAAGAAGAAAAATTATTTCCATTCTTTTGAAAACCATGGAACTTTGGAATGATTAATTGAAGTAATTTAGGTCTGAAGGAGGGACTCGACCCGAAACATCTCCCATTCCTTCTCTCCAGAGAAGCTGAGTTACCCCAGCTTTTTGTGTCTACATTTAGAGTTGTACAGCAAGGAAACAGACCCTTTGGCCCAACTCATCCATGCCGACCAAGATGACCCGTCTAAGCTAGTCCTGTATTCTCTGTTAGGCCCATATCCCTCTAAACTTTTCATAAGATAATAAGAGATCGTAGAATTAGGCTTTAAATTCTTTAAAAGCATCCGAATCCCCTGGTTTCCCACTAATCTTTGCAATGTTATATGCCTTCTCTTTTAGTTTTATATTGTCCTTGACTTTTCTTGTCAGCCACAGTCGCCTTTCTCCCCCTAGAATCTTTCTTCCTCTTTGGAATGAAAAGGTCCTGCATCTACTAAATTATTCCCAGAAATTCCTGCCATTGGGGTCTCCACCATCATCCCTGCCAGTCCCTTTCCAGTCAACCTTGGCCAGCTCCTACCTCATGCCTCTTTGCTCAACTGTAATACCGGTACATCCGATCTCACATTCAACCTGTCAGATTGCAGAATAAAACTTAACATGATGTGGTTGCTACCTCCAAGTGGTTCCTTTCCTTTGAGTTAGTTCCCTTTATCAAATCCGGTTCATTACATAACACTAAATCCAGAATCGCCTGTTCCCTAGTAGGCACCACTACAAGCTGCTCTAAGAATCCATCTCGGAGGCACTCTACAAATTCCCTTTCTTGGGGTCCAGTACCAACCTGACATTCCCAGTCTACCTGCATATTGAAATCTCCCATCACCACAGTGGCATTGCCTTTCTTACATGCCAGTTGTATCTCCTGGCTACTGTTTGGGGGACCTGTAACTCCCAATTTCTCAGTTCTATCCACAATGACTCTACATCCTCTGATCCTATCCATGTACCTGTCCAATTGTCTGTTAAATGACATTACAGTACTCAAAACTGCCTCAAATATTTCCACTGGGATTTCATTACATCTATCCATCACCTTCTGTGTGAACTTGGCTCCACAAATGTAAAAAGTAGACTTTCAGTGCCAGGGAGGTTATTAAACAACAACTATGGTTTAGAACTCTGTTAAATGCTCAGTTGCACATTATTCAATATATGTAACACTTCCAGGGTATTTTGGATTCAGAACAATTTCGTAAATAGTTGCAGTTGTCACCAATTCACTGATTTCCGCTCTTAGGTGAACAACAGATAGTTCATCCTTTGGAGGGAGGAGAAGCTAATGGTGGGAATCTTCCCTGCGCTTCTGGACTGCTATCAGAAGTTTGTTATTCTAACAGCAAGCCTTGAATGTATTGTCACTGCACTTCCAGAGCAAGATTGTCACAAAGCCATGGAATTAAGGGAGTGCGGAAAGGTGGAGTTCAATCCCACAGAGAGGGCTGGAGGTGAAGAGCAAGGATGGGTTTGAGGAGAAGGTGGATGAACACATGAGGGAAAGAGGGATAGAATGAGACATGATTAGGAAAAGGGGAGATGCAACGAGACCTGGGTGTCATGGTACACCTGTCATTGAAAGTAGGCATGCAGGTGCAGCAGGCAGCGAGGAAAGTGAATGGTATGTTAGCATTCATAGCAAAAGGATTTGAGTATTGGAGCAGGGAGGTTCTACTGCAGTTGTACAGGGTCTTGGTGAGACCACACCTGGAGTATTGCGTACAGTTTTGGTCTTCTAATCTGAGGAAAGACATTCTTGCCATAGAGGGAGTACAGAGAAGGTTCACCAGACTGATTCCTGGGATGTCAGGACTTTCATATGAAGAAAGACTGGATAGACTCGGCTTGTACTCGCTAGAATTTAGAAGATTGAGGGGGGATCTTATAGAAACTTACAAAATTCTTAAGGGGTTGGACAGGCTAGATGCAGGAAGATTGTTCCCGATGTTGGGGAAGTCCAGAACAAGGGGTCACAGTTTAAGGATAAGGGGGAAGTCTTTTAGGACCGAGATGAGAAAAACATTTTTCACACAGAGAGTGGTGAATCTCTGGAATTCTCTGCCACAGAAGGCAGTTGAGGCCAGTTCATTGGCTATATTTAAGAGGGAGTTAGATGTGACTTGTGGCTAAAGGGATCAGGGGGTATGGAGAGAAGGCAGGTACGGGATACTGAGTTGGATGATCAGCCATGATCATATTGAATGGGCTGAATGGCCTGCTCCTGCACCTATTTTCTATGTTTCTAAGTTTCTATGTGATGGAGGAGATGGGGAATAATCATGAAAGTGAACAGCAAGTTGCTGGATCTAAGGCAGGAACGGGGTCCTGATTGGGGATGATCAGCCATGATCACATTGAATGACGGTGCTGGCTCGAAGGGCCGAATGGCCTACTCCTGCACCCATTGTCTATTGTCTATTGTCTATAATAGTTGGACGGTTGGTTACTGTGCTGTACCATCCATGGAATGCTTTAAGTGAACATGGAACTAATCAGAGACATCATGCTGGGTACATTTGCCCTGGCCAAAAAGAGAGGTTATGATTGTGTCAGAAGACTCACTGAAATTGTGTTCATGTACAGGATGTAACAAAGTGGTAGAAATCGAGGCAACTGTCAGATGGACCATTGGCAGACTGGGAAAATTATAAAGTAGAAACAAGGAACTGCAGATACTAGTTTACACAAAAGGACAGAAAGTGCGAGGGTAACTCAGCGGGTCAGGTATCATCTCTGGAGAGCATGGACGGGTGATGTTTCCACCTGAAATGTCGCCCGTCCTTGTTCTCCAAAGATGCCACCTGATCCGCTTTGGGTCCTTTTGCGAAATTATCATAGCTGGTAAAACAGAATTGATTTGGGCATCAGCTGAATGGGGAAAGCGATTAAAGAGGTTTTGAACTGTGAATTCAGCGGTACACCGTTGATTAAGTTCGTGGTTTTCACTCTCTGCGGAATTGCCCTGTGGCAAAGTGAATGTAACCCAATTGTTAGAAAAATTCAGAGGATTGGTCAGTCTTCACTCTCGATTACTATGCAGGGAAATGGAAGTAGTAAGAAAAAAGCCGGTAATTTAATCCTCCCCCACAATCTTGCACACAAGTACAGCACACGAACACCATCTAGAGCTGCTCTGCTAACATAAGGGCACATGAATTTGCTTAGCAACGTAAATTAAATGCTAATAGAGTAGACTCAGCACACTGATTTAGTGTGCTGGAGGTGGGGGGGTGGGGAGAGAGACAGGGCAGTTAGGGATGGATTTGCCAAGCTTAAGACATTGGCCGAAAGTGGGGAGGGTTAATTGCAGTTAGGATAAAGAGGCTTAGAAACATAGAAACATAGAAAATAGGTGCAGGAGGAGGCCATTCGGCCCTGCGAGCCAGCACCGCCATTCATTGTGATCATGGCTGATCGTCCGCTATCAATAACCCGTGCCTGCCTTCTCCCCATATCCCTTGACTCCACTAGCCCCTAGAGCTCTATCCAACTCTCTCTTAAATCCATCCAGTGACTTGGCCTCCACTGCCCTCTGCGGCAGGGAATTCCACAAATTCACGCCTCTCTGAGGCTTCTGAGATCTATAAGGATAGAAAGTGAGAAAAAAACATATAAATTAAGAGCAGGAGGAGGCCATTCAACCCTTCGACCCTGCTCAGCCATTCAATATGATCGCGGCTGAACCCTTCATCCCAACTCTGCATTTGCATTCTTCCCCCATAGCCTTTTACAGTACCTTGCACCTAGAAATCTATCTATCCTCTTCTTATATATTTTTCGACAAGGGTCTCCACAACCCTCTGTGTCTGAGATTTTCACAGATTCCCCAAACACTGAATGAAAATAACAATCACCAGCTACTATTTCGATGTCTTATCCCATATCCAGAGACTGTGAATTCTCGACTGGATCAAGGGTGTTGTTGGGGCTGTGAAGTTCTGCTTTGGGGAGAGTTGTCAGGCCTGTCTTTCACTCCTTAGATCTAAGGAGTCTCTGTGTAGGTTTCACTGAGGAGTTATAGTTAAAGAGAACTAAACAGGGTGGTTCGCAGAGCGATCCGAGACTGACTATATTGGTTTAAGATAGTCGACCGGAGCATTGTAGAGAACTGGAGAATTATAGAGGATTACTTATCCACCCACACTTTGCTGAGGGTCTTGAACTCACCGTCTGAAAGGGCGGGGTGGGGGGGGGGCGGGATCAGAAAGTCTCCCCACATTTGACTGGAAGCTGGATCAGTATGTGAAGTGATGGGTTGGCACGGTGGCGCAGCGGTAGAGAGTTGCTGCCTCTTACATAGAAACATAGAAAATAGGTGCAGGAGGAGGCCATTCGGCCCTTCGAGCTAGCACCACCATTCATTGTGATCATGGCTGATCGTCCCCTATCAATAACCCGTGCCTGCCTTCTCCCCATATCCCTTGACTCCACTAGCCCCTAGAGCTCTATCTAACTCTCTCTTAAATCCATCCAGTGACTTGGCCTCCACTGCCCTCTATGGCAGGGAATTCCATAAATTCACAACTCTCTGGGTGAAAAAGGTTGTTCTCACCTCAGTCTTAAATGACCTCCCCTTTATTCTAAAACGGTGGCCCCTGGTTCTGGACTCGCCCAACATTGGGAACATTTTTCCTGCATCTAGCTTGTCGTCCTTTTATAATTTTAGAGGGGCTTGTTTTCGCACTGTATCTCCACACTAAACTCTAAACTAAACTAGACTAGACTGCAGCTGCGAAGTGGGATTGGTTTAAGAGTTCCTCCCGGGCTGACCTAGACACAATAAGGCAAATAGCCTTCCGTGCTTTCCTCGATTATTCTTCCGTCAGACACAATCTCTTTGCACAATAGCTCAATGGCTTCCTCTTTGCTACTTGGAATGAGAGTACGGGCTAAATGCAAGTTGCACCTGGACCAATGGAAATGTGAAATGTGGGAGAGGGTTTTGTGTGGAGCAGGGACCTCAGCTCAGAGTAGAGGGGCTGAATGGCCTGCTTCTGTGCTGCACATTCTGTGTTTCTTTTTGCTGAATTGCACACAGTCATATTTCTTATGCTGATAATTGCAATTTTGTTGCCGATTATTATAATCTTCTGTTAAATGGCAGTATTTATGTAAATGATATATGCTATTTACGCATTAATTTATTCCATTTGTAGATGAGGAATGCAGGGTGATGTGAGCACCACATTGATTTGTTAGGTTTATTAGCTTGATTTATTTTCAAGCTTTCAAATAACTCCTTGTCAGTCATTCTGCACACCTGCACCAGGATTTACATACCGAAAAAAGCACAGAGTGCTGGAGTAACTCAGCGGGTCAGGCAGCATCTCTGGAGAACACGGACAGGCGATGTTTCCGATCAGAAACCTTCTTCAGACTGATTGCAGGGGAGCGGGAAAGAGGAGGGCAGGACAGAACTGTGGCTGGAAATAGGTGAACTCAGGTGATGGGGTTTTTTGATGGACAGATTGCTGGACAAAGGCCAGGTATGAAAAGACTGAAAAGGATAAGGAGTTGGGAATTCCATGCTCTCCAGAGATGCTGCCTGACCCGCTGAGTTACTCCAGCGTTCTGTGTCTTTCTTTGGGATAAACCACCATCTGCAGTTCCTTGTTGTTATAATTACATACAGAGCTCTGCGCTCAGCGCTGGTGCCCACAACACAGAGGGCAGGGGAGGCACCAACAAGCGGGCAGGAGTGATTTGCAAGTTTCCTAAACTCTCTATCGCCATGAGGGACATTTAAGGAGGCTGGGAATTTTATATCTGGAACGGTTTAAAGATTGTTAACGGTCGATGTAAAGAAGTTGGTTCCTGTTATTTGGAAGAGACCAAAATTAGGGACCATAAGTTCATTACGAAGACTATTTCGGACTGAGGAGAGGAAAGAATTTCTACATGCACAGGCTGGGAACTTTCCGAACTTCCCTACCTTGGGAAGCCATGGAGATTCCATCATTGAGTTAATGCTAAACAGGGAATGGCAGATTTTGAGATATTAAAGGATTCAAGGGACAATGCTGTAAAATTGTGATCTTGTTGAAGGTAGAGGGGGCTTGAGCGGTTGAACGATTGACTCCTGCTCCTTTTTCTGATGCTTTAAACATTGAGAGCCCTCAGCAACCAAAATCATGGCTCTATATTGTTTTTTAAAGGACGTATTTTGAAAGAGCATTTCCAAACCCATTTAAGATGTCTGAAAGTGCTTTGTACTATCGTCAGTCATAATGTGGAAAACATTGCAGCTAATTAGTGCATAGCAAGCTCCCATGAACATTGAAGTGATACTGAGATATTGATTGCATGCCAAGTGTTGACATCAAACCATGGCTGCCCTGCTCCACCTCAGTCGAATGCTTCAGGATATCTTACACAGGAAGAAAGGCACAAGGTGCTGGTGTAACTCAACGGGTCAAGCAGCATCTCTGGAGACAAGGAATTGGTGAAGTTTCGAGTCAGAGGCCTTCTTCTGACTGAAAGTATAGAGGTGGGGGGGGGGGGGGGGGGAATGGGAAGTTGGAAGAGGCTACAGCAATGTAGGGCCGGCAACAAAAAACCGGCAACTAAACTCAGACGAGACGGCTATCCCCCTCCATACCACCTTGCAGTGTTAGCGTAGATCTCCATGCTCAGCTCTAGAGAGTGGCTAGATCCTTCAACATTATGACCAGATGTGGGAGAAGTACTCAGTGGGCCACATCTGATCACTTTTTTAAATAAGATGGCAATCTAACTCATTTGTTCGGCATTAATAGCAGCTAAAATGGCAGAAGCTATGACCTGCGACACGTTGCTTGAGCGGGACAGTCGAAACTAGATCCTACAGGAGCTTTCAAACAGGAACAGGGGAAGTATTTGAAATGGGAAGATTTTCTCTCTCACGCTTACAGAGTGCGAGAGAAAGGGGTCATTGGTCTAATTGCCCTTTCGGGGATCAGCTCTGAGTGTGTTAAAGAAAGTGAACAGTCAGGTACAAGAGGGTTAGAGCTTCAGTGAGCTGATAGTTTACCGATTGTTACCGATAGTCGGAGCAAATGCACGTTCAATAGTCATCTTTTCTGGAGATGGTAAAGGCATCATTTTCCGGCAAGCGTTCCGGGAATCCCTTCTCCATCGTGAGGGCCCTCAGTCTTCGTAAGCGTGAGAGGAAGTGATGAAGCATTTCTAGGGGCTTTGGCTGTTGGCAGCAGGGAGCAAAAGTCACAGCTAGAGACTGCTTTTAATTTTCAGATACGCGCTAGCAGCTGGTGAGGTTCCCTGACACTGAGACACAGGAAGTATTTCATCTGAGCAGTAAGCCAAATTTCTTAAAGGTTTTGTCACAGTAACATAGATATTAGAATGTAGTAGGATGGAACTGCTGATGCTGGCTTAAACCGAAGATAGGCACAAAATGCAGGATTGACTTAGACACAGGCAGCACCTCTGGTGAGAAGGATGGGTGATGTTTCGGGTCAGTCTGAAGAAGGGTCTCGACCTGAAAGCATCACCCAGACACTTCTCTCCAGAGATGCTGCCTGTCCTGCGGAGTTACTCCAGCATGTTGTGTCTACATAAGAATGTAAAAGACACCAGTCTTTTTATCCTATTTTTTATCACAACATGAACCCATCTATTCTACTTTAATCCCTCTGTTTTATTTGTGTAAAATCTGATTTTGTGGATGAGAGTACAGAACCCTACAATGTTTATTTCACACATTTTATTAAATAGGTTACATTACATGACTTGACAGTTGAAGGTAGTGCCAAAATGACACTGACTGAATGCTACAAGACTGTAGTCTTCCCTGGAGAATAATGCCTTTGGATTTGAGGGGGCTAGTGTTGGAATCGACAGTTTTAGTGCAATGATAGCGTGCATTATATAATCTGCTATGCTGAATTGTGATAAGACCGACACACAATAGGTTAATAGAAAGCAATGCCCAGAATTAAAGAAAATCTGATACTCTCCCAGAAAAGGTCATTAAAGCAGGTGTTTTTATGTGAATAGAACAGCAGTAATTTAGCGAATAAGCTGCATTGCATTAACTAAAACTTGATGATATGGTAGAGGTGGTGAAAATGCCTTTGTTCAGTAGCATTTCAAGGGAAGCAGAAAACAAAACAAAACAGAGAGATTTGAAGCTTTGAGATTTGAAGATTTTGATCCGCTAATTTGAGGAAGGACATTCTTGCTATTGAGGGAGAGCAGCGTAGGTTTACAAGGTTAATTCCCCGGATGGCAGGACTGTCATATGCTGAGAGAATGGAGCAGCTGGGCTTGTACACTCTGGAGTTTAGAAGGATGAGAGGGAATCTCATTGAAACATATAATTGAAACATATAATAAGACTGGTTTCTGGGCTGTCAGGACTTTCATATGAGGAAAGACTGGATAGACTCGACTTGTACTCGCTAGAATTTAGAAGAATGAGGGGGGATCTTATAGAAACGTACAAAATTCTTAAGGGGTTGGACAGGCTAGATGCAGGAAGATTGTTCCCGATGTTGGGGGGGTCCAGAACAAGGGGTCACAGTCTAAGGATAAGGGGGAATTCCTTTAGGACCGAGATGAGGAAAACATTTTTCACACAGAGAGTGGTGAATCAGTGGAATTCTCTGCCACAGAAGGTAGTTGAGGCCAGTTCATTGGCTATATTTAAGAGGGAGTTAGATGTGGCCCTTGTGGCTAAAGGGATCAGGGGGTATGGAGAGAAGGCAGGTACGGGATACTGAGTTGGATGATCAGCCATGATCATATTGAATGGCGGTGCAGGCTCGAAGGGCCGAATGGCCTGCTCCTGCACCTATTTTCTATGTTTCTATAAGATTGTTAAGGGCTTGAACACACTAGAGGCAGGAAACATGTCTGCCAGAGAGATTTGAAGAGTGGGTATTTTCCTGGGTCATATTCCATTCTGATTCTGGTATTGCAGAGAGGGGGGAGTATTTAAAATCTAGTGGCATGCTAAGATGGTTTCACCAATTGTAAGAGCGAAGTCAATTTATGATTCCTGCGACTGAATTGCAAACATTACATTAACATTTCACTGCTCTCTGTTATTCAGTTATGAGTCTGTGTCTGACACTGGAAGTAGGAAAATGCATGCAACTTAATTTAATGTTATTGAACACGTAACAACTGCGTTCCTGCCACTGAGTGATATTTTTTCAGAAGTGAGTGGAATATTTTACGGGCCGTCGGGAAGAATGGTTTTGTATCTGGCTGCCAAGTAGAAGAGTAATCAGCCAAACAACTGGCACCTTGCCAAAAGAAGGGGCATTAAGAAAGGTCACTGAAAGATAGGTTAAAAAGAAGATGTTCACGATAGCTGGGGATAAGAGTCTGGTGGAGGGTCAGTAGGCAATGACGGAGCGATTGAGATTGGAGATGTGAATCGGGTGGGGGAAGTGTGGCGTTCTGGGGTGACTGAGGAGTACACGGTTATGTACGCAGTTATGTGACTACTAAGATCAAGGATGGAAGTCCCTAATGCTAATTTCCAGAGGGTTTCTCCTGCTAGAAGATTGGCGGGCTGGCAGAAGGCCAGTGAATGAGTGGAAATAATGGGAGCCATTTCTGACTAGTAGCGTTCTGCAGGGGTCAATGTCGGATCCGCTACATTTCATGTTATACGATAATGATCTGGCTGATGGGATTGATAGCGATGTGGTCAGGTTTGCGGACGATACAAGGATAAGTGGATGGGCAGGTCGTGTTGAGGAAGCAAGGAGTCTGCAGGAGGGATTTTGGGAGAATGGGAAAAGAAGTAGAAAATGGAATACTGCGTGCCAAGCATTTGATATCATGCGTATCTGCATATCGGTGGATCCGTAAGGCTCGGTGCTGGGACCGCAGCTATTTACAATATACATCAATGATTTGGATGAAGGGATTCAAAGTAACATTAGCAAATTTGCAGATGACACAAAGCTGGGTGGCAGTGTGAACTGTTATGAGGATGCTATGAGAAAGCAGGGTGACTTGGACAGGTTGAGTGAGTGGGCAGATGCATGGCAGGTGACATTTAATGTAGATAAATGTGAGGTTATCCACTTTGGTAGCAAAAACAGGAAGGCAGATTTCTATCTAAATGGCGTCAAGTTGGGAAAAGGGGAAGTACAACGGGATCTGGGGGTCCTTGTTCATCAGTCTATGAAAGTAAGCATGCAGGTACAGCAGGCAGTGAAGAAAGCGAATGGCATGTTGGCCTTTATAACAAGAGGAGCAAAGAAGTCCTTCTGCAGTTGTACAGAGCCCTAGTGAGACCACACCTGGAGTATTGTGTGCAGTTTTGGTCCCCTAATTTGAGAAAGGACATTCTTGCTATTGAGGGAGTGAAACTTAGGTTTACAAGGTTAATTCCCGGGATGGCAGGACTGTCATATGCTGAGAGAATGGAGCAGCTGGGCTTGTGCACTCTGGAGTTTAGAAGGATGAGAGGGGATCTTATTGAAACATATAAGATTGTTAAGGGTTTGGACACGCTGGAGGCAGGAAACATGTTCCCGATGTTGGGGAGTCCAGAACTAGGGGCCACAGTTTATGAATAAGGAGTAAGCCATTTAGAACGGAGACAAGGAAACACTTTTTCTCACAGAGAGTGGTGAGTCTGTGGAATTCTCTGCCTCAGAGAGCGGTAGAGGCAGGTTCTCTGGATGCTTTCAAGAGAGAGCTGGATAGGGTTCTTAAAGATAGCGGAGTCAGGGGATATGGGGAGAAGGCAGGAACGGGGTACTGATTGTGGATGATCAGCCATGATCACATTGAATGGCGGTGCTGGCTCGAAGGGCCGAATGGCCTGCTCCTGCACCTATTGTCTATAGTCCATTGTCCTGCATTTTGGGTACAGGAAATAAAGGCAGAGACTATTTTCTAAATGGGGAGATTGTTCCGGAATTGGAGGTGCAAAGAGACTTGGGAATGATGGTGCAGGATTCCCAAAAGGTTAATTTGCAGGTCGAGTCAGTAGTAAGGAAGGCAAATGTTAGCATTCATTTCCAGAGGACTAGAATATAGAAGCAAGGATGTTGTACTCAGCTTTTATAAGAGGCTGGTCAGGCCGCATTTGGAATATTATGACCCCCATGCTGGCATTGGAGAGGGTCCATAAGTGGTTTACAAGAATAATCCCGGGATGATTGGGTTGCTGTATGAGTAGTGTTTGATGGCTCTAGGTCTGTACTCACTGGAGTTTAAAAGGATGAGAAGGAGATCTCATTGAAACCTACAAATTATGATCAACCTAGATAGAGTGGATATGGAGAGGTTGTTTCCACTATTTGGAGAGTCTAGGACCAGAGGGCACAACCTCAGAATATAAGGACTTACGTTTAGAATGATGATCAGGAGAAATTTCTTTAGTCAGAGGGTGGTGAATCTGCGGAATTCATTGCCGCAGACAGCTGTGGAGGCCAAGTCATTGGGTATTTTTAAAGCCGAGTTGATAGGTTCTTGATAAGTGAGGGTGACAAAGGGTAGAGGGAAAAGGCAGAAGTTTAAGGATCAGGGAGAAGCCTTTTAGCACCGAGATGAGAAAAACATTTCTCACACACATCTGTGGTGAATCTGTGGAATTCCCTGCCACAGAAAGTAGTTGAGGCCAGTTCATTGGCTATATTTAAGAGGGAGTTAGATGTGGCCCTTGTGGCTGAAGGGATCAGGGGGTATGGAGAGAAGGCAGGTACAGGATACTGAGTTGGATGATCAGCCATGATCATATTGAATGGCGGTGCAGGCTCGAAGGGCCGAATGGCCTCCTCCTGCACCTATTTTCTATGTTTCTATGTTTCTAAGAATGAGGGGAAAATTGATCAGCTATGATTGGATGTCGGAGTAGACTGAAAGGGCCGAATGGCCTGATTCTGCTCCTATGTGTTATGGTGTTATTTCAACTGTGCTATTGTCAGAACTAGTACGTAAGATTTCCCAGTCTGCCATCCCTACGATGTTGCCAGCAAAATCTAAAAATTCAGGTCACTGGAATTCACTTGCATGTCTTGCCTGTGGCATGGCACCGGGCACTATTTTCTTGGAGAAGGTAAAATTGTTTCAATAATTCCTAGAGTGAAGCTCAACTAATTTATCAATGCCATTTCAATTGTGAGATGTGATACATAGTCATTACTTATTATTGATTACAGCTGTTGTGTGGCTGTGACAGTGTAATGGTTGTGTTACTGGAATAGAAATTCAGAGCCTGCAGTAATCACCGGTCGATGGGGAGGAGTGCAGATGTTGGAGAGACTGACTGTGCGCAAGGATTCCACATGACACTACCTGGGACGGTATCATACCTCAACCAAGTTTGGGCTTGGTCAGTCTTTCCGACCTGGCATTGCCATTGGAATCCATCAGTAAATAACAACCAAGGGTAAATAACATCATCGGCTCTGACCTCCCTTCCATCGAGGGGATTTATCGCAGTCGCTGCCTCAAAAAGGCTGGCAGCATCATCAAGGACCCACACCACCCTGGCCACACACTCGTCTCCCTGCTGCCTTCAGGTAGAAGGTACAGGAGCCTGAAGACTGCAACGACCAGGTTCAGGAATAGCTACTTCCCCCCACCCATCAGGCTATTAAACCTGGCTCGGACAAAACTCTGAACATTAATAACCCATTATCTGTTATTTGGACTTTATCAGTTTATTTATTCATGTGTGTATTTACGTATATAATGGTATATGGACACACTGATCTGTTTTGTAGTCAATGCCTACTATGTTCTGTGTGCTGAGCAAAGAAAGAATTTGTCCTGTCCTGTCAGGGGCACATGACAATAAACTCATTTGAACTTGAAATAACACGAAGGAGTGAAGAGGTCCTTCTGCAGTTGTATAGGGCTCTGGTGAGACCACGTCTGGAGTATTGTGTACAGTTTTGGTCTCCTAATTTGAGGAAGGACATCCTTGTGATTGAGGCAGTGCAGCGTAGGTTCACGAGATTGATCCCGGGGATGGCGGGACTGTCTAATGAGGAAAGATTGAAAAGACTAGGCTTGTATTCACTGGTGTTTAGAAGGATGAGGGGGGATCTTATAGAAACATATAAAATTATAAATGGACTGGACAAGCTAGATGTAGGAAAAATGTTCCCAATATTGGGCAAGTCCAGAACCAGGGGCCACAGTCTTAGAATAAAGGGGAGGCCATTTAAGACTGAGGTGAGAAAGAACGTTTCCACCCAGAGAGTTGTGAATTTATGGAATTCCCTGCCACAGAGGGCAGTGGAGGCCAAATCACTGGATGGATTTAAGAGAGAGTTGGATAGAGCTCTAGGGGCTAGTGGAGTCAAGGGATATGGGGAGAAGGCAGGCACGGGTTATTGATAGGGGATGATCAGCCATGATCACAATGAATGGCGGTGCTGGCTCGAAGGGCCAAATGGCCTCCCCCTGCACCTATTTTCCATGTTTCTAACACATCACTAGCAGCAGATAGGCACCAAATTGTCAGGGATGATTCACGGGATGCAGGAAGGGACGTGATGTGCCGTGATACACCCAGCAGCGATACATTAGAGGGGAGCACCACAGCCTGCCCGCATAGTGGAGAATTATGGAGAGCTAGCAACGTTGCAGATAGTAATAAGATCAGCTGCTTCCGAAGCCATTGCGGATCATCATGGGAGACCTCAAGATGATTGTCCTCTCCATTTTGGTTCAGCGCAGCTCTGCTGGATATTGGCAACGCTCTGAGAATGAATTGCTGCCACCAGCCTGCTACCGACCATTTCAAAATCACTTCCATTCCCTGAAGCTCCCACTATTAGATGCTAATGGGAAAAAAAAATCTTTGTTTTGTTTCTACATTTTAACCACCCAGGCACATTCCAAACCTCCAACGAAATGCCTTTGAAGTGTGACCACTGCTGTCAGAGCCATAGAACTGAATTGCATTGAACACTTTAATGGCCACATGTGACAAGTCACAGTGAAATTCTTTGCTTGCATACCCAAGGTATGCAAATAGTCACCATGTAGAGGGCGTGGACAAAGTTAGGAAGTGTAGAAACATAGAAACATAGAAAATAGGTGCAGGAGTAGGCCAGTCGGCCCTTCGAGCCTGCACCGCCATTCAATATGATCATGGCTGATCATCCAACTCAGTATCCCGTACCTGCCTTCTCTCCATACCCCCTGATCCCTTTAGCCACAAGGGCCACATCTAACTCCCTCTTAAATATAGCCAACGAACTGGCCTCAACTACCTTCTGTGGCAGAGAATTCCAGAGATTCACCACTCTCTGTGTGAAAAATGTTTTTCTCATCTCGGTCCTAAAAGACTTCCCCCTTATCCTTAAACTGTGACCCCTTGTCCTGGACTTCCCCAACATCGGGAACAATCTTCCTGCATCTAGCCTGTCCAACCCCTTTTGTAAGTCTCTATAAGATCCCCCCTCAATCTTCTAAATTCCAGCGAGTACAAGCCTGGAATTTAGAAGGGATGTCAGGACTTTCATATCCCTTGAATCCGTCTGGTGAACCTTCTCTGTACTCCTTCTATGGCAAGGAACTGCAGGTGCTGGTTATTAAAAAAAAACAGACAATGTGCTGGAGTACCTCAGCAGGTCAGGCAGGATCTCTAAAGAAGAATCTCGACCTGAAATGTCACCCATTCCTTCTCTCCAGAGATGCTGTCTCTCCCGCTGAGTTACTCCAGCATTTTCTGTCTATCTTCAGTGTAAACCAGCATCTGCTGTTCCTTCCTACACGTCTCTGGGGAACATGGTTGGTGACGCTTCGGGTCGGGACCATTCCCTGAAGCTCCCACTATTAGATGCTAATGGGACACGGCACACAGCAGAACTACTGACTCCGGGCACTTCCCTTTATCAAGTGTTACTATGCAAAATGCATGCAATTAGCCGGACAGTGTTAAACTCGAGGGGTGCAGGGGTGAGGTGGATGGCTCGCCTGGAAAGACAAGAACCCCCCCCCCCCCCCGTGGGATAGAATAGCCTTTAGTGCCACGGAATAGAATTAATTACTCGTTCTATATATAATTCGTGCGGAATTTAAAACATGTATTTAATGATGTGTGTTGCATTGTAGCAATGGTCTTGGCTCCAATGTTTCCCAACTCACGTCGCATGCTCCAATATAAATCCCCCCAGCACATCTGCAAATTCACCAGGCCACTCGCTCAAGCAAGATGGCAAAAAAAAACAAACAACAAAAACTGATTTGATTTTCAAGATCACTGAACAAAACTGCCTTGAAGTCAAATCTTTGCGGCGGCAAATCTCTACTGTTGCTTCGAAACAATAAAAAAAAAAAGAAATACGGGCTAATCTACTCTCCCCCTCTCTCGCTTTCTCTTTGCCATCGTGCGAGGGAGAATTCTGGGCATCCACCAAGGTCTGGAAAAATAAAAAGGCTGCCACTTCTCGTCCTGCTTAAGAAGGAACTGCAGATGCTGGAAAATCGAAGGGAGGTAAAAATGCTGGAGAAACTCAGCGGGTGAGGCAGCATCTATGGAGCGAAGGGAATAGGCTTTGCTCCAGTCTTCTCCCACACACTCCAAAGAGGTTCAGGTTTTACAGGTTCCCCAGTGTGGACGATAGTACTAGGGCACGAGGTGACCGCTGGTTCTGTTTGTATCAGGCCAGACGGAAGGGCCTGTTTCCACGCTGTATCTCTCTCAAGTAAAGTCTAGTTCGTGAAAATCCGTCTAATCATCAGTTCATCGATTTCAGTCAGTAGGTATCAGTCTGGTGGGGGTCTGCTCCTTTAACCAGTCTATCGTTATTGGACAGAGTTTACACACATCAGCCTGTGCTTATCCGTTTTTAAGAAGGAACTGCAGATGCTGGAAAATCGAAGGTAGACAAAAGTGCTGGAGGAACTCAGCGGGTGAGGCAGCGAAGGAAATAGGCTGAAACCCTTCTCCAGAGTCAAGTGGGCCAGTCTGAAGAAGGGTTTCGGCCGGCAACGTTGCCTATTCCCTTCGCTCCAGAGATGCTGCCTCGCCCGCTGAGTTTCCCCAGCATTTTTTGTCCGATTTCCACTTCTAGTCAGCGGGGAGAAGTGATACAATTCCTCCTTGAGAAAGTGGGTCCACACGCTACCAGTGGCGTTCGGGCGGCGCCTGCCACACGGACAAGACCCAGTGAATAACGCTGGCATTCGCAGGCCCCCATGCATCAAATATCTCGTCCTAAAACCCCGGGTGTGTTTGATGAGACAGCACACAGCCGCTGATTCCTTCTTTCTCCGCCCAGGCTTGGATCTCTCGGCTCGGCGGTGCAGCCTCCACGCCCAGACCCGTCCCCATCGTGGAACTCTGCTCGGTCTGGGATCAAACGGCCACACAGAACAATCCCGACCCCTCCGCAGAGTGAGAATCGCACTGGGCAAGGCGTAGACGGTGCGAAAACCCGGGGCAGGGACAACAGGAGATAGACGCAAAAATGCTGGAGCAACTCAGCGGGTCAGGCAGCATCTCTGGAGAGAAAAGGGGATACGTAACGTTTCGGGTCGAGACCCTTCGGTTTGGTCAAACCACGGTTGCCCAGCCAGATGCAACGAAACTTAAAGTGGCACTTTCTTCCCAATAACCCTCTCTGGCTAAACCCCTCCCTTCGCCACCTCCAGTTTAAATTCCAGTTGGAATATTTTGGAGGACCAAGTAACCAAGAAGCAAGAACCAAGAGCCCACCAATTGTGTTGCGCCTGAAATAGAACGGGTGGGGGTAGTTTCGGGTCCAGACCCTTCTTCAGTCTGATACATGATCGCCCCGCTGAGTTCCTCGGGCATCTTAGATCTATCGTCGGTTTCAACCAGCATCTGAAGTTCCTCCCTGCACATGTCGCCAGATATAGTGGTTGTGACAGCTAGAATAACTACTTTTGAAACAACTGCAGATGCTGGTTTAAATCGAAGGCAGACACAAAACGCTGGAGTACCTCAGCATGTCAGGCAGCATCTGTGGAGAGAAGGAATGGGTGGCGCTTCAGACTGAAGAAGGGTCTGGCCCATTCCTTCTCTCCACCGATGCTGCCTGACCCGCTGAGCTACTCCAGCGTTTTGTGTCTACTACCTTCAGCTGCTTTTGAAACACATTTCGGACGGGCACACCGATGGCAGAGGTTTAGAGGCATGTGGGTCAAACGCTAACACATGCGACAAGTGTAGATGAAACATCTCGGTGGGAATGGGCGAGTTGGGCCGACGGCCCTGTTGCTTGACTATGAAAAAGCCAGCGGGCGCTGAATGGACACAAGTCTCACCTCTAGTCACCCTCTTAACGCCACCCTCCCTCCCGTCAAACCGTCATTCAATGTCTGAAACCGCATCTGTCTTAATTTCACCGAACTCCTGTAACATACGCCCAAATAGAAACAGAAACATTGAAAACAGGTGCAGGCGGAGGCCATTCGGCCCTTCGAGCCAGCACCGCCATTCATTGTGATCATGGCTGATCGTCCCCTATCAATAACCCGTGCCTGCCTTCTCCCCATATCCCTTGACTCCACTAGCCCCTAGAGCTCTATCTAACTCTCTCTTAAATCCATCCAGTGACTTGGCCTCCACTGCCCTCTGTGGCAGGGAATTCCATAAATTCACAACTCTCTGGGTGGAAACGTTTTTTCTCACCTCAGTCTTAAATGACCTCCCCTTTATTCTGAGACTGTGGCCCCTGGTTCTGGACTCACCCACAACATTGGGAACATTTTTTTCCTGCATCTAGCTTGTCCAGTTTTTTTCCCCCGCAAATTAAATCGTTGCTCTAACGAAAATGAAGAGCGCCCAGATAGGTATATGCCCCCGCGTTGGGGGGTATCGGGCAAGTGTTGCTTGCCATTGTGCGCTGATGTATTACCGCCGGTTGAGCTGCGCTTCACTGCACGTCGCCGATGCCCCATAGTCTCTGTCCAGCTTCGCCCGCGGCAAATACAATAACGTGGCTCGGGCTATTTCTCCAGTCCGGCGTTAATCGGCTGCATTAAAGCCGGATTGGAGATCCGGAGCCCATGGGAATCTTTCAAACCAACTTTGAGAGCTTTCAAGTGAAACGTTTAGACCGGTGCACGCATCGGGTCAGTTTTAGAGAGATATGGGCCAAACGCAAGCAGTGTAGATGGGACATGTTTAAGGAGGAACCGCAGATGCTGGAATATCGAAGGTAGACAAAAAATGATGGGGAAACTCAGCGGGTGCGGCAGCATCTATGGGGCGAAGGGGATGGGCGACGTTTCGGGTCGAGACCCTTCTTCAGACTGTAGATGGCACAGATGGTCTGAAGAAAGGTCTCGGCCCGAAGCGTCGCCGATCTCCTTCGCTCCTTGGATCCTGCTGCAGCCGCTGAGTTTCTCCAGCTCTTCGTGTCCCCTGTAGATGGCACATGTTGGGCGGTGTGGGCAAGTTGGGCCGAAGGGCCTGCTTTCATGCTGTAAGGCTTTTTACAAGGCAAGAGGGACCGACAGCGGGAAGAGCTGGACGTGGGGGGCGAGTTAAAAGAACCCAGCTGGGAACTCTCCTCGCTGGGACCCCGTTAGCAGTGGAGCTACCCCGAGACCCCCTCGCCCCCCTCCCGTAAACTGTACACCTAGTGTGCTGAGCTCAGCCACGCACACACACGTTTCTAACCGGTGGGGAGAAAGTGGAATATGACCTTCCCATCTCCTCTCTCCCCCTCAAACGTTTCCTCCCCCCAGTGCTTCGGTTTACCGAGGGAATCCTAGATTTGGTCTCCTAATCTGAGGAAAGACATTCTTGCCATAGAGGGAGCACAGAGAAGGTTCACCAGACTGATTCCTGGGATGGCAGGACTTCCATATGAAGAAAGACTGGATAGACTCGGCTTGTACTCGCTGGAATTTGGAAGATTGAGGGGTGATCTCATAGAGACTTAAAATTCTTAAGGGGTTGGACAGGCTAGATGCAGGAAGATTGTTCCCGATGTTGGGGAAGTCCAGGACAAGGGGTCACAGTTTAAGGATAAGGGGAAAGTCTTTTAGGACCGAGATGAGAAAATCGTTTTTCACACAGAGAGTGGTGAGTCTCTGGAATTCTCTGCCACAGAAGGTAGTTGAGGCCAGTTCATTGGCTATATTTAAGAGGGAGTTGGATGTGGCCCTTGTGGCTAAAGGGATCAGAGGGTATGGAGAGAAGGCAGGTACAGGATACTGAGTTGGATGATCAGCCACGATCATATTGAATGGCGGTGCAGGCTCGAAGGGCCGAATGGCCTGCTCCTGCACCTAATTTCTATGTTTCTATGTTTCTAATTTCTCTGGACCATAGAGGTCGGGATGGTGATTATTGCGGGCGTGAGGGAATTGCGACTGACAGTGGGGTTTTGCTGTGAGCTCCCGCTCTCTCCCGCTGTCACGTCCCGTTCCTTCGGCCACAGACAGAGACAGAGACAAGAGACAGAGAGGAAATGCAAGCGGGCGCTGCCGTGACCTGGCGCGTCCCCCCCTCCCTCCCCCTGTCCCACTTTGGGAGGAGAGTCCGGCCACGGGCAGTCTCCGCTGCGATATGCCGGCGCGGAGAGACAGCCCGGGTGTCCGGCGAGACGGAGACCCACTGAATGCACAACTTGTCTGCGCTCTGCCGCTGATTTATCGAGAGCTCAGTCGTGGGCAGAATAAATGCGATTTCTGAAACAAAATGTACACCTTCAGTGCGGGCACGACGAGGTATTCACCGTGTCACAGACAGCTTTGCAACGCTGCAACCCCCAGCCTGCCGCCAAGGTTGAATCTGTCGGCATGTGGGCTCACATCTGAATCCACGGAACTCCGGCAATCTGGGGTTTACATGGTAGGGTGGGGGGGGGGGGGGGGGGGGGGGGGGGGGGGGGGTATTGGCTACATGGTTGGGGGAGGGGGGGGGAGGGGAGGGGAGGGGGGGTATTGGCTACATGGTTGGGGAGGGGAGGGGAGGGGGGGGTATTGGCTACATGGTTGGGGAGGGGGAGGGGAGGGGAGGGGGGGGGGGAGGGTATTGGCTGCATTTTGCGGACAAGTTGCAGAGTTGGGTGAGCGAGGGGTTAGCCGGGTCTGGAGGTGACCAGTGTGCAGGTTTCCTCGGTGAATGTTGACTCGGATCCCGGGCTTGTGCGCTGCCGGAGCCGCACACGGAATGTCCCCACCCCTGCTCCCCCCCCACCCACCCACCCACCTGATGATTCGCGACTCTCTCTCTCTCTCTCTCTCTCTGTTCCCGGGTCTCTGGGGAAATTGGAGAATGGGAGAGCGTTGCTGCTGTTGCCCGTGTCCGCTCCGAGCCTCCCGGTGCCCGGCTCCAAGCACAGGACCCCCGGTCCCCGGGCTGGGGCGGCTGGATTACACACAACCGCTCCGCCAACACTAATTAAACGGGGCAGGATCTCACGGGCTCTTATTAACAACAAAAAAAGCACCCCCCCCACCTAAAAAAACCCCCAATTACGTGTATCCACACACTGTACACACAACGGCAGATTCATTCTGTGATTGTCTCCCCGAAGAGGATTGTGTGTGTGTGTGTGTGTGTGCGCGTTTTATTCTCAGTCTCAGTCCACAATTAAATCACCACCGACCTGGTCTCCGCAGCCTCCTCTTCTTCATCCCAAAGATCCTGACTTTGGAGAAGATATCCACCAGGTTGCCATTGCACACGTTTTTCTTTTTGTGGGGGCTTTTGATGCGCTTGGTGACCACCGGCCGGTCCAGGTGATGCTCCCGCGCCAGGCGCTTCTGCCGGATCAGGGAGCTGGCGATCGCCGCTGCCATGGCCGAGGGTCGCGGTGGGGACGGGCCGTCACTCGATGCCCCGGCCGCCCGTCCGCGGCTCAGCCCCGGCGCTCTCTCCCTCTGCCAGCAGGCAGCTCCTTGTCAGCGCCGAGCCTGCGAGATTCTGCCCGCTCCCCAACTCCGCCATCCTTCCCCCCCAGAGCCCCGGGGTGGCGAGCGGGGCAGGGGTCCGCACACCGTCCCCCCTCTGTCTGCGCGATGCGGCTTTCCTCAACTTCCTTAACTCTCTGCAACAACGCGCCTGGCCCCCTTTCTCTCCCCTCTCCTCCCCTCCCCTCCCCTCTCCCCTACCCTCCCCTCCCCTCCCCTCTCCCCTACTCTCTCCTACGCTCTCCTCCCCTCTCCCCTACGCTCTCCTCGCTCCCCTCCCAATCCCCACTCCTCCCTCTCCTCTCCTCGCCTCCCTCTCCTCGTCTCCCCTCGCCTCTCCTCTTCTCGTCTCCCCTCGCCTCTCCTCTCCTCCCCTCTCCTCTCCTCTTCTCGCCTCTCCTCTCCTCCCCTCGCTTCTCCTCGCCTCTCCTCTACTCCCCTCTCCCCTACTCTCTCATCGGCTCTCCTCGCCTTTCCTCGCCTCTCCTCTCTTCTCCTCCCCTCTCCTCCCCTCTCCTCTCCCCACTCCTCTCCTCCCCTCCCCTCGCCTCGCCTCTCCTCGCCTCCCCACGCCTCCCCTCGCCTCCCACTGAGCTGCCGTCGATCACCAAGACTGAGACCAGGGGAACCGGCTTGCCTTCACACGGGATGCGGCCGGAGTTGCTCCCGCGGCCGGAGCCCCAACATCTCCCCCCTCCGCTCCCGGAGCGGTAACATCGCCCCCGCCCCGCTCCGCCTCGCCCCGACGGCTGCGCACAGACACACAAAGTTTTGGTTGCCTGACTTGCCTTTGGGGGGTGGGGGGAGTTTCAGATTCAGAAACACACCGTGTCACTGCTCACTGATACCCAGTGACCGAGGAATAAGGGGTAAGCCATTCAGAACGGAGACGAGGAGACACTTTTTCTCACAGAGAGTGGTGAGTTTGTGGAATTCTCTGCCTCGGAGGGCGGTGAAGGCAGGTTCTCTGGATACTTTCAAGAGAGGGCTAGATAGGGCTCTTAAAGATAACGGAGTCAGGGGATATGGGGAGAAGGCAGGAACGGGGTACTGATTGGCGATGATCAGCCATGATCACATTGAATGGTGGTGCTGGCTCGAAGGGCCGAATGGCCTACTCCTGCACCTATTGTCTATTGTCTATTGATCGATAACACACAGGCCGGTAACTAATCTGCTGAGTGATAAACACTGAGCGATAATCAGCGACAAAATCAACACAGCCTGGTAATCACCGATGATTAACAATAGAGGCATTTTTTAAAATCTTTTGGATAGGCACATGGATATGGATTGTGTGCAGGCAGTTAGTCTTGACATAATGTTCGGCACAGCTGTTGTGGGCCGAAGGGCCTGTTCCCTGTGCTGTACTCTTCTACATTTCAACTGACCACAGACTGATAAATACAGATTGATAATCGCACGGTAAACTACGACGGATAAACCCAATGTGTAGGAAAGAGCTGCAGATGCTGGTTTAAATCGAAGGTAGACACACAAAGCTGGAGTAACTCAGCGGGACCGGCAGCATCTCTGGAGAGAAGGAATGGGTGATCAGAAGGAATGGGGAAACAGAAACTGATAACCCAATAACTGATATAAAAGGAATAGATCGGGTAGACGCACAGAGTCCCTTGCCCAGAGCAGAGGAATCGAGAACTAGGGAGCATAGGTTTAAGGTGAAGGGGGGAAGATTTTAGAGGAATCTGAGGAGTAACTTGTTCATACAAAGGGCTGAGGGTGTTTGGAACGAGCTTAAACAACGTTTAAGAAGCAATTAGACAGCGACATGGATAGGACCTGCTTAGAGGGATAAGGGCCAAACGCAGGCAAGAGGGACTAGTGTAGATGGGGCATGTTGGTCGGTGTGGGCAAGTTGGGCTGAAGGGCCTGTTCTCACACTGGAACTAAGTGATAACAGTGACTGTCAAGTTGGTTCCAATCATATATAAGCGGAAAGAAATACTGTGTTAGCCTTGGGGACGTTGTTTCACAGCCGCATGGTATACCCTTTGGTGCAGCACCAAGCCCTGGACCATTACTCCTATCCTAGCACAGCGCCCTCCATAATGTTCGGGACAAAGACCCATCAATTATTTATTTGCCTCAGTACTCCACAATTTGAGATTTGTAATAGAAAAAAATCACATGTGGTTAAAGTGCACATTGTCAGATTTTAATAAAGGATATTTTTATGCATTTTTGTTTCACCATGTAGGAATTACAGCTGTGTTTATATACAGTCCCCCCATTTCATGCACCATAATGTTTGGGACACATGGCTTTATAAGTGTTTGTATTTGCTCAGGTGTGTTTAATTGGCTCCTTAATGCAGGTATAAAAAAAAGCTCTCAGCACCTAGTCCTTCCTCCAGTATTTCCATCACCTTTGGAAATTTTATATGTTTCTATAAGATCCCCCCTCATCCTTCTAAACTCCAGTGGATACAAGCCTAGTCTTTTCAATCTTTCCTCATATGACAGCCCCGCCATCCCAGGGATCAATCCCGTGAACCTACGCTGCACTGCCCCAATCACAAGGATGTCCTTCCTCGAATTAGGAGACCAAAACTGTCTGATGTGGTCTCACCGGAGCCCTATACAACTGCAGAAGAACCTCTTTACTCCTGTACTGAAATCCTCTTGTTACGAACTGACTGATAACTACTGATGAATGACCTTGGTGATAATGGCAGACTGATACCACAGGATGTTAACGGCCTTCTGATACCCACTGACTGATAAAGGCAGGCCGCCGATTACTCACTGAAACACGAGGACAGATACCCAGCGCAATAACACTCACTGGCGACAAACCACTCACTGGTCATCACAGAAGCGTATTCACAGTCTAATAACCATGGTCAGTAATCTCAGGGTAATACACCACATGTTGGTAACCACTGATTCATAATCGGTGAACTGTGAACACAGACTCGTAATCTAGGAACAATAACCACAGGCTGATTGAACCACAGGCTCAGGCTGAAGCCCATGGAACCATAACCACAAACTGATAATCACAGGTAGACAAAAATGCTGGGGAAACTCAGCGGGTGAGGCAGCGTCTCTGGAGCGAAGGAAATAGGCAACGTTGCCGGCCGAAACCCTTCTTCAGACTGGCCCACTTGACTCTGAAGAAGGGTTTCAGCCCGAAACGTTGCCTATTTCCTTCGCTCCAAATAGATGCTGCCTCACCCGCTGAGTTCCTCCAGCACTTTTGTCTACCTTCGATTTTCCAGCATCTGCAGTTCCTTCTTACAAACGGATAAACACAGGCTGATGTGTGTAAACTCTGTCCAATAACGATAGACTGATTAAAGGAACAGACCCCCACCAGACTGATACCTACTGACTGAAATCGATGAACTGATGATATAGACAGATTTTCACGAACTAGACTTTACTTGAGAGAGATACAGCGTGGAAACAGGCCCTTCCGTCTGGCCTGATACAAACAGAACCCGCGGTCACCTCGTGCCCTAGTACTATCGTCCACACTAGGGACAATCAATGAACCGGTAAAACCTGAACCTCTTTGGAGTGTGGGA
The DNA here is from genome assembly GCA_035221665.1 of Okamejei kenojei. Classification (NCBI taxonomy): domain Eukaryota; kingdom Metazoa; phylum Chordata; class Chondrichthyes; order Rajiformes; family Rajidae; genus Okamejei; species Okamejei kenojei. Next base: position 114,961,791 of record CM069136.1, read on the forward strand.
GAAGACTGGAGCACCCGGAGAAAACCCACGAGGTCACGGGGAGAACGTACACAGAGAGCAGCCGCAGTCGGGATGGAACCGGGGTCTCTGGCGCTGTGAGGCAGCGACTCTACCGCTGCGCCCCTAGTTAAGGCAAGGGCTAACACTAACGAGTTAAGTGCAGATTAGCAATCATAAACTGGACACCATAGATTGATAGCCACAGACCTGTAACCAAGTCAAGTCAAGTTTATAGAAACATAGAAAATAGGTGCAGGAGTAGGCCATTCAGCCCTTCGAGCCTGCACCGCCATTCAATATGATCATGGCTGATCATCCAACTCAGTATCCTGTACCTGCCTTCTCTCCATACCCCCTGATCCCTTTAGCCACAAGGGCCACATCTAACTCCCTCTTAAATATAGCCAACGAACTGGCCTCAACTACCTTCTGTGGCAGAGAATTCCACAGATTCACCACTCTCTGTGTGAAAAATGTTACATGTAAAAATGTTACATACAAGATGTGCAGTGAAATGAAAAGTAAAAAGTGGACTATGTGCAAAAAACCAACAAACTACAAACAGAATGGAACAGAATCACATATTATTGTACATATTACATATTGTGGGAGGAAGGAAATAGGGGAAAAACCAGCAGTAAAGTTAATCCCTGCTGAGGTCGTCCTACCTCCAGTAACTGATATACACTGAGTTATCACCACAGACTCGTTAACCAGACACACACAGAGAGATAAGCACTCGATCCAGGACCAGGTTGTGGGATAATCTCCCGGAGGCAGGGAGACAGGAACACGCAGGATCCCCCCCCAGGGGATTTCCACCCCGGGCTTCCCCAGAGCAGACCCTCAGGAGAGGGGAGCCCAGAACTTACAGCCAGCCTCCCACCCAGTCCACCCCTCGCCGGCTGTTCGCGAGCAATGCGCAGGATGGCGATGTGTGGCCGGGGCTTGCCTCTGTGTAGCAGGGTGTTTGCGCGGAAACTCGCGGAGGCCACCTGCTGCTGCCCGGCGGCTCTACAGCAAGGCAGCTCGCCCTTGTTAAAGAGGGAACTGCAGATGCTGGAGGATCGAGGGTTACACAAAAGGCTGGAGAAACTCAGCGGGTGCAGCAGCGTCCAAGGGGCTCACCCTTTCTCCCCCAGCCCAGCTCTGCAGAAAACCAGCAAGCGCTGAGTGCCTCCCTCCACTTGGTGAAGATGCGCGCCCCCTGTCACACTGCACCCCGCAATCCGCGCAGCGCCTGAGCCCCAGCAGAATTATTGGCCTGAAGCTGGGGATGGATATGTTGTCCCCCCCCCTCCCCCCTCCCACAGTGCGATGGACAGATAGACACTAAATGCTGGAGTAGCTCAGCGGGCCAGGCAGCATCTCTGGAGAGAAGGAATAGGTGACATAGAAACATAGAAACATAGAAAATAGGTGCAGGAGTAGGCCATTCGGTCCTTCGAGCCTGCACCGCCATTCAATATGATCATGGCTGATCATCCAACTCAGTATCCTGTACCTGCCTTCTCTCCATGCCCCCTGATCCCTTTAGCCACAAGGGCCACATCTAACTCCCTCTTAAATATAGCCAATGAACTGGCCTCAACTACCCTCTGTGGCAGAGAATTCCACAGATTCACCACTCTCTGTGTGAAAAAAAGTCTTCCTCATCTCGGTCTTAAAGGATTTCCCCCTTATCCTTAAGCTGTGACCCCTTGTCCTGGATTTCCCCAACATTGGGAACAATCTTCCTGCATCTAGCCTGTCCAACCCCTTAAGAATTTTGTAAGTTTCTGTAAGATCCCCTCTCAATCTCCTAAATTCTAGAGAGTATAAACCGAGTCTATCCAGTCTTTCTTCATAAGACAGTCCTGACATCCCAGGAATCAGTCTGGTGACGTTTTGGATCGAGACCCTTCGGTTTAGTCGCGAGCCCACTAATTGTAATTAGTGGACATTAGTGGACACAAGAGGACATGATTTGAGAATTAAGGGACAGAAATTTAGGGGTAACTTCTTTACTAATGCCCCTGTCCCACTTAGGAAACCTGAACGGAAACCTCTGGAGACTTTGCACCCCACCCAAGGTTTCCGTGCGGTTCCCGGAGGTTTTTGTTCTCCGGCAACCACCTTCAACTAGCATCGCAACCGGCTTCGACTAAACAATTACCGATTTTTAAAACGGAAACCACTTTCGACCATTAGGGAGACTGACAAAAACCTCCGGGAACCGCACGGAAACCTTGGGTGGGGCGCAAAGTCTCCAGAGGTTTCAGTTCAGGTTTCCTAAGTGGGGCAGGGGCATTAGAGAGTGTTGGCTGTGTGGAATGAGCTTCCAGTGGAAGTGGTGGAGGCAGGTTCGATTTTATCATTTAAAAATAAATTGGATAGGTATATGGACGGGAAGGGAATGGAGGGGTATGGTCTGAGTGCAGGTAGATGGGACTGGGTGAGAGTAAGTGTTCGGCACGGACTGGAAGGGCCGAGAGGGCCTGTTTCCGTGCTGTAATTGTTATATGGTTGTATGGTTATTGTGTTGCCCCTGAAATAGGACCAGGTGGGGATGGGGAGGGGGTTATTCAGCATTTCTGCTCCATGTTATCATGCAAAGCAAGTTTCTCCATCACCTCATACACTTCCTATCAGCCAATTTGTGCAAAGCAAGCTCCGGTATTGCAAAAGGAACTGTCCTGGCACTGTTGGTTACAACTAGTGGACACCAGGGAGATCTCCGTGGATTGCCATCAAGATGGAGAGGTGAGATTTTTCTGTCCATTAATGTTGGTCTGATCCTAGAAATATTTACTAAGTTCATAAGTTCTAGGAGGGGGGGGGAATAAGGCCATTCGGCCCATCAAGTCTACTCCGCCACTCAATCGCGGCTGATCTATCGTTTCCTCTGGTGAATTGCGGAGTCGTGGTGGTCGCCTCTAGCAGAGGGGAGGGGGTGGTCGTTGCCTAACAAGTGGGGGTTGTGTGGAGGACTCAGTGTGAAGAAGGGCCTCGGCCAGAAGCATTGTCTATTCCTTTCTCCAGAGATGCTGCCTTGAACCGTTGCGTGACGCCAACATTTTGCGTCTGTATTCAATGTGGGGATTGTGGTTAGCACTTAGCAGCTCAAGCCTACTTGTTGCTTGTGATGTCTGTGTGTGGACACAAAATGCTTCATCACAGAGAAGCTGCGAATGGAACAAAACTATATTTATGAACAAAAACACTCATTTCTGACCTTCTGTTGAAGGAAAGTCACCAATGACCTAGTATATGGTGCTGAGAAAACCCTGCAGTGATGTCCTGTGAGTGAGATAATTGATCATTAGCAACTATTAGCAACAGAGTGAATCTGAGGAAAGACATTCTTGCCATAGAGGGGGTACAGAGAAGGTTCACCAGACTGATTCCTGGGATGGCAGGACTTCCATATGAAGAAAGACTGGATGGACTTGGCTTGTACTCGCTAGAATTTAGAAGACTGAGGGGGGATCTTATAGAAACTTACAAAACTCTTAAGGGGTTGGACAGGCTAGATGCAGGAAGATTGTTCCCGATGTTGGGGAAGTCCAGGACAAGGGGTCACAGTTTAAGGATAAGGGGGAAGACTTTTAGGACCGAGATGAGAATTTTTTTTTTCTCACAGAGAGTGGTGAATCTGTGGAATTCTCTGCCACGGAAAGTAGTTGAGGCCAGTTCATTGGCTATATTTGAGAGGGAGTTAGATGTGGCCCTTGTGGCTAGAGGGATCAGGGGGTATGGAGAGAAGGCAGGTACGGGATACTGAGTTGGATGATCAGCCGTGATCATATTGAATGGCAGTGCAGGCTCGAAGGGCCGAATAGTCTACTCCTGCACCTATTTTCTATGTTTCTATGTATAACCGACCATATGTGGATTTATGACTCTAGTCCACGGAGAGTTTATCACCTTTTGTTTCCTAGATCTAGCACGTCAACAAAAGCTAACTCAATGGCAATGACTGTCCCTCTCATCTGCCCTTTGTAATTTAGCTTTATTTTTTAACCCAAATCTGGAACAAGGATTCAGAAGCCAAGTGGTCCTGATGAAACCCACTTGAACTATTCTCTTGATCGCACATGGAGTGAATCACACAGGTCTTCAGATGACCTTCTGTATCTCCTGAGGCCGAGGTGGACCATCTCTTATCACTTTTTAGATGTCTCCGCTTGTCTTTTGCATTCACAGGCCAGGCTCTCTGTCATTAAGTAGAACACAAAGTGCTGGAGGAATGCAATAGGTCTCGCAGCATCTCTGAAGAACATTGGTAGCTAGTTCAAGTTTCGGGTAGGGACTTTGCATCAGACATTATTGTAGGGGGGAGAAAGGTGTAAAAGAGATAGGGGGTGTGACAAAGCCCAGCAAGTGGTAGGCAAATACAGGTGGGAGGGCAAGGAGTTGATGGGCAGATGAATGGACAAAGGTGAAATGGAGACAAAAAGGTGACTGATAAGGAGAGAAGATGAATGAAATATAAATGAAAAGAAAAGTCCAGAGACAGGTGGATGATGGCAGGCAAGAAGGGTGGGATAGTAGGAGAAATGGGTGTGTACCAGGATGTGGGGCAGAGCAAAGAGAGGGGGAAACAAAGGGGAGGAGATGGAGAATTCAATGTTTATAGCTGTGTTGCACGCTACCCAAGTGGTGGCTCAGTTATTGAGGATAGAAATGCCCGGCTAGCGGTTGCACAATCCCAACACTCACTGTCGGATATGGCGCGATCACAGATCCGATCGAGTTGGTTGCAACCTTGGTCGTAGTTATCCATAGATTGCTGGTTTCATTGTTCAGTCGTGTGCTGCAGGTTAGCACCTCACCTTGAGTACAACTGGCACTGCATCTAAGCAAATGCACCTCCACACTGCTCTTTGCACCAATGTTGGACTCATTCATCCGTTCTGAATTAGTCCCAGTTGGCACAATGGAGAAAGTCCTCAACATGTCCATCCCTCTAATTGGGCAACGTGGTGGGGCTGCACATAGACACAGAGAGACACAGAAAACAGGTGCAGGAGGAGGCCATTCGGCCTTCAAGCCAGCACCGCCATTCATTGTGATCATGGCTGATCGTCCGCTATCAATAACCCGTGCCTGCCTTCTCCCCATATCCCTTGACTCCACTAGCCTCTAGAGCTCCATCTAACTCGCTCTTAAATCCATCCAGTGACTTGGCCTCCACTGCCCTCTGTGGCAGGGAATTCCATAAATTCACAGTGGCAAGTAGATTAGTTGCTCACCCTCTGCTGCATACGCACCTTCAGATTCCAGCCAGCTCCGGCAGAGGTGGTGTTCCCAATCTACTCCTGGTGATGGACATTTGTGACTCCACCTAAATCAACTCTCTGCCTTTGCTGAACTCAATACATTTTCTCAGTTGGTTTCCACATGGGTGCTGCTGGTGTATCAGCTGGCTGGTACTGGTAATCAGGCAAAGGCTTCTTGTGTTGACCCGGTGCCATGAGATTTCATGGAATGGGCAATGAGGGCTCCCAGGACTATGTCTTGCATATACACCTCTGTTCTGCACCCCTCATGGGTATGACTTACCAAGGGACTAAGCAACCCCAGGGCTTGTGATGGAGGAAACTGCGATAATGGTAGATCCAGAGATGATTATGTTAATACGACAATATGAATGGTGTCTTGACCAAACTGTGAGGTGGTTAAAATGGAGGCACACCATTAGCCATCCTCCAGTCTTCTGGCACCTCACCCATGGTGTCTAACAGTGATTCAAATATCTCAGCCAGGACACCTGCAATTCCTTCTGTAGCTCTCAGAATGTCCATGGGTATATCTGATGGGGCCCAGAAGATGTATTTTCCTGCAATAACATCCCATTTTTTGAACATTCCTTTGCCCACAAACAACCTACTCCAATCAACGTGTAATTTACAGCTTACCCACCAATGGATCATTTTAGCGGCCAATTAAGGGTCTATCCCACTGCTGTGGTGATACATTTGACTCAGCTCGCCAACCTGTACAACCCTCGATGTAGAGCATTATGGTCCAGCTCTTGCATCACTAAGGCTTTGCTTTCATTTCTAATTGTGTCTTGGCCTAGTGTCTTGTTTTGTTTGTTGCATAGTCTTCTTTCGTTTTGAGCTTTATACGTAATTTATGCAAAACTTTTGTGAAACATTTTCATTTGTGTATTGTCTGAATCTATGTGTCTGTGATGCTGCCGCAACCAAGGCTTTCAGTGTACCTGCACCTCACCTGCATACGTAAATAAGCACAACTTGACTTGACCACCACCAAGTCACCAGTCCTTGTGTATCTCACTGATAGGTGGCACCTCAAACATTCCATAGAAACATAGAAAATAGGTGCAGGAGTAGGCCATTCGGCCCTTCGAGCCTGCACCGCCATTCAATATGATCGTGGCTGATCATCCAACTCAGTATCCCGTACCTGCCTTCTCTCCATACCCCCTGATCCCTCTAGCCACAAGGGCCACATCTAACTCCCTCTTAAATATAGCCAATGAACTGGCCTCAACTACCTTCTGTGGCAGAGAATTCCAGAGACTCACCACTCTATATCCGTTAGCCCGAAGAGCTATATCTAACTCTCTCATGAATACTATCATTGGAGAATGTGTAGGAAGGAACTTCAGATGCTGGTTTACACCAAAGATAGACGCACAATGCTGGAGTAAGTCAGCGGGTCAGGCAGCATCTCTGGAGAATAGGAATAGGTGGGTCGAGACCCTTCTTTGTCACCTACTCCTTATCATTGGAGAATATGGTTTCAAGATTATTGACAATCTGAACTAACCAACAGAACACCAGCCCTTATACATGAGACAAATGTACCAGAAAAGTAATTCCCCTGTTAACAGCACTGTGTGACACCCTCATTACTTGGTTCAAGGAAGCACTTTGCCACTGGCTTCTCAAGGGCAGTTAGAGAATGCCACATTCAAAAATCCATGCTCCATTGTGTAACAAAAAGACATATGTTTGTTCTTTGCAAATTAATTCTCGAGTTTGCCACAGCCAATACACAGAAGAAAGCTGTCTTGGTGTTGTTCACACTAGCTTGTGCATTCTAAAGCACATTTATATCTTCAGGAAAGAACGACTGTAATTCTGACAGCACCTCTCACTGCATTAAGACGTCTCAAAGCACTTTACACCCAACAAGATACTTGTTACTGTGTGGTTGCTGTTATGATTATAAAAAAATAAGACAGCTGATGTGTTCTCAACAAGCTTCCACTAGCAACGAGGAGTCAAACTTAGAAAAATTGCTTTGATAATGTTGGTTATCTGGGTGCAAGTCAAATTTCACTACACCAATTGGTGGATGTGACAATAAATGTCCTTTGTCCCTTTGTCCCTTTGTCGGTTGAGGGATAAGTGGTGAGTGGTGGCAGGGAAGTAGGCAAAAGCACTCACTGGTTTTCTGCAGACAATACCTCAGACAATATCTCATCAGAAAACATCCCTCAACGTGGCGGCACTTGGGGTGCCAGCCGGGATCTTATGTTCGCCTGACGAGGGTGGGTTATGAATCTATAACTTGCTCATTTATCTTATTCCAAACACCTAGTCCAATCACCGAGACTGGTAAAGTTTCCTGACCACACAAACCTTGGTGGAGTCATAGATAGGGAAGAAAGTTGTCTAAGGATACAGACAAAGAAACATAGAAAATATGTGCAGGAGTAGGCCATTCGGCCCTTCGAGCCTGCACCGCCACTCAATATGATCATGGCTGATCATCCAACTCAGTATCCTGTACCTGCCTTCTCTCCATACCCCTGATCCCCTTAGCCACAAGGGCCACATCTAACTCCCTCTTAAATATAGCCAATGAACTGGCCTCAACTACCTTCTGTGGCAGAGAATTCCACAGATTCACAACTCTCTGTGTTTTTCTCATCTCGGTCCTTAAACTGTGACCCCTTGTTCTGGACTTCCCCAACATCGGGAACAATCTTCCTGCATCTAGCCTGCCCAACCCCTTAAGAATTTTGTACGTTTCTATAAGATTCCCCCTCAATCTTCTAAATTCTAGCGAGTACAAGCCGAGTCTATCCAGTCTTTCTTCATATGGAAGTCCTGACATCCCAGGAATCAGTCTGGTGAACCTCTGTACTCCCTCTGTGACAGACATCGACCAGCCAAAGGTTTGGTGGAATGATGCCAGATGAAATTTAAACTAGGCAAGTAATTGCGGAAGTCTCCGTTTTTTCACACTGAAGGTGGTGGGTATCTGGAATGAGATGTAAAAGGAAGTGTTGGTGGTGGATACAATTATAATGTTAAAAAAGGTATTTGGATAGGTACCTGGACAAGAAATAGGAAGAGGGGTATGGGCCTAATGCAAGCAAATGAGACTAGTTTAAATAGATGTCATGCTTGACATGGATGAGGTGGCCAAAAGACCCGTTTCTTCTATACTGTGCAATTCTATAACTAATAACCATATAACCATATAACAATTACAGCACGGAAACAGGCCCTCTCGGCCCTTCCAGTCCGTGCCGACCATTTGTTTTCCCCTAGTCCCATCTACCTGCACTCAGACCATACCCCTCCATTCCCTTCACGTCCATATACCTATCCACTTTACTCTTAAATGTTAAAATCGATCCTGCCTCCACCACTTCTGCTGGAAGCTGATTCCACACAGCCACCACCCTCTGAGTAAAGAAGTTCCCCCTCACGTTACCCCGAAACCTCTGTCCCTTAATTCTCATGTCATGCCCTCTTGTTTGAATCTTCACCTACCCTCAATGGGAAAAACGTATCCACGTCAACTCTGTCTATCCCTTTCATCATTTTAAAGACCTCAATCAAGTCCCCCCTTAACCTTCTGCGCTCCAAAGAATAAAGACCTAACTTGTTCAACCTTTCTCTGTAACATAGTTGCTGGAACCCTGGCAACATTCTAGTAAATCTCCTCTGTACTCTCTCTATTTTGTTGACATCCTTCCTATAACTAGGCGACCAAAATTGTACACCATACTCCAGAATTGGTCTTACCAATGCCTTGTACAATTTTAACATTACTTCCCTACTCCTATATTCAATGCTCTGATTTATAAAGGCCAGCACACCAAAGGCTTTCTTTGAAAACTGTGTTTTCTTAACTTTAAGACTGACATAAAGCTAGCTTTATCTCATCATTATTTCAATAGAATAATATTCCAGAAAATGAAATACTCAGAGCAATGCATAGGAACTATAACAAGCATAAATAAACAAGTTTAGTTTATTGTCACGCATATTAAGGTACAGTGAAAAGCTTTGTTTTTGCTTGCTATCCAGTCAGTGGAAAGACTAAACATGATCAGCAGGTGGGATTGATTAGAATTCCAAGGTATTTTATCTGTATTTTCGGAGCAAGAAGGTTGTTAGCGAAAGGGTAGGTCCGCACAAGGACAAAGGAAGGAATTTATTTATTAAAACCACAGGAAGTGAGCCGAGCTACAGTGAGAAGCTGCTGCACGCTATCCAGTCAGCAGAAAGGCAATACATGCTTACAATCGAGCCATTTACAGTGTATAGATACATGATGAGGGAATAACGTTCTGGGCAAGGCAAAGCCAGTTCCCAGTGCGACCTGTTCAGTTCCTCCAGCACTGTGTACCTAACTTTGCCACAAACCAGCGTCTGCAGTTCTGTTTCTACACAGCCAAAGACTGTTGTGTACGCATCACACATTCATTGGTATGCACATGTTCTTAGACAAACTTACTCCAGAAGAGTAGGCAAAAGGAACTTAGTAGGCATTAGGCACAGTAGTTACTTCAGTTCAGTTTAGCTTATCGTCACGTGTACTGAGGTACAGTGAGAGGCTTTTGCTGCGTGCCATCCAGTCAGCAGAAAGATAATACATGATTAGTTCCCCAGCCCCGCACGGCCCGATTTTACCTTCTCCCCAAAATCCACAAACCTGACTGTCCTGGCAGACCCAGTGTTTCAGCTTGTTCGTGTCCCACCGAACTTATTTCCACATACCCCGACTCCATCCTAACCCCCCTGGTTAAATCCCTCCCTACTTGTGTCCAAGACACCTCACATGCTCTTCATCTCCTCCATTAATCCTGTTTTCCAGGCCCCCATTCCCTCATCTTCACCATGGATGTCCAGTCACTCTACACCTCCATCCCCCACCAGGAGGGTCTTAAAGCTCTCCGTTTCTTCCTTGACCGCAGAACCAACCAATCCCCGTCTACCAATACCCTCCTCCGCCGAGCGGAGCTGGTCTTTACACGCAACAACTTTTCGTTTGACTCCTCCCATTTCCTCCAAACACAAGGCGTAGCTATGGGCGCGCGCCTGGGCCCCAGCTACGCCTGCCTGCCTCTTTGTAGGGTACGTCGAACAATCCTTGTTCGAGGCGTACTGTGGCCCTATCCCCTCTACCTCCGCTACATCGGTGCTACCTCCCGCACCCGTGCAGATCTCACTGACTTCATCCGTTTCTCCACAAACTTCCATCTGCCACTCAAATTCCCCTGGACCATTTCCGACATCTCCCTATCGTTTCTAGACCTCACTATCTCCACGCAGGCAACAGATTTCTGACCGACATCCACTTTAAACCCACTGACTCCCATGGCTATCCGGACGACGCTTCTTCCCACCCTGCTTCCTGTAAGGACCCCATCCCCTACTCCCAATTCCTCCGTCTACGCCGCATCTGCTCCCAGGATGAGGTGTTCCACACCAGGGCATCGGAGATGTCCTCATTCTTCAGTGAATGCTTCGACTATAGATGAGGCTCCCACCAGGGTCTCTTCTATACCACGTAACTCTGCTCTCACTCCCCATCCCCCCCACTCATAACAAGGGCCCCCTTGTCTTCACCTTCCACCCTACCAGCCGTCACATACAACAGATAATCCTCCGACATTTTTGCCACCTCCAACGGGATCCCACCACTGGCCACATCTTCCCATCTCCTCCCCCGTCGGGTTTCCACAAAGACCACTCCCTCCGTAACTCCCTGATTAATTATTTCCTTCCCACCCGCACCACCCCCTCCCCGGGTACTTTCCCTTGCAACCGCAGGAAATGCTACACTTGTCGCTTTACCTCTCCCCTCGACTCCATTCAAGGACCCAAGCAGTCGTGACAGGTGCGGCAGAGGTTCACCTACACATCCTCCAACCTCATCTATTGCATCCGCTGCTCTAGGTGTCAGCTGCTCTACATCGGTGACACCAAGCGTAGGCTTGGCGCTCGCTTCGCCCAACACCTCCGCTCGGTCCGCATTAACCAACCTGACCTCCCGGTGGCTCAGCACTTCAACTCCCACTCCCATTCCGATTCTGACCTTTCTGTCCTGGGCCTCCTCCATGGCCAGAGCGAGTCCCACCCGTAAATTGGAGGAGCAGCACCTCAGATTTCGCTTGGGTAGTTTACACCCCAGCGGCATGAACATTGACTTCTCCAATTTCTGGTGGTCCCTGCTTTCTCCCTCTTTCCCCTCCCCTTCCCAGCTCTCCCACAGTCAACTGTCTCCGCCTCTTCCTTTCTTCTTACCGCCCCCCATCCCCTCATCAGTCTGAAGAAGGGTCTCGACCCGAAACGACACCTATTCCTTCGCTCCATAGATGCTGCCTCACCCACTGAGTTTCTCCGGCATTTTTGTCTACCTTCGATTGTTCCAGCATCTGCAGTTCCTTCTTAAACAGGATTACAATCGACCAGTTTACAGTACATAGATATATGATAAGTGAATAAGGTTTAGTGTAAGGAGGAGGACATTGATGATGGTGAGATTAGACAGAAGGTATTGATATTCTAACGCATGTTGATATTAGGAAGGACATGTGATTGTGTTTATTGAAAAACATTTTGGTCTGTAAGTCCCCAAGGGCCTTGTCGAATCAATTCCAGAATACAGAGGAATGCAAGGGAGAAGATTATTGGGCCTTGACATAGAAACATAGAAACATAGAAATTAGGTGCAGGAGCAGGCCATTCGGCCCTTCGAGCCTGCACCGCCATTCAATATGATCATGGCTGATCATCCAACTCAGTATCCTGTACCTGCCTTCTCTCCATACCCCCTGATCCCTTAAGCCACAAGGGCCACATCTAACTCCCTCTTAAATATAGCCAATGAACTGGCCTCAACATCCTTCTGTGGTAGAGAATTCCACAGATTCACCACTCTCTGTGTGAAAAACGATTTTCTCATCTCGGTCCTAAAAGACTTCCCCCTTATCCTTAAACGTGACCCCTTGTCCTGGACTTCCCCAACATCGGGAACAATCTTCCTGCATCTAGCTTGTCCAACCCCTTAAGAATTTTGTAAGTCTCTATGAGATCACCCATCAGTCTTCTAAATTCCAGCGAGTACAAGCCGAGTCTATCCAGTCTTTCTTCATATGGAAGTCCTGACATCCCAGGAATCAGTCTGGTGAACCTTCTCTGTACTCCCTCTATGGCAAGAATGTCTTTCCTCAGATTAGGAGACCAAAACTGTACGCAATACTCCAGGTGTGGCAGAGAGTTGACAGAGAGCTTTGTATTATCTTTAATCACAGATAAAGGTCCCAAAAGACAGGAGAATAGCCAATGTTGTTTTTTGGCTAAAGAAGGACCACAGGGATCATCCAGGGATACCAGAGATAGAGAAATTATTGGAGAAGGTTCTTAGAGAGAGGATACATCTTGGGTTTAACCACATTTGGAGTATTGTGTGTAGTTTGGGTTGTTACATATAGGGGAGATGGAGGTCTGGGGAGTGTGCAGAAGAGATGTTGCCCTAATTGGTGCGTATATTTTACAAACTGTCTTAAGAAATCTTATGTATACATTTATTTGCCAGATTAATGACTGAAAATGAAATCACTCTGGCCTTATCAAACATAAGGTTGAACACTACACGACTACCAACACCAGCTGTGGAGACATTGGTATATTTGTCTCGTTGTAGGACACTGATTTTTGATTTTAAACCATGTATTGTGCTTTTGTAAGCAATTTATTCCATGTAATGTCTTGTCTTTTATCTGGACCCTGAGTCTGTAATAAAAAAGTAAGTATTCACCATACGGGGAGCTTGGCCAAATTTGGATTGTTTACTCTGGAGCATCAGTGAGTGAGGGATGACCTGATATAAGTTTATAAAAAATATGAACGGCATTGAAAGGGTAGATAGAGAGTTTTTCCCAAATACTAAAGGTCGTGGGGGGAGAGGGGTGTGTGTGCGGGGTGGGGGGGGGGGGGGAGAGGTGAGTGTAGGTGGGGGGGAGTGAGCTTGGAGAAAAGACGGGGGATGAGCCATGGGGGAGAGGGGAGGTATCGTGAGGGAGGGGGGGAGGAGCCAGCGAGGGGGACCAGAGGGGTAGTGGCTGGAATTGGCGGTGCGACGGGGACTCACGGCGGGCGGTGGTCGCTGGTTACTGGCCGTTCTCCATTTGGCGACATTAGTGACATCTCCGACTCTGGGCTGGGCTGGATCTCCGACTGGGTTGGGCTGGGCTGGGTCGGGTCTCCGACGCTCGGCTGTAGGAGGCTGGGCTGCTTCGGGTCCCTCCGAAAATCCGGATGGAAACCTCCACCGGCGTCCTCAGCTCCAGTAAAGACTCGATGGTGCAGGAAGGGGCGGACCGTCCCGGTGAGTGACAGGGGAAGAGACTAATCCGCGCGGCGCTGAACGGCAGAAGAAGTGATCGATCTGCGCAACGTGGTTTTAAAGACTTTTTTAATATCTCGCTAACTTTTACGAAATTCAACCGATCGGAACGAAACTTGGTGGACTCGCAGCACAGAGTAACGGTGAGTGAACTGGTGAAAAATCGTAGCGCTATCTCAAACCGTTTTTGCGCAAATAGAAAGACCGCACAAACAGGAAGATAACAAGATCAGAGTTTCAGTTATATATAGATAGATAGATAGATAACAGAAACTTCATCAAGGAGATGGCATCAGCTGGTTGGATCGTGAACTGTGAAACATAACTCAATGCAGGAGGTATCCATTTGAACAGCTGAAGATGTTACACCAAACAGTCAATTGATCGGGCCTTGTAGGACTGTACAATTGTAGGCTTGTTGACAAACAAAGGAACATCATAGTACACATCCATAGATCTCTGAAAGTGGCAGCACAAGGTAGACAGGATGCTTGCCTTCATAAGCCAGGAAACAGTCCAAGAGCTGGATATTATGTTGTGACTTCATAAAATACAGCTTAGGTCACACCAGGGCATTGGCTGGATTGGACTGTTTCAGTTATTGGGAGAGGTTGGCTAGACCTGGCTTGTTTCTGGCAAGGAGAGCAGAATGAGGCGTACAGAACTATGAGGGGATAGATCAGGTAAGAATCTTTTTTGCCTTCTGAACAGGAGTGCGCCGGTATCTGGAGGGAGTGAAGCGGTTTAGTGGGGACCCGAGGGGGGAATTTTTCCACACAGAGGCATGGTTGGAATCTGGAACCTGATGCCTGAGGGGTTGTGGAGGCAGAAGCTCTGGCAACATTGAAGAAACATCTGGATATTCATGTGGATTGGCAAGGCATGGAATGCTATGGACCAAGTGCGGTCAATACAGCTGTTGGCATGTACATGGTGGGCTGATGGGTCTGTTTGGGTGCTGTATGGCACTATGACCAGATAGATTTATAGCTTTGAGCAAGAAAGAAAGCTTCGCTGGAGCACTGACTGCGATGTTTGCTTTTACAGGAGAAGCACTGGTTTACAGGAATTGCTTCATTCATTTTTCAGAAAGTGGGTATCTCGCGCAAGGCCAGCAGTAATTGCCCATCCTTAACTGGCCATGAGAGGGCGGTGGTGAGCTGCCTTCCGAACCACTGTGGTGAAGCTGCTCCCACAGTACTGTCGGGGAGGGGGTTCCAGGATTTAGACCCCCCCCTCCCTTCCTTTCCCCATTCTCCTTCACCCCCCCCCCCACCCCCTGATCACCCCCCTGTTCTAGTAACGATGAAGGAACGCCAATACATTTCTGATCAGGATGGTGAGGGACTTGGGGAAGCAGCAGGTGGTGGTGCTCCGCTGCGCTCGATGCATATTCTTCTTGGTAATAAACAATGTGAGCATGGGTGTTGGCATCTGGCACAGTTCAAACCCACTATCCTCCACGTAAATCTTTCTAATAGAACTCAACATTTCCGGCACCTTTGCATTGGATCTTGGTCCACGTGACAATAACAAACCAAATCTAATATCAATACCTGCCAGTCTGAAACGTCATTGATCCGTGTCCTCCAGAGATGTTGCCTCACCCGCTGCGTTACTCCAGCACTTTGTGCTCTGAACCAGACCAAACCCACTGTTTATAGCAGTGTCTCTACTTATCATGTCAAAAACACATATCTAATGCAGGGAATGTAATTCACCCGAGTACATTTACTCAATAAATAGAACAAGATCCTGCTGGACCAGGCAACAGTCTCACAACAATCAGTTTGCGACTTTCCTGCAATCATGACTGAGTCTTTACACAACGAGGTTGGTGCTGTGGGATCCGTCCACTGAGATGGAGCTTGTCACTTTAAGGGCCTGTCCCACTTGCATGCGATTGCATGCGTCTGGTGCGACCAAACGTTGTCGCTTGAGGCGTGCGGGCACCGTATGGCCGCGCGGGGCCGGTCCCGCTTAGAAGCGCGGAGGCGTACGGAGTTGTGCCAGGCACCGAAAATACTGCACTGTCTGAAAATTTCGCGCGCCAACGGCCTGTCGGCCCGTAGGCGCATTGCGGCCGTACACAGCGTCTTGACGGCGTGCGCCTAGCCCGTGCCATTGCGCGATGACGTCACCGCCCGACACTGTGCGACGCCGAAATTCCGGTGGCCCGCTTCCTGCCCAGCTGATTGGTAGGAATGACGCAAATGACGTCACGCGCGTACTTGGCGCGAATTTAGCGCGTACTTAGCACGAACTCCGCTTCCATTTGGTCGCGCCAAACGCATGCAA
This sequence comes from Okamejei kenojei, assembly GCA_035221665.1. Taxonomy (NCBI): domain Eukaryota; kingdom Metazoa; phylum Chordata; class Chondrichthyes; order Rajiformes; family Rajidae; genus Okamejei; species Okamejei kenojei. Next base: position 114,977,697 of record CM069136.1, read on the forward strand.
TCCTTGCAAGTGGGACAGGCCCTTTGTTTTTGTTCACCGGTCAGAGTTGTAATTAGTCACATCTGGATTCCCAATCAGCCACCTGTGTTGTGATGTATGGGATAATACTGCTGCAGTGGCAGACGTTAGACCACGGACGATTTACTATTTCAATTTTCTTTCTGCTCGTCGGAAACTAAATCATCAAAAATGTCGCAATCTGAAACCTTCAGCTGATTACACGATCGACGAATAATGCCAAGGATTTGACACCGAGCGACAAGATAAATCTTAGTCACTCAATGATTGAGTTCACAGGCATTGAAGTCTGATCTTGTGCTGGAGCAGTTTGATCTCAGGCAACAAAGCCAGAGATAATGATCTACAGCCTGATGTGAAGCAGGCTTTCAACAATGCATTACAGACAGCAATGGGTAGAATGCTTAGCAGGTCAGGCAGCATCTGTGGAGAAAGAAATTGAGCTAGCATCTGAAACCAGTCCAACAACACTCTTATTATTCACTTTCATTCTCCACAGAAGCTGCCTGACCTCCAGTGCATTTCTGGTGTTTTCTAATTTTCTTATTTCAGTTTTCCAGCGACTGCAATATTGTCCATTTGCTTTTTGGCATTGCAGAATTGGCCTTAACAGCAATGGTTCACACTGCAATGAGCTGGATCCTATTAGTGCCGTTTGCTCAGATTCGAGGGAGAGTTCAAGCACAGATGTCAGTGAGTGAAAAGATTCGAATCAAACGCTTCAGAAACATTGAACAGGAGAAGCCTTTTGAAAAGTTACAGTTCTGTTTGAAGAACAAGCAGGTTACCCCAACCCCCATCCTGTCCTCTTCCAGCCCTACGCGTCCGTGCATCGCTGTCGTTGGCACATCTTCCTCAGCCAACATTTGGCCATTGTGGACTCCACCCTTCCTGAGGTCATCCGTTGTTGGCCCTGTCTTGTTGGCCCTGTCTGAAGCAGGGTTCCGACCCGAAACGTCACCTATTCCTTTTCTCCGGAGATGCTGCCTGACCCGCTGAGTTACTCCAGCATTTTGTGTCTACCTTCCTCGCAACTTACAACTTTCCACTCAATCCCAACATTGCTTTCGAGCCCTACAGACAAGAGCAGTGGCGACATGTTTGGGGAACTGACCTCGAACCCACAAAGGCTAGGCTTCAGCTCTCAGACACTCCTCCTGACATCCTATTAAACCATTAGCTCACCACTCAGGGGTATTCTCCCTAAACAAGCCCCATATCTTCCCACACATAAAATCAATAGAAACCATAGCATAGAAACATAGAAATAGGTGCGTAGGCCATTCAGCCTTCGAGCCTGCACCGCCATTCCTGGCTGATCATCCAACTGGTAAAATCTAGCCACAAGTGCCACATCCAACACACTCATCCCATGAACTGTCAGAGAGTTCCAGAGACTCACCACTCTCAAGTCTTTCTCATCTCGTCCTAAAGATTTCCCCCCCCTGTGCCCCCAATTCCCCCCGGAACAATCATGCATCTAGCCTGTCCACCCCCATCCCCCTCTTCCCTAAATTCCAGAGAGTATCCTATCCAGTCGTTTCTTCATAAGACAGTGACATCCCAGAATCATGGGAACCTCTCTGCACTCCCTCTATGGCATAAATGTATGTCCTTCCCCGCCTCAGCATTGTCCACACATCTTAATTCTTCCTCCCTTGATTCCATTCTTTCCTCCCCTTGTTCAGCCTCTTGCAACTTATTTCTTGACATCTTTGATGCCCTTCATCCTAGGAATGATGGGGTTAACATCTGATGAACGTTTGACAGCAATGGACCTGTACTCGCTGGAGTTTAGAAGGATGAAGGGGTCCCCTCATTGAAATTACCGAATAGCGAAAGGCTTGGATAGAGTGGATGTGGACAGGATGTTTCCACTAGTGGGACAGTCTAGAACCACAAAAAGACGTACCTTTAGAAAAGAGATGAGGAGGAATTTATTTAGTCAGAGTAAGTTTATTCGCGAAGTATTCACATACAAGGAATTTGCCTTGGTGCTCCGCCCACAAGTAACATCATGACATACAGTGAGTGATGGTGGTGAATCTGTGGAATTCATTGCCACAGAAGGCTATGGAGGCCAAGTCAATGGATATTTTTACGGCAGAGATTGATATATTCTTGATTAGTACGGGTGTTAGGGGTTGTATGGAGAGGAAGCAGGAGAATGGGGTTTGAGGGAAAGATAGATCAGCCATGATTGAATGGCAGAGTAGACTCGATGGACTGAATTGCCTAATTCTGCTCCTATACCTAATGAGCTTTAAAATCTATGGTTTCCTTATCCCAATTGTTGTATCTTCATAATGGATCAAATCTCTTTATACCTGCAATCTGCACCAGGATCATCTGAGCACCCTTCGTTTCTTGCTAGAAAAGAACCCTTCCATCATCCTTCTTCACCTGGCTGAACTCACCTCATGGAGAACAACTTCAACTCCATCCACCGTCTCTCACACAGAGGGATAACTTATGGTGGCCCATGTTATACCTATCCCTTTGTGAGAGATGTGGACTGGTCTTTGCGTAAGTCCTACCCGGGCTCACTCCCGCAACACTTTTCTGTAACATGGATGTCTGCTTTATTGCTTCTTCCTGCACTTGTTAAACGCTTCACCACCTTTGCCTCAATTTCCTCCCTGCCCTCATGTTCAAATGGACCATGACTCCTCCCTCCATTCTCTTGACACCTCCATTTCCAACTCAGGGGTTGGGTTAGTGACCAATATTCATTAGAAAACCACACACACCCACAATAATGTTGACAACAACCTCTCCCAACCTACTCCCAGTCTAGTCTCTTTGTGTCTCTGGTTCTTCCACATCTGTTCTGACAACAAGACATCCACACCAGTGCTTCTGAGGTGCCTTTCTTTTAATATTGACAGTGTATCTCCCTGGATGACTGTCCTGAGGAAAGATTGAAAAGACTACTTGTATTCACAGGAGTTTAGAAGGATGAGGGGGGATCTTATATAAACATAATAAAATTATATATTAAAAGGGACTGACGAAAGCTAGATGCAGGAAAATGTTCCCAATGTCGAGGAAGGTAGAGCCAGGGGCCACAGCCTTAGAACAAAGGGGAGGTCATTTAAGACACGTTTTTTCACCCAGAGAGTGTGAATTTATGGAATTCCCTGCCACAGAGGCAGAGGGAGGGGCCAAGTCACAGATAGACTCTCCAGGCACGGGTTATTGATAGGGGACGATCAGCCATGATCACAATGAATGGCGGTGCTGGCTCGAAGGGGCGAATAGCCTCCTCCTGCAATGTTTCTAGGTTTCTATGATTGGACAGAGGGCTAAACCTTTCCTGCACTCTTACTACTCACCCCCCGGTGGATAAAGGGCTGCTAGAGGTTATCAAGTTAAGGGACAAGTGTCAAGGGCGCTCACTGTCTGTAAAAGGAGGCAGTGACAACACCACACTCCCCCCAGAGCAGAGCTGGGGTTCCCCTGGTCCACACTTTCCATGGACCATTCTGTACAACTTCACCTCTGCCTAGTCCCCTTGACATTTATTTCCTCTGTGACTTTCCTGTTTCGTGCACTGTCCCATGTCCACAGATGCCACAAACTCACACCTCTTCCTTGCCACCATCCAGAGATCCAACCTATATTTCTCCAGAACCAGTAAGCTGTGAACTGCATCGACTATTATTGTTATTATTGCCCTTTATTGTTTGCCAAATGTATATGTGTGTGTCATATAATGTAATGGTGTGTACATATATAACCTTATAAACAATTGGGAACAGGCCCTACTCGGGCCCTTCTAGTCCGTGAGCTGCAGTCCCATCTACCTGCACTCAGAACCATAACCCTCCATTCTTTTCCTAAACTATCCAATTTATTTTTAAATGATAAAATTGCCTCCACCCACTTCCACTGGAAGCTCATCCACACAGCTACCACTCTCTGAGTAAAGAGTTCCCCCTCAGCCCCCTAAACTTCTGTCCTTTCATTCTCACATCATGTCCTCATGTCCTTCCCTACTCTCAATTGGAAAAAGCTTATCCACGTCAACTCTGTCTATCCCTCTCATAATTTAAAGACCTCAATCAAGTCCCCCCTTAACCTTCTGCACTCCAAGAAATAAAGACCTAACTTGTTCAACCTTTCTCTGTAACTTAGTTGCTGGAACCCAGCAACATTCTAGTAAATCTCCTCTGTATTGAATATATATATATTATATATATATTATATATATATATATATATATATGGTGTGTGTGTGTGTGTGTGTGTGTGTGTGTGTGTGTGAGTACGTGGATATATATACACGCTAAACTTGTTTTCCTCTTGTTTTCCAAGTGTACTATGTTTAATATTCCAGGACTGCACTCAAATTTGGGGGGTTGGATGACCACTTTAAAAAACGCCTCCATTCGAACTGCGAGGGACACTAGAAGATTGTAGTCACCCCAATTTAATTTGCTCCCCTCTGACCGTTCTTCCCCCTCCCCCTCTGCACATTCCATTGACACGGTTTAAAGGCTCAAGAACTGATACTCCTCCTCCCCTGACCTGGCTCGCCCGAACGCTCAAGACTCAATAATATCAGGTAACCAACCTTACCACGTTATGTCAAAACCGCTCATTTTTGATGAAAGATTATCAACCTGGGGTATCAACTTGGTTTGTGTAGGAAAGAACTGCAGATGCTGGTTTAAATCAAGACCCTTCTTCCCTCACTCACACACTGACGCTGCCTGATCTGCTGGGTATTTCCCCATTATTTTCCTTTGTTTCAGGTTTCAAGCAGCTGCATTATTTTGTACCTCGTGCCTCTGTCCCACTTAGGAAACCTGAACGGAAACCTCTGGAGACTTTGCGCCCCACCCAAGGTTTCCGTGCGGTTCCCGGAGATTCCCGGAGGTTTCTGTCAGTCTCCCTAATGGTTGAAAGTAGTTTCCGTTTCTTCTATGTTCCGGCGATTATTTCAAAAAATTGAAAAAACCTCCGGGAACCTGACAAAAACCTCCCCTAGGCAAAGCCAGCAGCCATTCATTGTGATCATGGCTGATCGTCCCCTATCAATAACCCGTGCCTGCCTTCTCCCCATATCCCTTGACTCCACTAGCCCCTAGAGCTCTATCTAACTCTCTCTTAAATCCATCAGGTGACTTGGCCTCCACTGCCCTCTGTGGCAGGGAATTCCATAAATTCACAACTCTCTGGGTGAAAAAGTTTTTCCTCACCTCTTAAATGACCTCCCCTTTATTCTAAGACTGTGGCCCCTGGTTCCGTTCTCGCCCAACATTGGGAACATTTTTCCAACATCTAGCTTGTCCAGTCCTTTTATAATGTTATATGTTTTCTATAAGATCCCCCCTCATCCTTCTAAACTCCAGTGAATACAACCTCAGTGAAGACTTGATGGGCCGACTGGCCTAATTCTGCTCCTATAACTCATGAATAGCAAGCTCCCACAAATAGTAATGTGATAATGACCAGATGATCTGGTCTTGGGTGTCACTGTGAGATAAACAGTGGCTAGGACTCTCTGGTTCCTATTCCCAAGTTCGGACCATTGTTCACTACGAGCAGTCAAAGCTTCAGTTTAATGGTGCGCTCAAGAGGAAGAATGACCAACGGACTCCTTGGTGATCTGACATAAAACAGCGTTCCCTCTTAAAATAAGATCATTACAGTTTGGTTGCAGCAAGGGGGAGGCAACTTTGTCCCTCCAGCCTGTACTGGCTCTACATCAGTAGTCCTAGGGGACTAGTAGTCCTATTTTTTGTCAAATCCTTTTACTCACTGTCATTCGATCCACTTGCATTTCTGCCCCTGGCAGTACATACCCGATCCCAACCAGTAACTGGATGCAGAGGTTTTCTTCCAACAATACTGGCCCTCACCTCCGATCACCACCAATCTTTGGGAACTCATCAGGAGAACCAACCATGAGAGGATCGATCAGGTAAACGCACACAGTCTCTTGCCCCGAGAAGGGGAATCAAGAACATGAGGACTTAGGTTTAAGGTGAGGGGGGAAAGATTTAATAGGAACCTGAGGGGTCACTTTTTCACAAAAAATGGTGGTGGGTGTATGGAACGAACTGCCGGAGTAGGTAGTTGAGGCAGGTACTATGTAATGCATAAGAAACATTTATACAGCTACGTGGATAGGACAGGTTCAGAGAGATGTGGGCCAAACACGGCAGGTGGAACAAGTGTAGACGGTACATGTTGGCCGGTGTGGGCTAGTTGGGCCGAAGGGCCTTTTTGTGTAAGACTATAACTCTAAAGGGCCTGTCCCACTTACTTGACCTTGGCTCGTAAATTACGCGACCTCGTGGTCGCTTGAGGCGTACGGGCACCGTATGGCCGCGCGGGGCCGGTCCCACTTAGAAGCGCGGAGTTGTGCGGGGCTGGTCCCGACATCGCGCGGGGCTCTGAAATTCTTGCAGTGGCCGAAATCTTCACGCACCAACGGCCTGTCGGCGCGCAGGCGCATTGCGGTCGTACGCAGCGTCTTGAAGGCGTACGCCTAGTGTGTGGCGTTGCACGATGACATCACCGCCTGGCGTGCGTTGTGTGATGACGTCACCGCCCGACGCCGTGCGACGCCCAAATTCAGTTGGCCCGCCTCCTGCCCAACTGATTGGTAAGCATGACGCAGATGACGTCACACGCGAACTTAGCGCGAACTTCACGTGAACGCCGCTTCCGTTTGGTCGCGCCAAACGCGTGCAATCGCATTCAAGTGGGACAGGCCCTTAACTCTGTGCGGTTCCACATTGAGACCACACGTGGCGTCGGACGGCCAGCAATACTTCAAACAGCCACTGGTGGGCAACATCGGCACGGCCGTTGAATCTTGCTCAGGCAGCCTTTTCCGCAGCAATACTTCAAAGTATTGTTTAGATCGCTCAGACGGCTGCGGTCCGATCCAATCGAGTGGCGATCGCCTCCAGAGCCCCAGCACAAGGGACACAAGGCCAATAGTTTCTATGGCCAACACTGGCAAAATGTGCAGGCTCTTAGATGCACAGAAAACAGATATGAAACTGCGATGATACAACCTTGACGAAAATACAAAGTGTGGAACAGGTGTGGTAAACAAAATAGAGAGAGTACAGAGGAGATTTACTAGAATGTTGCCTGGGTTTCAGCAACTAAGTTACAGAGAAAGGTTGAACAAGTTAGGTCTTTATTCTTTGGAGCGCAGAAGGTTAAGGGGGGACTTGATTGAGGTCTTTAAAATGATGAAAGGGATAGACAGAGTTAACGTGGATACGTTTTTACCATTGAGGGTAGGGAAGATTCAAACAAGAGGGCATGATTTGAGAGTAAAGGGACAGAAGTTTAGGTGTAACATGAGGGGGAACTTCTTTACTCAGAGGGTGGTGGCTGTGTGGAATGAGCTTCCAGTGGAAGTGGTGGAGGCAGGATCGATTTTATCATCTAAAAATAAATTGGATAGGTATATGGTCGGGAAGGGAATGGAGGGGTATGGTCTGAGTGCAGGTAGATGGGACTAGGGGAGAGTAAGTGTTCGGCACGGACTGGAAGGGCCGAGAGGGCCTGTTTCCGTGCTGTAATTGTTATATGGTTATATGGTAACTCAGTGGGTCAGGCCAGGTAGCATCTGTAGGGGGGGGGGGGAGAAAGAAGATAATGTTTCGGGTGGTCGGGGCCCTTCTTTCAGGATTGGGGGGTTGGGGGTGGTATGGGGAGAAAAGTAGGACAAGAGAAGTAGGAGTGGGGCAAAGTCTGGCCAGTGATAGGTGGATACAAGTGGGGGGGGGGGGGGGTATAGTGAATAAGAATAAGTGACAAAGGGTAGAGGTGAAAAGGAATCAAAGGGGTGTCAGATAAGGAGAGAAGGGGTGGGGAAAGATAAAGCTGGAGGGAGAATTCCTGGTGGAAGAGGATGGGGGGGAGAGGGCAGATTGAAGGGAAATACAATTGGCATCTTTGGGATAGGAGATCCTATGGAGGAGGAGAAATGGACAGGGTGGTTGGGGGTTGGGGGGGGGTTGGGGGTTGGGGGGGAGGTGGTGGGTACGGACTGGGAGATGGTGGGAGAAATGTAAGATTATCCGTTAATGTTACGCTGTCACAGTGAAGTAGGGTGGAGTAAATATTAGCCCCAGGACACCAGTGGCCACTGCTGGATTCATGCCTAGAGATTGATTACACACATCTGGGAGAACAGATAGGATCTTGAGGCAAGTATTTGATGCACCCAGGCTCAGAGGGCTTCACGCCAGGTGCTGGGGGGGGGGGTGGGGGATTAATACTCTGGTCAGAGTGGGCGTGGTGGGCTGAATGGCTGCTTCCTAGCTGTACGACAGTCTGATTCCATAGATCTATCTCAGGTTAACGCCACTATATTGGAACTGTCCCTCAGCAATGCTATCCACTCAACACAGGCTTCTCCAAAAAACATGCCACTCCCTTAGCACCACCCGATTGAGAATCCCCCTCAGAAATGCTCCTGCTCCCCCAGAACTTTTTAAAAAAAATAATATTTTTATTAGAAGCATATACATATCGTAACCAAAACACAGTTTGTTTATCAATTACATATTGTAAATAGCTGGAGTCCCAGCTATCAGAATAGTTGGGGTTCTCATTTATCAATTACACATTAACACAGCTTCTATTTGTTTATTTATTTATTTTTTTTAGATAGAAAAAAGGGCGGGAGAAAGAGAAGAGAAAATAAGATAAATGACCAATAGCACAATTTTGGAGATAGGTCTGTAGATTATAAAGTGTAACTATTCATCCAATCGTGGTTTCAACTTTCAGTCAGGTTTCCGTGCTGGACCAATTTACCCTTTCAGAAAATCAATAACTGGAGACCATATTCTAGCAAATAATTCAGTGGAACTTTTCCTTCTCCTGGGGAGAGCTACCAGCGCACTGCCCCTCTAACAGTGCAGAGCTCCCGCAGCACGGATTCTCCCACGGTGTGGAGCTCTTATGGTGCTGCACATCCCCTCAGCATTGCGCCTCCCACACAGCTCCTTCAGCACTTCATCATCTACAGTACGGGGCTCTCACTTCAGTGCTGTGTCTCCCCAGTGCACCCTTAAAGAAACTTACTAGTCAATGTCTGGTCAAGGTCTGCCATAGAGGGAGTACAGAGAAGGTTCACCAGACTGATTCCTGGGATATTAGGACTTTCATTTGAAGAAAGACTGGATAGACTCGGCATGTAATCGCTAGAATTTAGAAGATTGAGGGAGGATCTTATAGAAACTTACAAAATTCTTAAGGGGTTGGACAGGCTAGATGCAGGAAGATTGTTCCCGATGTTGGGGAAGTCCAGAACAAGGGGTCACAGTTTGAGGATAAGGGGGAAGTCTTTTAGGACCGAGATAAGAAAAACATTTTTCACACAGAGAGTGGTGAATCTGTGGAATTCTCTGCCACAGAAGGATGTTGAGGCCAGTTCATTGGCTATATTTAAGAGGGAGCTAGATGTGGCCCTTGTGGCTAAAGGGATCAGGGGGTATGGAGAGAAGGCAGGTACAGGATACTGAGTTGGATGATCAGCCATGATCATATTGAATGGCGGTGCAGGCTCGAAGGGCCGAGTGGCCTACTCCTGCACCTATTTTCTATATTTTCTTTGCTTCTATGTTTATCAATTAAGGATTGATAAATCTTTATTAACACAGCTTCTATTTGTTTATTTTTTTATAGATAGAAAGAAAGAGAGGAAAAAAAAGATGAAAAAATTGGATAAATTACCAATAATACAGTTTTGGAGATAGGTCCGTAGATTATGAAACGTAAATGTTCATCTAATCCTGGGTTCAGGTTTCAGTCTAGTTTCCGTACTGGACCAATTTACCCTTTCAGGAAATCAATAAATGTAGGCCACATTCTAGCAAATAATTCTGGTTTGTCAATTGAGACACGTGTATTTTTTCCAAATATAAGGTCTCCGACATCTCCATAATCCACATTTTAATTGTGGGGGTTGTTGGATTTTTCCAACATTTGAATATTATTTTTTTCCCAATTATTATACGATAATCAAGGAAATGTCTTTGGTTTGTTGTGGGCTTTGTTCTGATATTCCTAATATTATTAGTTTTGGATCAGGATCCAATTGCATATTAACAACTTCAGAAATAATTTAAAATATATCCGTCCAGAAATTTTTAAGTTTTTTTTCAATTTACAAAAGTATTAGCTTCTGAATATTGACATTTGTCACATGTTGTCTTTTTTTTTGGCTTTTTTTTTAAACCATCTGTTGGCATCTCTGGAATGGGGGACAAATCCAGAACCTACCAATCCTGGCAGGAGTTTTGATCGTATCTAGTGAGCCCCAGGTAACTCACTGGATAGGATGCACTGAATGAGAATGGTTGACCCCCGTGACCAAGGAAGAACAACAAGGGAAGAACTTGGAACTTTATTTTCGCCTTCCATCACAGTGAGGAGGAATGTGTAGGAGTCACTGTTATGTTAAAATGTGTTTTCTGAGTCTGTTGCTTTTCAAATTGTATGACTGACCTGGCCAGTGAATTTCACTACGTGTATGTGACAATAAATGAACTTCTTATGAACTTATGCTTCATAATCCAGAGGAAGTCACCACCTGATTTACTGTACAGGATTTATTTCAGAAAATTAACACATTTAATTAGAAACATAACTTAGTAACAAAACTTATGACCAATCCCCTGATAATAAATCATCAGTCAACTTCCTTTCCACAATTTATATAAAGGTAGGTAGGTTAATTGGCTTTGGTAAAAATTGAAACTTGTCCCTGGTGTCTAGGATAGAAACATAGAAACATAGACAATAGGTGCAGGAGTAGGCCATTCGGCCCTTTGAGCTTGTACTCGCTAGAATTGGCTTGTACTTGCTAGCATTTAGAAGACTGAGGGGATGTTCTTATAGAAACTTACAAAAATTTCTCGAGGTTGGTCATGGCTAGATTGCAGGAAAACAAAGAAAAATAGAAACAAGAAATTAGGTGCAGGCAGAGTAAGGCCACTTCAGCCTTCGAGTCCTGCACCCCATTCAATAGATCATCGGCTGATCATCCAACTCAGTATCCCCGTACCTGCATTCTCTCTCATACCCTCTGATCCCCTTAGCACAAGGCCACATCCAACTCACTCGTAAATAATAGCCACATTGAACTTCCTCAACTAACCCTCATGTGGCAGAGAGTCCAGAGACCACAACTCTCTGTGTGAAAAAAAGTCTTTCCTCTATCTCGGTCTTAAAGGATTTCCCCCTTATCCTTAAGCTGTGACCCCTTGTCCTGACTTCCCCAACAGGAACAAACTGCATCTAGCCTTGTTCCCTAAGAATTTGTAAAGTATTGTAAGGAATTTTGAATACAGGAAGATTGTTCCCGATGTTGGGGAAGTCCAGAACAAGGGGTCACAGTCTAAGGATAAGGGGGAATTCCTTTACGACCGAGATGAGGAAAACATTTTTCACACAGAGAGTGGTGAGTCTCTGGAATTCTCTGCCACAGAAGGTAGTTGATACCAGTTCATTGGCTATATTTAAGAGGGAGTTAAATGTGGCCCTTGTGGCTAAAGGGATCAGGGGGTATGGAGAGAAGGCAGGTACGGGATACTGAGTTGGATGATCAGCCATGATCATATTGAATGGCGGTGCAGGCTCGAAGGGCTGAATGGCCTGCTCCTGCACCTATGTTCTATGTTTCTATGTTTATCCTTAAACTGTGGCCCCTTGTGCTAGTGCTAGTGTGTGCGGATAGCTGGTCGGCAGGGTCTCGGTGGGCCGAAGGGCCTATTTCCGTGCTGTATCTCTAAATTAAACTACACTTTTTTAAAAAGATTTTTGAGGCTAAATGGTTTAAGAGTTTCCATGACATGAACTCCTTTGACCTCCCTCCCTGCCAATTGCCATTCATGTTGTCCATCATCTTGCCAAACCCCTCCACCCCTTGGTTAAAAATCAACCAATTGAAAAATTAATAAGCCCCACACCATCCTGACTTGGAAATACATTAAACATTCCTTCATAGTCCCTGGGTATAAATCCTGGAGCTTCCTCCCAGCAGCATTTTCACCAGGTGGTCTGCAGCGATTCAAGATGGGGGCAATTCATTTTTGTTCCTTCCTCATAGACACAAAATGCTACAGTAACTCAGCGGGCCAGGCAGAATCTCTGGAGAGAAGGAATGGGTGACATGTCGGGTTGAGACCCTTCTTCAGACTGAACAGCCTTCAGCCTGAAGAAGGGTCTCAACTCAAAATGTCTCACATTCCTTCTCTCCAGAGATGCTGCCTGTCCCAACATGTTGTGTTTGTCTATCTTTGGTTTAAGCCAGCATCCACAGTTCCTTCTTACATTTATTCCTTCCTGGCCCATTTAGGACTGTTGGACATCCTAATGAAGAATGGCAATTGCCAGCTCTGTTAGAAAATTAGGCCTGATTAATAATTTAAGCAGCACTGCTGAATTAAAGACTACTATTACATTAGATCCTTCCTTCTAACTTAAAACACAGAATGTTGAAACAAGGAACTGCGGATGCCGGTTTACAAAAGCACACATGTTGCCTGACCTGCTGAGTTACTCCAGCCTTTTGTGTGTGTTTTCTTCCAACTTAAATCCCAGCAGCCTGTTTCCTTGTGACGTAAGGAAGGTTCCTGGGATAGATTTATTGGTCTTTGCACTTTGGACAACGATGAACACGCCATTATTTACGTCTATCAAGCAGTAACTGATTTTAAAATTTGAGCCCAAGTCTTTGCATGCACTTTGCAAAAATGCCCTCAGCCCATTAGATTAATGGTGGCATGCTTCTGGCCAGGCCGGTTGTCATGGAGACCACCTGGCTTGGTTAATTAGGTATAACTGACCAGTCAGATTTGCTCTCCAGTCATTGTTGGTTGTGTCTAATTTATTATTGGTTGTGTGGTCAATCATCACACACTTGGTTACGCATGAATGTCACAGTACAATGTAAATTTTGATTTCAACTGCTTCCTCCACTGTCTAGTTTTATTATCTTTCTAATTGCCCTCCTTCGGCATTTTTAATTAATTAGATGTACGGGCAGTCTCACCGCCTATAGTCAAAATAATGGGGCGCGGTAGTTTTAAACCCTGTTATTGGTATCCCATCAATCACCCTGTATGTTCCCTCTCCTCTCCCGCCCACCATTTTTGGACCGGTGCTAGTGGCCGCAGTGTGTACCATCTATAAAATGCACTGCCGTTATTTATACATAACTCGCAAACGCCACCTCTCCCATCAAAAAGGACAAGGACAGCAGATATATGGGAATCACAATTTCCCTGTAATCCCCTCATTGTAAGCTAACCTTTGTCCCAAAACAGGTGTAGAGTGTGGAACTCCCTCCTCAACAGCACAGTGCATGCACCTTCACCCGAAGGACTGCAGTGGTTCAAGAAGGCAGCTCACCCCCATCTTCACAGAAGGAGCAATAAATGTTGGCCTTGCGAGCAATGTTCAGACCCTGAAAATAAATTTGAGTTGGGTATTGGACAACCTGACCCAATATCGCTGGCGACTTGGAATTAGATTTTGTTTAAAAATGTCCGTGTGAAAAATGTGACAGGATATTAAACTAAATTATAAAAGGGACTGTGGAGCTGATATTGGGAATGCAAAGGGAATAGTTTCTCTCCAGTCCTGGTACAGAAAATGATAAATGCATTCCTTACAATATTATTAAACCTACGACACAAAGAAAACCGTCAGCAGGAAAGGCAAGCTGAGATTAATTACCCTCTCCCCCCCCCCCTTGCATTACCCAGGCTGGGTTCTTCGGTGAATATTAGGAATTAAATTAAACCAGGGAGGGGAGAAAATGAGGTGGACTGTATTACCACGATTACACATTCTTGCATCATTGCTATGGGGGAAACAGGAGTGCTGCATTGCTGAATGTCACTTCTGGTGGCGTATTATAAAACTGAGTGCAGTCAACTACTTTAGGTGCCTTGGTACGGGCCATTTACAGTAGTGTCATAGAAATAGATAAAATAATGTGAGGCATAGATGGGGTAGAGAGTCAAAACCTTTTTTCCCCAGGATGGAAAATGTCAAGGGTTAGAGGACATGGCTATAAGGTAAGAGGGGCAAAGCTTAAAGGAGATGTGCAGAGCAAGAGAGTGGTGGGATGCCTGGAGGCAGATACATTAGCATTATTTAAGAGGTTTTTGGTTGGGGTGTGGATATGTAGGGAAATAGAGGTATAAAGAATCGCATGCAGACTAAGGAGACCCGTTTAAATGCATTGTGTACAGCACAGATATTGTGGGCTTGGGGCCTGTTTCTGTGCTGTTCTGTTCTATGTTCATTTATATTCTTCCCACAAGCCCAACAAACGCCTTTCATTGCACCTCGGGCACACGTTACAAGCAATTAAATGACCCGAAGCTTGGCTTTCTCTTTTCATTTCTCTTCAGGAGTGCCGTTCCACAACGGTGTACATTTTTTTAGATTCCCTCGAAAAAAATTAATGCGTGCAAAAAGCACTCCTTGAAGTCCTTGTGCCGACATCAGCCAGGCATGAAGCTGAGAGGAATGTTCTAAGTGATCCTGCACATGGACTTGAGTGAGGGACACACGGTTTGGTAGTGCCACCACTGATTGTTTACAGTTCTCTTCAGTTTACGTACAGTGATTAGCAGGACAGATTTGTGTTGGGGAGCAATTGAAACTGCATCAATTTACATCGCACACCTTAAGGAAGGGAGTAAAATGTGTGCAACCGCAAGAGATGCTACACGTTGTCGCTTTAACCATCCCCCCCTCCACAATCCAATCATGACCCAAGGCAGTTTGTTCCAGGTGCGACAGAGGTCAACCTGCACCGCCTCCACACCTCATCTACTGCATCCGCTGCTTCAGATCCAGATGATCCTATATCGTGAGACCCAAGCGATGCTTGGCGCTCGTTACGCCCAACACCTCCGCTCGGTCCGCATTAACCAACCCGACCTCCCGTGGCACAGCACTTCACTCCCCCTCCCATTCCGTTATCTGACCTCTCGGTCCTGGCCTCCTCACGGCCAAGTGAGGACCCACCGGAAATAGGAGGAAAAGCACACCCCTCATTATTTCGCTTGGGGAGTCTGCACCCTATTGGCATGAACATTGAATTCTCCCTCCCCAATTCCGTTAACCCTGCTGTCTCCTTCCTCCTTCTAGCTCTCCCTCAGCCCAAGGCTCTCCTCCCCCTTTTTCCTTTCTTCTCCCCCCCCCCCCCCCCCCCCCCCCCCCCCCCCCCACCCTCCATCAGTCTGAAGAAGGGTTTCGGCCCGAAACGTTGCCTATTTCCTTTGCTCCATAGATGCTGCTGCACCCGCTGAGTTTCTCCAGCACTTTTGTCTGCCTAAAATTGCACCAAGGATTGCTTCACAGGGAGAATTAGCAATCAAAACATGGCAAGAGACACAAAGGAAATATTTTTCATGGTTCCAGGCAGTGGGCAGTCGAGGGTTCTATCGAAGTAGACTGTCTGTCCCTCTTCTGGACCTACAACCATGCCCAATGTCACCGCAGAGGCAGGCCATAGTGTCCAGAGTGTCCAGAGGCATACTGCAAAATAAGTTTTGATTCATGCAGTGCCTTGCAACTGTGAGTATGCAATAAAATGCAAAAAAAAGGAAATATTTGAATCAGTCAATGAAAGAAGGAGCATTCATAAGTTAATGTTATAATGGCAAAATTAGGCCATTTGATTCATCAAGTCTACTCTGCCATTCACTCACGTCTGATCTACTGTATCTCTCCCTCTCAACCCAATTCTCCTCCCCATTACCCCTGATACCCTTACTGATCAAGAATCTGGCAATGTGCATCTTAAAAATACTCACTGATTTGGCCTCCACAGCTCCCTGTGGCAATGGATTCCACAGATTCATCTCCCTCTGACTGAAGACATTCCTCCTCATCTGCTTTCTAAAGGTATGTCCTTTTATTCTGACGCTATGGCCTCTGGTCCTGGACTCTCCCACAATGTTTTGAAAGAGAACTTTAAAATAAGAAGAGCTGGAGATGGGGGTTAGACTTTGGGTTGGGCAAGGGTGTTCAAGGTGGAGTGCCAGAGTTGGGGTCCAGGCATCTGAAGACATACCCACTAGTGGTGGAGCGATGGAGATCGTGGAGAATGGAAGCACACGATGCAGGGATTCATTCATGGGAAGCATTAGAGAGGTACGATTTAAACAAGAATAAGAAAATGTGCAGGAGTAGGACAGGAATAGTTAAACACAAATATTAAAGGATTTGGTAAGTTGCCAGGACTGAGTGAGAACACAACTTTCTATTTCACCAACTGGTCCCAATGTTGGGGATATGATGTTCACTCTCTTTGCAGAGACTGATTACATGCAGGGTGTGGAGAGATGGACTTACTGTACATTAAAATAGGAGTTGCCAAATAAGAGTTGACAAAGGTAATGGACTCTCTGTTAAAGAAGGAACTGCAGATGCTGGAAAATCGAGGGTACACAAAATGCTGGAGAAACTCAGCGGGTGCAGCAGCATCTATGGAGCGAAGGACTTTCTATTGGAACTTTGCAAAGGCCCATTGCAGTTTTACTCACTTTGCGAAAGAGTCTCCCTGTCCTATCCCCTGCCCTCTCCCCGCCACTTCCCAATGTTTTTCCCCTTTCCAGGATTTCTGCAATCCACCTTTGGAAAGTTCCTGCTGAATCCACCTCTGCCACCCTTCACATCAATGCTGCATAAAAACCTTCCCACCCCTTCCCCCCACTCTGGCTCTTCAACCACACACCTTTGCACTGGAAACAGACTCTCCTGATGCCTCTGTCCCACTTAGGAAACCTGAACCTGAATGGAAACCTCTGGAGACTTTGCGCCCCACCCAAGGTTTCCGTGCGGTTCCCGGAAGTTTTTGTCAGTCTCCCTAATGGTCGAAAGTGGTTTCCGTTTTAAAAATGTTCCGGCGATTATTTAAAAAAAAATCAAGTGGAAGGTAAGACCTTTTTTTCACCCAGTTTTATTCCACCAGTGAGGTCTTACCTTCCCATACCTGCAACCTCCGGCAACCTCCTTCAATCGCATCGAACCGGCTTCGACTAAAAAATTACCGATTTTTAAAACGGCAACCTATTTTTAGTCGCGGCCGGTTTTTAATTTTGTGAATTTGTGGAATTCCCTGCCACAGAGGGCAGTGGAGGCCAAATCACTGGATGGATTTAAGAGAGAGTTAGATAGAGCTCTCGGGGCTAGTGGAGTCAAGGGATATGGGGAGAAGGCAGGCACGGGTTATTGATAGGGGCCGATCAGCCATGATCACAATGAATAGCGGTGCTGGCTCGACGGGCCGAATGGCCTCCTCCTGCACCTATTTTCTATGTTTCTATGTTTCTATGTCAATCGCTGTCATAGTGTGATTTTATTGGGATGGATTTGATATTTGCTGTTTGAGCAGAATCAAAAACTAGAGAACGGGCCTTCAAATTTCCCAGTGATTGTTATGAATCTAAATTAAGTTGAGAAATGTGCAGCACATTGGCTGGTTTCAGGAAGGCAACTGCGCAGCCATTGGACTCAAGTGTATTTGCAACACATTTGTTGGTGTCCATTACGGAAGAAAACCATCTACCTCATCAGAGACCCTCAGACTATCTTTAATTGGACTGCACTGGACTTTATCGTGCACTTAAAGTTATTCCTGTCATACTGTATCTCTACACTGTGGACAGCCCCGATTGTGATCATGTTTAATCCTTCTGTTGACTGGATAACACGCAACAATAAGGTTTTTCACTGTACCTCGGTACACGTGACAATTAACTAAACTAAACTAAACTCAAATTAAAAACCATTTAATGTCTGGACCGATGGGTAAATCCACAGCAAAGCAAAGTGGCAGGACTCGGACAAAGCGCACTCCCGGTTCTCCTGGGCTAGAGAATACTCCAAGTCCATCCAGGGCCAGAGAATGGTCAGAGACCAGCTGGGCCAGAAAGCACTGCAAGTCATGTTCATAAGTAATAGGAGCAGAATTAAGCCATTTGGCCCATCAAGTCTACTCTACCCCCTGACACCCATACTGATCAAGAATCTGTCGATCTCCACCGTAAAAATATCCATTGACTTGGCCTCCACAGCCTTCCGTTGCAACAAATTCCATGAATTCACCCACCCTGTAACTCAAGAAATTCCTCCTTGTCTCCTTTCTAAAGGTACATCCTTTTATTTCAAGGCTAAGGCTTCCATTCTGGGCCAGGGAGCACTCTGAATTTGGCCTAGGTCAGAGAGCACTCCAAGTTCTCCTGGGCCAAATATCACTCTGATTTTGACCTAGGCCGGAGAATATGTCAAATTCATTCTGCCGCCCAATAAGATCAGGGCAGTTCCAACATCTTAAGTTCATTTTCCCAACCCCCACACCTCCCACTCACTCACACTCACTAATCCATTCTCACATGTGAATGCGCTCAGCAACTGGCCCTCTGTGTAAAGAATTGTAAAACTGTTCCGTCTTGTAAGTGAAGACATTTCTTCCCCTCTCAATCCTAAATGAGAGACCTCCTCTTCAAGGTTGTCTTTTAATCCCTGACAGAAGTGACTGGAATGAGTTTTATTTTTAATTTTTAGAGATACAGCGCGACCCACCCACATTAACACTATCCTACACACACCAGGGACAAGCCAATTAACCTACATACCTGTACGTCTTTGTAGTGTGGGAGGAAACCGAAGGTCTTGGAGCAAACCCCACACAGTTGCGGGGAGAACGTACAAACTCCATACAGACAGCATCCGTAGTTCGGATAGAACATAGAAATTAGGTGCGGAGAGGCCATTCAGCCCTTCGAGCCTGCACCGCCATTCAATATCATGGATCTGATCATCCAACTCAGTATCCCGTACCTGGCCTTTCTCCATACCCCTGATCCCCTTACCACAGGGCCACATCCAACTCACTCTTAAAGATAGCCAATGAACTGGCCCTCAACTACTGGGCAGAGAGTTCCAGAGACTCACCACTCTCTGTGTGAAAAACGTATCAAGACTGCTCCTCATCAGTCAGATGAAAGGCTCACCAACACCTTCTCTGGGGTAGCTCTGGCATCAACAACACCCACATCCAAATAATTCATCCTCACCAATCTTAAACATCCACTCTAACTAAAATTACCAAATATATTTCAGCAAGGGATGTCAAGGGATAGAAATGTGGTAGTGGGCATGATTTTGGGATGTTGCTTATCCAGGCAGGAACATAGTTCCTGGAATAAGAAAAATCATTGACCTTTCAAAACTCAAAGGCTATATACGGTTCAGAAAATTGAGTCATTGGTGTTGCATATCAAATCTCACCATTTCCGTTCAGTAAAAACAATGCACTTCAGTTTCCTCAGCCTGGAACCAGGATAAGGGGCCTTTAAGGCTGATAAGGCCAGATATTTTTAAGAACTTGATACCTGAGAGTTACAAGATGGCGCCAGACACATGGCGGCACTAACCGCCTCAGAAGAAATCGACACTATTGTTGCCCGATGTGTATGCAAAGCAAAGCGATATTGTCAGACAAAATATTAACTACCAACACTACTCAGTGCCTCAGAAATCTGCTTTCCTGGCAGTGGAAATGTTGGAGACGTTGCATTTGGAAAGAATCAGATTTGTCCTAATGGACAAATACGAACTCTTTGAACAGATATGGTCTCCATATACAGAATATTTGAAGGGGTAGCTGTTCTTGGCATCACAACTCAATGGGTACCCGGCAGGATCAGATGAAAATAACTCTCTGTTTTTCTTTTTGATTTGTATACATGTCTCTATTGATATCGCTATTTGAAATTGTGTTATTCACTATTAAGATGTATACTATAATCTCTCTTTTTTTTTTAATATATATATAATACTTTGTTTTAATTAAATACATATAACAAGAATATATACATTTTTTTTTTCCTCTCTCTCTCTTCTCTTTCTATATAATCAAAATTATTATTTAATCACTATTCTTATTGATTAAAATCTATTCTTTTATTTTTCTACTTTATAAAAAAATAGAAGTTTATAAGAATTACTCGTAACATTCGTATACTTATTGAAATAAGTTGGTTGTGTATTTGAAAAGTTGTTATACCATTGTTATGATGGATTACTTCTAATAAAAATATTATTACAGAAATCTGCTTTCCTTATTCTCAACACTGTTGAAAGTGGGCACACCAGGACACTTCACAATAGGGTGGCACAGTGGTGAAGCAGTAGAGTTGACACCTTAAGGGCCTGTCCCACCAGCATGCAACTGCATGTGGCGAGCGCGACCTAACGTGGTCGCTTGAGCCGTACGGCCGCGCGGGGCCGGTCCCACTTCGATCGGCGGAGGCGTATGGAGTTGTGTGGGGCTGGTCCCGACATCACACGGGGCTCCGAAAAACTGACACTCTTCAAAAATCCCGCACGGCAACGGCCTGTCGGCCCGCAGCCGCATTGAGGCCGCATGCAACGCCTCGACGTCGTACGCCTAGCGCGTGGCGTTGCGTGATGACGTCACCGCCCGACGCCGTGCGCACGCCAAATTCAGTCGGCCCGCCTCCTGCCCAGCTGATTGGTGAGTATGATGTCGGGACCAGCCCCGCACAACTCCAGACGCCTCCGCGGTTCGAAGTGGGGCCGGCCCCGTGAGACCACGTTTGGTCGCGCACGCCGCATGCAATCGCATGCTGGTGGGACAGGCCCTTTACAGCGCCAGAGACCTGGATGCGATCCTGACTATGTGTACTGTCTGTACAGAGTTTGTATGTTCTCCCAGTGACCGCGTGGGTTTTCCCCTGGTGCTCCGGTTTCCTCTCACATTCCAAAGAGGGGTACGGTTTGCAGGTTAATTGGCTTTGGTTGAAACTTGTCGCTAGTGTGTAGGATAGTGCTAGTGTATGAGGATCGCTGGTCTGCATGGCACTTGCCGGCTGAAGGGGCCATTTCCATGCTGCATCCGTAAACTAAACTAAAATAAAGACAACAGCAGATAGTTGATTACATGAGGTTAATTATTCATGTGATGGCCACAAAACATCAGCTTCTAAAGTCCTATCCTCCAAATTCAGACAAAACTGGGAAATAAAAGGATGCAGAGAATGTCTAGGAAGCAAGACTCTCATCGATTAAGAAAGGAGCTCCCCGACATATTTATTTTGGTAAACACATCAGCCTGTTTCATTCATGGTTGGTCTGTGGCGGTCCGATCCGTACAGCCCGGGTATGAATTCCTGAGGGAACGTGCACAGCATTTTGCAAGCTTGTGATTGCAATGGATGAATTATTCAAAGCGTTTAAAATTCCTTGAGTTCAATTCTACTGCAGCAGTTGCTTAAATACACAACGCTTACGCCAGGATCTCATTTTAACTCACATGGTCGGTAGGCAGTTGGGGGTGGGTGTGGGTGGGGTTGGGGGAGGGAACTCCTCCAGGCCTGTCCCACTTGCATGCGATTGCAAGCGTCTGGCGTGACCAAACGTGGTTGCTTGAGGCGTACTGGGCCGCGTGGGGCCGGTCCCACTTCGAAGCGTACGGATGCGTATGGAGTTGTGCGGGGCTGGTCCCGACATCGCGCAGTGCTCCGAAAGTCCCGCGCGCCAGCGGCCTGTCGGCCCGCAGCCGCATTGAGGGCGTGCGCAGCGTCACAACAGGCGTAGCGTTGCGCGATGACGTCACCGCCCGGCGTGACGTTGCATGATGACGTCACCGCCCGACGCCGTGCGACGTCCAAATTCAGCCGGCCCGCCTCCTGCCCAGCTGATTGGTGAGTATGACGGGAATTACGTCACGCGTACTTACCACGTACTTACCGCAAACTTAGCGCGAACTCCGCTTCCGTTTTGGTCGAGCCAAACGCATGCAATCGCATGCAAGTGGGACAGGCCCTTAAGACCTTCATTTGTATAGCATTGCTCCAAACATCCAGAGGGCCTGACAGGCTCACTGTCTGTTGCAAGCCAGTAAACATGTTTGCCAATACATGTGCATAGCAAGCACCCACAGACCGCAATGAGATGAGGACGATATAACCTATTATTACCCATATCACACATCTGAGGTATGCTTTTACAAAATTGTATTCCCTTCGTTTTTACTGCCAGCAGGGATAACAGGGGAATATTTTCTTGTATTCCCCTTTCTTGCGAACGCCTATGGACTTTACCTGTTAAAACAGCGGGGAATATAGTCTTATATGCCCCTGGTCTCACATCCGGGAACTTGGCAACGTGACGGCAACGTGACGCTGCGTGGGAAATTTAGAATATTCAAACGGCAGACAGGAAGACTGCCGCGTCCATTTTGGTTAAATTTTACGTGGAAGTCCGCCGAGCTGAGATGTTCAAATTTTCCTCTAGATATGAATCTACTTCAGGCAATATATGTCGTATCCCCCTCAAGGCCAGTCAATATTCTATTAATGTTTATAGAAGTTGATTGAGGTTTGCATATTGGTCCCTTGCAAGGCAGCACAGTGATGCAGCAGGAGAGCTGCTGCCTTACAGCTCCAGAAACCCGACTACGGATGTGGTCTGTCCGGAGTTTTCTGGTTTCCTCCCACACTACAATGACGTGCAACTAGGGTCCTTGTGTTTTATGGTCACTTGCACCAGGTTCCAGACTGCTCTTCCAAAGAATGGCACATACATGGTAGAAACATAGAAACATAGAAAATAGGTGCAGGAGGAGGCCATTCGGCCCTTCGAGCCAGCACCGCCATTCATTGTGATCATGGCTGATCGTCCCCTATCAATAACCCGTGCCTGCCTTCTCCCCATAACCCTTGACTCCACTAGCCCCTAGAGCTCTATCTAACTCTCTCTTAAATCCATCCAGTGATTTGGCCTCCACTGCCCTCTGTGGCAGGGAATTCCACAAATTCACAACTCTCTGGGTGAAAACGTTTTTTCTCACCTCAGTCTTAAATGACCTCCCCTTTATTCTTAGACTGTGGCCCCTGGTTCTGGACTCGCCCAACATTGGGAAAATTTTTCCTGCATCTAGCTTGTCCAGTCCTTTTATAAATTTATATGTTTCAATTCAATCTTTAATTGTCATTGTGCAGTGTACAATACAGAGACAACAAAATGCAGATTTCTATAAGATCCCCCCTCATCCTTCTAAACTCCAGTGAATACAAGCCTAGCCTTTTCAATCTTTCCTCATATGACAGTCCCGCCATCCCAGGCTCCTCAGCTAGTATTTTGTGTTTCGGTCGATGAAAGGGGACTTGAACTCATCATGTTCAAACTTTGTGGCAACTGAGATACCATCAAGTCCCAGTCTCCAGGAATTAAATATTCCTTTCGTTGGAATATAGGAACAGGAGGTCATTCAGTCCCTAAGACTGTTCTACTTTTTACTGAGATAGCTCCCTGTCTTTGTCCGATATCCCTGAGTACCTAGATTTAATAAAATTCCTCAAATTCCAAACATAAAATCAACAAGAGATTGAACATGGATCAGCAGTAGCTTCATGCTAGGCCACTGTTAGATTCCTAATGCCCGCACTGTAAGGTCTTCCTCTAATTAATAGACCTTGACTCCCAGAGCGGCCGAACGTGTTGGTCTCCATGTATGCTGTCTGTTCGCAGTTATTTCTGTAACTTCTTCCAGCTCGGTAACCTCTGAGATACCTTGTACTCCTCTATTCACGACCTCTTGACCACACCGTGATCTCTGTCACTCTACAGTGGGTAGCTATGTCTTCTGCTGCCTTAGCCCCATGCTCGGAAATGACCTCTTTAAACATATCCTCTGCCCTGTCTCGTTTCCACACAAAACACACTCTAATCCAGACTGGAGATGCTGTTGGTCCTGTGCAGGGCCTTGGTGAGGCCACACCTGGAGTATTGCGTACAGTTTTGGTCTCCTAATCCGAGGAAAGACATTCTTGCCATAGAGGGAGTACAGAGAAGATTCACCAAACTGATTCCTGGGATGTCAGGACTTCCATATGAAGAAAGACTGGATAGACTCGGCTTGTACTCGCTAGAATTTAGAAGATTGAGGGGGGATCTTATAGAAACTTACAAAACTCTTAAGGGGTTGGACAGGCTAGATGCAGGAAGATTGTTCCCGATGTTGGGGAAGTCCAGAACAAGGGTCACAGTTTAAGGATAAGGGGGAAGACTTTTAGAACCGAGATGAGAAAAACATTTTTTCACACAGAGAGTGGTGAATCTGTGGAATTCTCTGCCACAGAAGGTAGTTGAGGCCAGTTCATTGGCTATATTTAAGAGGGAGTTAGATGTGGCCCTTGTGGCTAAAGGGATCAGGGGGTATGGAGAGAAGGCAGGTACAGGATACTGAGTTGGATGATCAGCCATGATCATATTGAATGGCGGTGCAGGCTTGAAGGGCCGAATGGCCTACTCCTGCACCTATTTTCTATGTTTTTATGTTTCTAAAATCGAACCTGCCTCCACCACTTCCACTGGAAGCTCATTCCACACAGCCACCACTCTCTGAGTAAAGAAGTTCCCCCTCATGTTACCCCGAAACATTTGTCCCCTAATTCTCAAATCATTCTCAAAGACATCATAAATATTTCTTCCCAAATGTCCTATTTTGTTAACTTACTGTCATGCAGCTATTTTTAACACTTCCTTCAGGTTTCAGCTGCACCACAGGCACCCTATATAAACAGAGGCTGCAAATGTTCAGAGCCATAGGAAACAAATGGAGACAAGCGCACAGTTTTTCGGTTACGCATTGAACCTAGATGTCACCTGGAAGCGAAACTAAATCATTCCACAGTCTTGCTCATTTGCTTTGCAGAACTTGCAGGAATAGGGGTGGCATGATTTGAACACCGGGCAGTTTGTGCAAATCATTGGGGTGTGAGATAAGATGGAGTGTTTCGATTCACAGAATCAGATTACCCCTTATTGTTCCGTTAAACAATAACATTTTAATTGATTTTAGCTCCGGTGGCTCAACCTGCTGCTGTTATTTGATTCTCTTAAAATACGATGCTGCTTATTCTGCTTAGATGCCGGACCTCGTCCGCAAGTCCCTCTGAGTAAACAGTGGGTCAGGCAGTATCGGTGGATGGAATGGTCAACGTTCTGGGTCAAGATCCTGCAGAGGGAAGAGAGCCAGTAGATAGAAGTGGGCGAGACGGTGAGACTGGCGCTAGTTGGTGATGGTGTTGGAGCGAGGCGAGGGAGCGATGATGTGCAAATGAAGCCAGGTGGGGGGGACAGGAGAGGATAGCAAAATTAATAGGTACTTGGGAAATGGGTGCTTGAAGCAGGTGGGGAAGGGTGGTAACTAGATATAGAATTGGCATCATGGTAGGAAGCAGAAGGTGATGGCGGAAGGTTTATTTATTGGACTGACGACCTGGGCCTTGTGGTATGCCGCAGGGATTGGTTCATTGCTGCGATTTTGGTGAAGATATAGGGTGGCACAAGGGCGTAGCGTTGCTGCCTTACAGAACCAGGGACCCGGGTTTGATCCTGACGAAGGTTCCTGTCTGCATGGGGTTTGTAAGTTCTCCCCGTGACTGCGTGGCTTTTCTCCGGGTGCTCAGGTTTTCTACCACATCGCAAGGACGTGCAGGCTTGTTGGTTAATATGCTTGGGTAAAATTGTAAATTGTCCCAAGATGGGGGTCGCTGGTCGGCTCGGACTCGATGGGCCGAAGAGCCTGTTTCCACATTGTATCGCTCAGTTAAAGTAAACATGATTGGGAAGTTTGCAGATGATACTCAAATAGATGGTATCAGAGGGTGTTATGAAGAATTACAGCAGAATCTTATCAGTGGACAAGTGGCCGATGGAATGGCGAACGGAGTCTGAAGAAGGGTCTCGACCCAAAACGTGACCCATCCCTTCTCTCCAGGGATGCTGCCTGTCCCGCTGAGTTGTGTCCATGAATGGCTGATAGAGTTTAATTCAGATGAGTGTGAGGTGTAGCAAATTAGGAAGTTGAACCAAAGCAGTACCTTCACAGAGGTGGGGCCTGCCGAGCATAGTAGAGCAGAGGGACCTCGAAATATAAATGTACCAAAAGTTCCTTCGAATGTTCACGAGGCCATACCTGGAGTATTGTATCCACTTTTAGTCTTCCTGCTACATGAACGATGCAGAGAAGGGGAATTGGACAAACACGTGAATGAGACAGAGAGACGTGCGTGAGGGGAGTACGTTCGTTTGGATCAGAATTGAGCAGAGGGGCAGATGGCCTTTTCTACTGTTAGAGGAGACTGCAGATGCAGTCATCTGGAGCAAACATCAACTTTCCCTTTGCCTCCACAGATGTTGCCTGACCTCGCGGGTCCCACCCGCAGTTTGCTTAATAGTATTTTTCTACTGTGTAAGCTCAACGGATAGGATAACTGCAGAGGAATATAGACCAAATGCAGGCAGCTGGGACTAGTGTAGATGGGGAATGTTGGTCAGTGAGGCGAAGCTGGGCCGAAGGGTCTGTTTTCACACTGTATGACTCTATGACGCCAATCAAATGGCAAAAATGCAGGATGCGCAAAATCTAGACAGAACATTGAAAGAGCAGAGAGCTCTCCCCAGAGTCCTGCCCAATATCTAGCCCTCATTCAGCACGTTGACAGAGGATCTCTCTCTCTCTCTCTCCCTATCTCCCTCTCCCCCTCTCCCCCTCTCTCCCTCTCCATCTCCCTCCCTCTCCTTTCTCCCTCCCTCCCTCCCTCTCCCCCTCTCCCCCTCCATCTCCATCTCCCTCCCTCCCTCCCTCCCTCTCTCTCCTTTCTCTCTCCCTCCCTCCCTCTCCCCCCCTCTCTCTCTCTCTTCACAGTCGTGCTCTGATGTGGCTGAATATTTTCTGTTTTGCTTTTCATCTCGTTGTCACTTCATGGTGTGGGAAGCTCGCTGTGCACAGATTAGCTGCCACATTTCCAACATTGCAACACTGGCGCACCATGTATCGGCTGTGCATTCTGAGGGGGACACATGCAGCTCTGCAGCAAGTCGGAGCTGCCTGCTATTTACCGAGCGCTCACTGGGTTGAACCCTGAGTCTCTGAGTGACCTTTTGCATTGGGTTGATGTTTAATTTGCTCTCGCCTTCTCACTGCAAATAAGGTTTCCTTGCAAAATACAACAGCTTGATTTCCCCTGTGAATTACCCAGCTTCAATCACACCCCCTGTTTCTGCTCCTCATTCTCACTTTGCTAATCTTGGTCACAAAAATACGCACCTTGCCTGCTGGCACTAATCTTGGCTTCATGATTACCCAAACAGGTTAGCTGTGAATAATCTACAGCTCCAGCTAATTGCCTTCTCCGCTCCTGCTTGCATTTGAGTGGTTCTGGAGGGGCTGAGATTAATTTTGCAAATGATCACAAAACCAGGACCATAAATCCTACACACATCTCACATATAAAAAAAAATACAGGATTCTGATATTGCACACAGGGCAATTGGAATAAATTCAAGTAACATTAATAGCACCTAGAATAAATCCAGCGTAAAGAGAACTAATGCTGCCTTTATATCAACAGCGTACTGAGCAGAGCAAAGTGAGGCTTTTGAATATAAATCTGTTTCACTAGCTATTTACTGCAAGGGGGACTGTTCCTAGAAAACGATGACTAAGCTGCTAAAAAGTCAGCTCGGGTTTTTTTTCTCATTGCAGCGAGAGAGCGCTGCAGTCCAGGAAACAAGCCAGCCCCCCTCTGCACGGCAAGATCCCAAAAATACCATTGCAATGTTAGCCAGGTTGTTCTTTCTTCAAAGAGCAGGGCAGGTACAGGCGGGCCAGAAACCCACTGCTCGGTGTCTTTGTAAATAAATTACAACACAAGGTTTTTTATATATCTGCTCATTTATTTTAGGGACACATTCCGGAAACAGGCCCTTCGGCCCACCGAGTCGCTGCTAACCCCGGCGGTCTCCGCACACTAGCACTATCCAACACACTAGGGACAATTTACAATTTTACTAAAGCCAATTAAACAAACCTACACGTCTTTGGAGCGTGGGTGGAAACAGGAGCAACCGGGAAAAAGCCCGCGCAGGTGTCAGGGAGAACGTGCAAACTTCGTACAGACAGCAACCGTGGTCAGGATCGAATCCAGGTCTCCGGCGCTGTTAGGCAGCAGCTCTAAGCTGCGTCTGTAAGGCCATTTGGAGAACGGCACGATAAAGGGCCTGTCCCACTTGCATGCGACTGCATGCGCTTGGCGCGACCAAACGGAAGAGGAGTTTGCGCTAAGTTTACAATAAGTTCGCGGTCAGTGCGCGCTAAGTTCGCGCGTGAAGTTATTCGCTTCACACTCACCAATCAGCTGGGCAGGAGGCGGGCCGACTGAATTTGGGCGTCGCGCAACACCACGTCGGGCGGTGACGTCATCGCGCAACGCCACGCGCTGGGAGTACGCCGTCGAGACGCTGCGTACGCCCTCAATGCGCCGGCGGGCCGACAGGCCGTTGGCGCGCAAAATTTTCAGACAGTGCGAGATTTTCGGAGCCCCGCGCGATGTCGGGACCAGCCCCGCACAACTCCACGGTTGGAAGTGGGACCGGCCCCGCGCGGCCCGTACGCCTCAAGCCACCACGTTTGGTCGCGGCAGACGCATGCAATCACATGCAGGTGGGACAGGCCCTTAACGGCTCAAGTTGTCCGAGACCTATTACAGGGACAAAGTATTCTTCCCTACATAGCTCCCGACTAGGAACTCTCATGGGTCAATCAAACACTAACCATTACTCTTCCCTAACAATAACTCCCCCCTCTCTCTCTAGTAACATCTTGACCCTGTAACTACAAAGACGGCAGTATTGTCCCTGCTGGACCCTTCGGGAGTGATGACCGCAATGTACGAGGCACAATGCTGCTGCTCCCACAGCTGCTGCCCACAGCGCCTGAGACCCAGGTTCAATCCTGGCCCTGGGAGCTGTCTGTGTGGAGTTTGCGCATTCTCCCTGCAACCGCATGTGTTTCCTCCGGGTGCTCCGGATTCCTCCCACATCCCACAGATGTGCGGGTTTGTAAGTTAAATGGCCTCCATTTGTAGGTAAATTGGCCTCCCTAGTGTGTAGAGAGTGGGTGAGAGAGTGGGTTTACATAGAACTAGTGTAAATGGGTGACTGATCATCAGTGGACTCGATAGACAATAGACAATAGGTGCAGTAGGCCATTCGGCCCTTCGAGCCAGCACCGCCATTCAATGTGATCATGGCTGATCATCCCCAATCAGTACCCCGTTCCTGCCTCCTCCCCATATCCCCTGACTCCGCTATCTTTAAGAGCCCTATCTAGCTCTCTCTTGAAAGCATCCAGAGAGCCTGCTTCCTAGTTGTAGGCGGTTGCCGGAGGTTGCAGGTAGTGGAAGGTAAGACCTCCCTGGTGGAATAAAACTGGGTGAAAAAAAGGTCTTACCTTCCACTACCTGCAACCTCTGGCAACCACCTTCAACTAGCATCGCAACCGGCTTTGACTAAAAAATGACCGATTTTTAAAACGGCAACCTATTTTTAGTCGTGGCCGGTTTTGAATTTTTTGACATAATCGCCGGAACATAGAAGAAGCGAAACCACTTTCGACCATTAGGGAGACTGACAAAAACCTCCGGGAACCGCACGGAAACCTTGGGTGGGGCGCAAAGTCTCCAGAGGTTTCCGTTCAGGTTTCCTAAGTGGGACAGGGGCTTAACATCAGTGGGTGGAGATGGGGGGGAGGGGAACAGGGCAATGGTTGCAGCTTCTTACATTTGGGACATCCGTCGGGGGCACTGGGTATTTGAGGTTGGTCCTTACACACTCAAGTCCCAGCTCATGCCAGGCCTTGTTGCTGGAACCTCTGGACTGGGTGTCAACTCTCTGCCTTTGACTTTGTAGGGAGAGTAAATCTTCTGATTTGGCACACAGGAGATCTGAAGGAAGAGTTTCTGTGGACAAGCCCATTGGGGGTGACAGGCTGTGTTGACATGGTGGGTCAGTGTTAATAGACTGAGCAGAGAGAGTGAAGGAGCATGGGGCTGCTCCAAGGGAATTAATCCAATGATCGTCCCACAAATGAACACAGAGGAAGGACATTCTTGCTATTGAGGGAGTGCAGCGTAGGTTTACAAGGTTAATTCCCGGGATGGCGTGACTGTCATATGCTGAGAGAATAGAGCAGCTGGGCTTGTACACTCTGGAGTTTAGAAGGATGAGAGGAAATCTCATTGAAACATATAAGATTGTTCAGGGCTTGGACACACTAGAGACAGGAAACATGTTCCCGATGTTGGGGGAGTCCAGAACCAGGGGCCACAGTTTAAGAATAAGGAGTAAGCCATTTAGAACGGAGACGAGGAAACACTTTTTCTCACAGAGAGTGGTGAGTCTGTGGAATTCTCTGCCTCAGAGGGCGGTGGAGGCAGGTTCTCTGGATGCTTTCAAGAGAGAGCTAGATAGGGCTCTTAAAAATAGCGGAGTCAGGGGATATGGGGAGAAGGCAGGAACGGGGTACTGATTGGGGATGATCAGCCGCGATCACATTGAATGGCGGTGCTGGCTCGAAGGGCCGAATAGCCTCCTCCTGCACCTATTGTCGATTGTCTATTGTCTATTGAAGCAGAAAGGCAGGGTGGATCAAGGGTCAGTGGTCACATGTTCCCTGCTAAACCGTCTCCAGTGCCCATATGGCACCTCCTCGGTGACCTGGGTTCAAGCCTGACCTCTGGCCCTGTCTGAACGTATTCTCCTTGTGACCAAATAGGTTGCCCAGAGTCCTCTGGGTTGATGTGTGAATTGGCTGCTGTACGTTTCCCCAAGTGTATAGGTGAACGGTAGAACTTGGGAGGAATTAAATGGACATGTGTGGGGGAGCAGATGTCACAGGGAAGTATGAAGGGAAATGGGACGGTTTTGAGATTCAGCTTCGACTTAATGGGCTGAAGGGCCTTCGTCATAAGAAAATATAAGAAATATAGAGGAGGGAGGGGCCAGCAGAAGAACCAAAGGGGAGAGGAAGAGGATGTTTCTCTGCATTTTCACCCAGAATCTCCGAAGGCAATTGGGGGTAAATGGACAAGAAGAAAAAATATGGGAGCTACTGAGCAAAGAATGAAGGAGGAGGACTGACTAGAAATTGTTTTGTTCAGCTGGCAATGGTCTCCTCCTGTGCTGTGCAAATCTATGACCCAAACAAGTCACCCTAATCGTCAAGGAGTGATGCACACTGTTTGAAGATGACTCCTCAAACACTATCCAATGATGTTAATGGGAACTGATGTGATGTGCAGATCACGCTGTTACCTGAACATTAAATATGGAATGATGTGGCTACAACTCAAACAGCTGTTCCTAAATAACATACTGATTCTGTCTCTCACAGCTGGGATTTTTTTTTTTTTTTTTTTTTTTTTAAATTAGGTGCAGGAGTAGGCCATTCAGCCCTTCGAGCCTGCACCGCCATTCAATATGATCATGGCTGATGTTCTATATATGTATCTATCCTATATACTTAAAAACTCTGATCTTGGATGTGTAATGTGTGTGTGTATAATCATACTACAACGAAAAAGCGACGCATTCACATTAAAATTTTTACATATTCCTGTAGAGATTTATCCCGTGAAGTCAAAAATCGCCTATTTCTCCAGTTATTAATCAAAATGTTCAAAAATTTCAAATAACTTAGAAATTCGGCTGGCTTTGTATGATGACGTGATGACGTCACAATGGCTGCACGTTGTGTTCACGCGCTGCGAGTGACGTCACCACCCGCTCGCTCGCAGCCCGCTCGCTTTTTCAGACTGCGGCACCCGCTGCAAGTGAAGAACGAGCAAATCTCTCTCTCTCTCTTTCTCTCTCTCTCCCCAGGTTCTCTCTCCCCCCCCCGGGCTCTCTCTCTCCAACCCCCTCGAGCTCTCTCTTCCCATCCCCCGGGCACTTTCTTCCCCCATTGGCTCTCCCCCCCCCCCCCCCCCCCCCCGGGCTCTCCCTCCCCCCCCCGGACTCTCCCTCCCCCTAGTCCTCTCTTCCCTCCCAGCCTCTCTTTCACCCCCCCCAGGCCTCACTTCCTTCCCTCCCCCCTCTCCCCCGCCTCCCTCCCACCCCCCCTCCCCATTTTTTTCCCCTTCTCTCTTCCCCCTTCCTCTCTCTCTCCCCCTCCTCTCTCTCCTCCATCCTCTCTCTCCCCCCTTCCTCTCCTCTCTCCCCCTCCTCTCTTTCTCCCCTTCCTCTCTTTCTCCCCTTCCTCTCTTTCTCCCCTTCCTCTCTCTCCCCCCTTCCTCTCTCTCCCCCTCCTCTCTTTCTCCCCTTCCTCTCTTTCTCCCCTTCCTCTCTTTCTCCCCTTCCTCTCTTTCTCCCCTTCCTCTCTCTCCCCCCTTCCTCTACCTCCCCCCTTCCTGTCTCTCCCCCTGCCACTCTCTAACCCCACCTCTCTCTCCTCCTTCCTCTCTCTCCCCCCCTTCCTCTCCCTCCCCCTTCCTGTCTCTCCCCCTGCCACTCTCTACCCCACCTCTCTCCCCCCTCCTCTCTCTCCCCCTTCCTGTCTCTCCCCCTGCCACTCTCTACCCCACCCCTCTTTCCCCCTTCCTCTACCCACACCTCTTCTTTCTCTTCCTCCCCAGGCATCCCTCTTCCCACTCTCTAACCCCTCCCCCCTTTCCCCCGACCTTCTCTTCCCATCCCCCTCCCCCTCCCCCGCACGTTGAGGGGACAGGACCCAATGGGTCCCCCTTGGTCTAGTATACTTATACAAGTCTGATCTTGGATGTGTATGTATGTGTGTGTGTGATGTTCATGTGAGTTTCACATCTCCTGGAAAACGCAATGCGCTGATAGTGAAAATTTTACATATTCCAATAGAGACTGACGCCGTGAAGTCAAAAATCGCCTTATCTGAAAATCTCATGCATTATTTCTCGAGTTATTTATGAAAATGTTCAAAAATGTCAAATAACAGAAAATAAACGAGCTGATGACGTAACAATGGATCTGCTCACGCAGCCTGTATGCATTGTTTTCCACGCGCAGCGAGTTACGTCACCCCCCCCCCTCCGACTCGCAGTTATTTGGTTGCCACCTGGCAGCACGCTCGCCATGGGCCCCGCAACCTGCTAGCCCGCAGCCCGTTCGCCCACCCGGCTCCCCTCCTCCTCTCCCCCCTCCTCCTCTCTCCCCCTCCTCTCCCCCCTCCTCTACCCCCATCTTCCCACTCTCTCCCCCTCCCCTCTCCTCTCCTCCCCTCCTTTCCTCTCCTCCCCCCGCCCCTCTCCTCCCCCCTCTCCCCCTCCTCTCTCACCTCCTCACCCTCTGCCCCCCTCCCCCCCACCCCCGCTCCATGCTCTTCCTCCCCCTCCCTTTCCCCCCCTCCCCTCCTTTTTCCTCTCTCTCCCCCTCCCATCCCCCTATATCCCCCTCTCCCCCTCCTCTCTCTCTCCCCTTCCCCCTCCTCTCCCCCTTCCCTCCTCTCACTCTCCTCTCTCTCTCCCCTCTGCCCCCTCATCTCTCTCCCCGCTCCCCCTCCCCCTCTCTGCCCCCCCTCCCCCCTCCACCTCTCCCCCTCCCTTTTCCTCCCTTTCTGCCTCCCCTCCCCCACTCCCCTTCCCCTCCCCTACCTCCCGCTCTCTCCCCCTCCTCTCTCCCCTACCCTCTCCTCTCCCTCCTCTCTCCTACTATAGCCCCCCCCCCCCCCGCAAGGGTACAGGTCCCAACCGGTCCCACTTGGCTAGTATATATATATATATAGATATATATATATAAATGTATAATTGACAGGAAGGATTATAACATCTGCCCATAATAGCCAGGTCATGGTGGCCGTTCACGTTGGGTAACCAACCCTGAGATACATAGAGAGGTATCTTGATTCTGGGTCATGGGGAGAGTCCCAGAGAGGTTAGTGTGAGATCCAGTCACCTTTTTCAGTCTAATGTAACTGGGCAAGCATGAACCGCCGGAGCTGAACGGGTTAAAATACAAAGGGTGGTTACACAGACCAGTTAAGAAGTTCAATGGCAGATGGAATTTAATCCTAATAAGTGTGGTGAGACATATACGCCATGAATGGTCGCCCCCTAGAAGTATTGAGGAACAGGGAGACCTGTACATGTCCAAGGGTCCCTGCAGGTGGCAGCACAGGTGGACAAGTTGGTGAAGAAAGTGCACGGGATACTTGCTTTCATTTACCAAGACAGAAAATATAAGAGCACGAACGTTACTGTACAACCTTATAAAGCCTTGCTTAGGCCATAATTGGAGTTCTGTGTGCAGTGTGTGAGAAGGAATAGCAGATGCTGGTTTAAACCGAAGATAGACGCAAAAAGCTGGAGTAACTCAGCGGGGCGGGCAGCATCTCTGGGGAGAAGGAATGGGTGACGTTTCGGGTCGAGACCCTTCTTCAGACTGGTCAGGGATCAGGGAAACGAGAGATATAGACGGTGATGTGGAGAGATAAAGGACAATGAATGAAAGATATACAAAAAAAGTAACGATGATAAAGGAAACAGGCCATTGTAAGCTGTTTGTAGGGTGAAAATGAGAAGCTAGTGCGACTTGGGTGGGGGAGGGATAGAGAGAGAGGGAATGCCGGGGCTATCTGAAGTGAGAGAAATCAATATTCATACCACTGGGCTGTAAGCTGCCCATGCGAAATATGAGATGCTGTTCCTCCAATTTGCGTTTAGCCTCACTCTGACAATGGAGGAGACCGAGGACAGAAAGGTCTGTGTAGGAATGGGAAGGAGAATTACAGTGTCCTGCAACCCGGATATCAGGTTGGTTCACGCGGGCTGAGCGATCGCCCAGTCTGCGTTTGGTCTCGCCGATGTATAAGAGGCCACATCTTGAACAGCAGATACAGTAGATGAGGTTGGAGGAGCTGCAGGTGAACCTCTGCCTAACCTGAAAGGGCTGTCAGGGTCCCTGGACAGAGTCGAGGGAGGAGGTATCGCGACAGGTGTTGCATCTTCTGCGGTTGCAGGGGAGGGTACCTGGGGAGGGGGTGGTTTGGGTGGGAAGGGATGAGTTAACCAGGGAGTTGTGGAGGTAGTGGTCTTTGCGGAAGGTGGAAAGGGGTGGAGATGGGAAAATGTGGCTAATGGTGGGATCCCATTGGAGATGGTGGAAGTTTCTGAGGATTATGTGTTGTATGGAGCAGCTGATGGGGTGGAAGGTAAGGACTAAGGGGACCCTGTCTCTGTTGCGTATAGGGGGAGGGGTAGTGAGGGCGGAGCTGTGGGGGTCCGAGGAGACATGAGTGAGGGTCTCATCTTTGAGGGGAGAGGGGAATCCCTGTTCCCAAAAAATGCGGTCATCTCGGATGTTCTAGCATAGGACACCTCATATTGGGCGCAGATGCAGCGTAGACGGAGGAATTGGGAGTAGGGGATAAAGTCTTTGCAGGAAGCAGGGTGGGAAGAAGGTCTATTTCCTGTGATGAGATCAAAGGTGTCGGAGATGGTCCAAGTGAATTTGAGTGCAGGATGAAAATTGGTGGTGAAGTTGATGAAGTCCATGAGCTCTGCATGGGTGCAGGAGGCAGCACCGATGCAGTCATCAATGTAACAGAGATAGAGTTTGGGGATAGGGCCAGTGTTCGCCTGGAACAGGAATGGTTCAACGTACCCTACAAAGAGGCAGGCATAGCTGGTGCCCATGCAGGTGCCCATAGCTATGCCTTGGACGTGGAGGAAGTGGGAGGAGTTGTTGAGGGTGAGGACCAGCTCCGCGAGGTGGAGCAGAGTGTTAGTTTCCTGTTCGTTTTCTAGGTCTGCACAAAACATCAGAGTCTTCAATTTACAACAGAAGTCATTAATGCTTTACTCAATGCTGGCAGCAAGACAACTCAAAATGGCTACACACACACACACACACACACACACACACACACACACACACACACTACAGACAGGAAAAACTATATACAAAACATCTCCTTTTATCCTGTGCAGCGCCACCTGCTGCACGGGAGGAGCAACGGGTCCTCCCACCCCACACAGTCCACCAAACATCACGCTCCCCCTTTCCAGTTTGAACGTCTCTATTCCTGAATGAATCGCCTCCGGGTAATACCACGATTGCAACGTGTCGATCGACGAAGGACCTCAGGCAGATCAGCGGGGAGCTCATCTGGCGGTCGGCATTGTCCTTGTCCTCGGGCGCTGTACATTTTGGTTCCGATGTGAGCCACGATCCTGCCAGCGCACCATTCGCTTTGTTTGTCCGTATAATTGCGGTAATATATGTAGTCGCCAATGTCGAATTTGGACTTGTTCGACTTTGTCGGCTGAGTGCGCGCCGTATAAGAGTTACGGGTCGGGTTCAAAACGCAAAGGGGAGAGCGCACTTGACGTCCGAGCAGCATCTCCGCTGGAGTTTGACCGATAGTGCAGTTCGGAACGGTTCGATACTGCTGTAAGAAATCGCGCAATGCCAATCGTTTCGATTCCTACAGCACGTTTCATGGCCTGCTTGAAAACGCCGACAAGCCGCTCTGCCTCACGATTTGAGGGCGGATGAAAAGGTGCTGATGTCGGATGCACGATTGAGTGTTTACACCAGTCACCGAACATCACAGTTAGTAGAGGGAAATTGGATGGTTCTGCGGTCGAGGAAGAAACGGAGGGCTTTAGGCCTTCCTGGTGGGGGATGGAGGTGTAGAGTGACTGAGCGTCCATAGTAAAGATGAGGGAGTGGGGGCTCGGAAAGCGGAAGTCATTAAAGAGACGAAGGGAATGTGAGGTATCTTGCCCCTAGATCGGGAGGGATTGGACCGGGGGGGAGCCAAGGTACGTGAAAATCATCTCTGTAGGACAGGAGCAGGCAGAAATAATGGGTCTGCCAGGGCAATTGTGTTCGTCGATTTTGGGGAGAAGGTAAAAACGGGCTGTGCGGGGCTGGAAATGATAAAGGCTGGAGGCTGTGGAAGGCAGACAGGCAGAAGTGATGAAACGATGTTTGTGATTAAGGCCTGGTGCTCCTACTGTGTGTGGTTCTGCTCCGCACACTACACGAGGGGCACCAGAGGGAGTGGGAAGACAGGTTTTGTTATCCCTGGCGTGAAGTAGGCTGAGAGGGGGAGAGGAGAACATGTTAGAGATCTTCAAATTTATTTTATAGGAGCAGATTAGGCCATTCAGCCCATTAAGTCTACTCCACCATTCAATCATGGCTGATCTATCTTTCCCTCTCAACCCCATTCTCCTGTCCTTTCCAAATAACTCCGACACCCTTACTAATCAAAAATCTGTCAATCTCTGCCTTTAAAATATCAATTGACGTGGCCTCCACCACCGTCTGTGTCAATGAATTCCACAGATTCTGGTGCTTCGCGGGAAAAACTACAAAAAGTAGTAAACACTGCCCAGTCCATCATCGGCTCTGACCTCCCTTCTATCGAGGGGATCTATCGCAGTCGCTGCCTCAAAAAGGCTGGCAGCATCATCAAGGACCCACACCATCCTGGCCACACACTCATCTCCCTGCTACCTGCAGGTAGAAGGTACAGGTGCCGGAGGACTGCAACGACCAGGTTCAGGAATAGCTACTTCCCCACAGCCATCAGGCTATTAAACCTGGCTCGGACAAAACTCTGAACATTAATGACCCATTATCTGTTATTTGCACTTTATCAGTTTATTTATTCATGTGTGTATATATATATATAATGGTATATGGACACACTGATCTGTTCTGTAGTCAATGCCTACTGTGTTCTGTTGTGCTGAAACAAAGCAAGAATTTCATTGTCCTGTCAGGGACACATGATAATAAGCTCACTTGAATCTTGAGATTCGCCACTCTCTGACAAAAAAACATTACACACTGGTGCACCCTCATGTGGGCCGCAGAGCCAGGGTTCCAATCTGACTAGTCAACAGTCACCAGTGGTGCTAGGTAGAGTTGCTGCCTTACAGAGCTTGCAGCGCAGGAGACCCTGGTTCGATCCTGACTACGGGTGCTGTCTGTACGCAGTTTGTACCCTGCGACTTCTCCTAGATCTTCGCTTTCCTCCCTCACTCCAAAGACACGCAGGTTTTTAGCTTAATTGGCTTGATATATGTGTAAATTGTCCCTAGTGTGTGTAGGAGAGTGTTAATGTGCGGGGATCGTGGGTTGGCCTGGACCCGGTGGGCCGAAGGGCCTGTTTCCGCGCTGTATCTCTAAAACTCTAATACTAAATAACAGTATCAATGCATGGACATCTTCACTCTCAGAATCAGAGTGGAAGCAAGTCACCCTGAATCTGAGACATGGTGAGAGGGAGAGAGAGAGAGAGAGAGAGAGAGAGAGACATGGATAGAGATACAATAAGAAAAATATCAGAGAGAAATAGACAGAAACAGAGAGAGAGAGAAAAGCAACAGAGAAACAGAAAGAAACCGACGGAGATAAAGAGAGATAAAAAGACTCAAAGAGAGTGTATGCTGATGGGTTCCACTGCATTCGTATCTGTCACTGTATGTTGTTACTTGTGGGCGGAGCACCAAGGCAAATTCCTTGTATGTGAATACTTGGCCAATAAACTTACTTACTTGTTAAAGAAGGAACTGCAGATGCTGGAGAATCGAGGGTTACACAAAAAGCTGGAGAAACTCAGCGGGTGTTTACTTGCTTAGTTACATTGCATTGTAACACTTGGATCTCTGCAATGATAATTTGTCAGAGAGGGATGGCCAAAGGAAGCGGAGACCTAGTGGTAAAGGTTGGAACACCACAGGGTGAAGAGGCAGAGATAGATAGAGTGTGGCCCTCCCTCAGTATTCCCCGTGCCCCAAAGTGGTGCTCCTTCAGTACTGTCCCTCCCTCAGCCGGTACCCCTCCTGCAGTGTAGCAGTCCCTCCGTACTGCCCTCTGACAGTGCGGGTCTCACTCGGGAAGTGAAATCAAAATCCAGCTCCGTTGTCTGCCCACCAGGACGGCTTTTGCCACACCCAGAGCTCCACTCGGCCCTATGTTCTGCCCAATGCGGTGAAGGGGACTGGACTCCATTGGCTCCGGCCTGGAGCAGGCTGATGATGCGGGGCTGCCCCAGACCACCCAACAATGTCCCAAACTCCCTAACCTCAGTACCAAACAGGTGGGGCCTCTCTGCTCTTTAGCCTTCTCTGCAATTCATAACCGCCATGCAATGGAACAGTTTTCTCCAGGGCCTCTGAAAAATGGTCTAGACCCAAAATGTCAAATGTTGCTTTTCTCCAGAGATGCTGCCTGACCCGGCGAATTACTCCAGCTGTATCTGTCCATCTTCAGTTTAAACCAGCATCTGCAGTTCCTTCATTTTTCACACAGAGAGTGGTGAATCTGTGGAATTCTCTGCCACAGAAGGTAGTTGAGGCCAGTTCATTGGCTATATTTAAGAGGGAGTTAGATGTGGCCCTTGTGGCTAAAGGGATCAGGGGGTATGGAGAGAAGGCAGGTACAGGATACTGAGTTGGATGATCAGCCATGATCATATTGAATGGCGGTGCAGGCTCGAAGGGCCGAATGGCCTACTCCTGCACCTATTTTCTATGTTTCAGTTTTTATCCACAAATAGTTGCTCTACTCAACAGCCAAAAATCTGTAGCCTCCCTTTGATCTGGTATTTTGTTGGTTCACATGCTTGATCAATGGTGTTTTATCATTAATGTTTTATTATTATTAATGTTTAGTGTTTTCTGAGTCATTCGTAACTGTCACTGTGTGTCATGTTGTTACTTGTGGGCGGAGCACCAAGGCAAATTCCTTGTATGTGAATACTTGGCCAACAAACGTACTTACTTACTCACGTCCTACTCATCCCAAATCCTGTCCAATTGGTGAAGGAGAAGGAAGCTACATCCTCACAGGGCTCATATAATGTAGCAGTATAGTTGTTGCCACGCAAACCCAGCAATCCTGATCTCTGGTGCCGTTTGTGCGGAGTTTGCACATTCTCTCTGCGACTGTACGGGTTTAGTTTCGTTTATTGTCACGCGTACATGAGGGACAGTGAAATGTTTTTCGTTGCGTGCTAACCAGCCATCGGAAAGACTATCCATGATTGCAATCGAGCCGTCCGCAGTGTGCAGACACGCGATAAAGGGAAGATAACGGTCAGTGTAAGATAAAGTCCAGTAAAGTCCGATTAAATTAGACTGAGGGTCTACAATCGTGTCGATAGTAGCTCAGGGCCGCTCTCTACTTGTGGTAGGATGGTTCAGCTGCCTGAAAACAGCTGGGAAGAATCGGTCCTGAAACTGGAGGTGTGCGTTATCACACTTCTGGACCTCTTGTCGGATGGGAGAGGTGAAGAGGGATTTACCGGGGTGAGACTCTTGATGATCCTGCTGCTGGCCTCGCCGACGATAGCATGAAGTGTAAATGGAGTCGATGAAAGGGAGACTGGTTTGTGAGATGGTCTGGGCTGTACCCCCCAGGTTAGCGGAATAATTAGCCACTGTAAATTGCCCTTAACCATATAACATATAACCATATAATAATTACAGCACGGAAACAGGCCCTCTCGGCCCTTCCAGTCCGTGCCGACCATTTGTTTTCCCCTAGTCCCATCTACCTGCACTCAGACCATACCCCTCCATTCCCTTCACGTCCATATACCTATCCACTTTACTCTTAAATGTTAAAATCGATCCTGCCTCCACCACTTCTGCTGGAAGCTCATTCCACACAGCCACCACCCTCTGAGTAAAGAAGTTCCCCTTCACTTTACCCCTAAACTTCTGTCCCTTAATTCTCATGTCATGCCCTCTTGTTTGAATCTTCCCTACCCTCAATGGGAAAAGCTTATCCACGTCAACTCTGTCTATCCCTTTCATCATTTTAAAGACCTCAATCAAGTCCCCCCTTAACCTTCTGCGCTCCAAAGAATAAAGACCTAACTTGTTCAACCTTTCTCTGTAACATAGTTGCTGGAACCCTGGCAACATTCTAGTAAATCTCCTCTGTACTCTCTCTATTTTGTTGACATCCTTCCTATAACTAGGCGACCAAAATTGTACACCATAGTGTGTGGATGGATGGTAGAATCTGAGGAGAGTTAATGAGATGGCCGGGGAGAATAAAATGAGATTGTATAGGATCAGGTTACATTGATAGTTGATGGCTGGTATGGACACTGGGCCAAGGGTCCTGGTTCCACTCTGTATCTCTCTGATTCCATGACCCGATTTGGGAGGGTAGTAGGAATTCTTTCCCTGAGGCATTACGAATGTTCAGTCACATTCTGGCTGAGTGAATGGGTCTATGAAGGGTGTGAACCTGAGGTACAAGATTGGCCATGAACATTTTGAATAGCGCAGCAGACATTTAGAAACATGGAAACATAGAAAATAGGTGCAGGAGGAGGCCATTCGGCCCTTCGAGCCAGCACCGCCATTCATTATAATCATGGCTGATCGTCCCCTATCAATAACCCGTGCCTGCCTTCTCCCCATATCCCTTGACTCCACTAGCCCCTAAAGCTCTATCTAACTCTCTCTTAAATCCATCCAGTGACTTGGCCTCCACTGCCCTCTGTGGCAGGGAATTCCATAAATTCACAACTCTCTGGGTGAAAATGTTGTTTCTCACCTCAGTCTTAAATGAGCTCCCCTTTATTCTAAGACTGTGGCCCCTGGTTCTGGACTTGCCCAACATTGGGAACATTGTTCCTGCATCTAGCTTGTCCAGTCCTTTTATAATTTTATATGTTTCTATAAGATTGCCTCTCATCCTTGTGACTGAATGGCTTCCTCTGCCCTACGTTTGCTGTTCTGTGCTATGCTTTGCTTTGCAGGTTGAGTGCACAGATTCTAACAGTGAAGCCATAGCTCCATACCCGCAGGGAATGTACGACACAATGCTTCAATTCTGTTTGCTCTTTCAGCTCCATCTTTTACACATCCAGATACATGTTAAGTGGAGAGTGCTGGTGTAACTCGGGGCGACACAGTGGCATAGCTATAGAGCTGCTGCCTAACAGCGCCAGAGGCCTGGGTTGGTCCCTGACTATGGGTGCTGTCTGTACGGAGTTTGTACGTTTCCTCCAAAGATCCTATAGCGGAGCAAGATAGACCACTCCTGCTAAATGCAATGGGCTGACGTGTAGTACGCAACGGAACGGAACGGAACGGGGGCCTTTTTTTCATCCATTTCAGTAACCGGACCCGACCGGACTCGCAGTGTAATCAACGTTGCGGGGGAACAGTTTGTGTTAATAAATTAAAATTCTGAAAATAAGGAGAAGATTTTTACCGAATAACTTTTATTTCTACGAGGGTGTTTCCGTAACCGGCTTCCGTCTCCGCACTAGTATCCTACGGGATCTTTGGTGCGGAGATGGAAGCCGGTTACGGGAATGGGGCCGAAAATGACCCACGAATCTGCCCATGACATGACCGCACTACGTCTTTTTCTGCCGAGTGGACCACCTTGCTCGCTGTAGGATCTTTGGTTTTCTCTGTGACTGCGTGGGTTTTCTCCGGGACGCTCTGGTTTCCTCCCACACTCCAAAGACGTACAGGTTTGTAGAGTCATTGGTTTTGGTAAAATTGTCAATTGTCCCGAGTGTGTAGGATAGTGCTGGCGTACGGGGATCACGGGTCGGTGCAGCCTCGATGGGCTGAAGGGCCTGTTTCCGTGCCGTATCTCTAAAAATCTAAAAACACTGTGGATCGTGGAAGCCGTGTCCGTGGAAGGAGACCGCCTGACCCGCTGTTACCTCAGCACTTTGTGTTTTATACACGCTCCAGCATCTGCAGTCACCTCCCTCTGGGTACTCAACAGAGGCAAAGACTACAAAAAGTAGTAAACACCGCCCAGTCCATCATCGGCTCTGACCTTCCTTCCATCGAGGGGATCTATCGCAGTCGCTGCCTCAAAAAGGCTGGCAGCATCATCAAGGACCCACACCACCCTGGCCACACACTCATCTCCCCGCTACCTTCAGGTAGAAGGTACAGGAGCCTGAAGACTGCAACGACCAGGTTCAGGAATAGCTACTTCCCCACAGCCATCAGGCTATTAAACCTGGCTCGGATAAAACTCTGAACATTAATACCCCTTTATCTGTTATTTGCACTTTATCAATTTATTCATTCATGTGTGTATTTACGTATATAATGGTATATGGACACACTGATCTGTTCTGTAGTCAATGCCTACTATGTTCTGTTGTGCTGAAGCAAAGAAAGAATTTCATTGTCCTCTCAGGGGCACATGACAATAAACTCTTTTGACTTTGATTTTGACTTTGAGGCCCTATTTGCTCAGAGGACCATGCATAAAATGTTCCACATCCACTATTCCAAAGAAGAGCAAGGATGTTCTTCCAGTGTTCTGCCCAATCATCAACCTTTAACTAAATTGATAGTCTGGTCACCATCTTGTGTTAGGTTCTAGGATCTGACTCCAGCTTTTCAATATTACAGCAGCACCAGGGCTTGATAAGCCCTTTCCCTCTGCTCAGAGGTTCTGGAATGCTGAAATCCTATTGCTTTCCTTTTATTCCCAGAATTTAGGTTGAAAGGAATTTACAGTGAAAAATAATGGGAGATTTGGCAGCTCTGGCCTCTGTTTGATGTTGAAGACTTCATATACCAAGGCAATATTAGTACAGGAACACGAGTCTTTGATCATTTAGCTCTGCTGATTATGTCTTTAAATCATCAGCCATGCGAGGTTCCCATCTACTGGCAATGTCCCAGCCTGAGAGCTTATTAATCTTCTCTATTTTGTGCTGTGTCCTTTGAAAAAAATAAATCTCATTCCTTGAATCGTCTTTGAGCACTTAAGCTGTGTGCAAACAAAGACATACAAGTGCCCCTCTGAACCGACTGACTGACTGACTGACTGCCACAAATGCAAAGGTGCATTGCAGTCTCAGCGCTGAATCACCTCTCGTCCACTCAGCTCCTGCAACAGAGCAAAATGTTCCACACACTGCATCACCCAGAGGCAGCAAACAGCACGCCAGGCCACGAGGTAGCAGCGCACACACAGACCTGAACGCCCTGCGTACATTCAGTGCTACAGAGCCTCTGAGATGTGGCCTTGAGGTGTGAGGACAGTTTAGTCTACCTACCACACACCACTAGCAATGTTCCTAAGCATGCAGGT
Organism: Okamejei kenojei; assembly: GCA_035221665.1. Lineage (NCBI taxonomy): Eukaryota > Metazoa > Chordata > Chondrichthyes > Rajiformes > Rajidae > Okamejei > Okamejei kenojei. The sequence goes on from CM069136.1 coordinate 115,021,685, forward strand.
ACAGCAGGCAGTGAAGAAAGTGAATGGCATGTTGGCCTTTATAACAAGAGGAGTCGAGTATCGGAGCAAAGAGGTACTTCTGCAGTTGTACAGGGCCCTAGTGAGACCACACCTGGAGTATTGTGTGCAGTTTTGGTCCCCTAATTTGAGGAAGGAAATTCTTGCTTTTGAGGGAGTGCAGCGTAGGTTTACAAGGTTAATTCCCAGGACTGTCATACGCTGAGAGAATGGAGCGGCTGGGCTTGTACACTCTGGAGTTTAGAAGGATGAGAGGGAATGTTATTGAAACATATAAAATTGTTAAGGGTTTGGACACGCAAGAGGCAGGAAACATGTTCCCGATGTTGGGGGAGTCCAGAACCAGGGTCCACAGTTTAAGAATAAGGGGGTAAGCCATTTAGAACAGAGACGAGGAAATACTTTTTCTCACAGAAAGTGGCGAGTCTGTGGAATTCTCTGCCTCAGAGGGCGGTGGAGGCCAGTTCTCTGGATACTTTCAAAAGAGAGTGAGAGAGGGCTCTTAAAGATAGCGGAGTCAAGGGATATGGGGAGAAGGCAGGAACGGGGTACTGATTTGGGATGATCAGCCATGATCACATTGAATGGCGCTGCTGGCTCGAAGGGCCGAAGGGCCTACTCCTGCACCTATTGTCTATTCCTGCCTTACGGCTCCAGAGGTTCAGTACAGACCTCTGGTGCTGTTTGTATGGACGGTCGAACTATTCCCCTAGGTTTCATAGGGTTAAATAACCACAGTAAATTATCCTTTGTGTAGACGGGGAGGGGGGGTGGTAGGGCAATTTAAAATAAATGGGAAAATAGGACGTTTAACAGCTCGGAGAGCTGGAATAGACTTGATAAGCTGAATGGAGAATAAACTAAATTCAAATGTGTGGTATTTTACCATCTTTATTTTAATTTTTAATTTTTTTTAACGATTTAGTTTAATTTAGTTTATTATTGTCACGTGTGCCAAGTTACAGCGAAAAGCTTATTGTTGTGTGCCATCCAGTCAGTGAAAAGACTGTACATGTTTACAATCGACCCGTCCACAGTGCACGGATACAGGATAAAGGGAATATCGTTTCGTACAACTCCACATTGAGTGGAGCCATTACATCAATCGTTGCCAAGTAAATTACAGGTTGCCATGATGCAGGTCCCATAAAGGACTCTGATCGTTGAGGCTTGTGGCACCTTTAACTTTCCTGCAGCAATTCTGGAGCTTTAATGCCCCTGTCCCACTTGGGAAACCTGGACGGAAACCTCTGGAGACTTTGCGCCCCACCCGAGGTTTCCGTGCGGTTCCCGGAGGTTTTTGTCCTCCGGCAGCCACCTTCAACTAGCATCTATGTTTCTACGTTTCCCAAAGTGGGACAGGGGCATAAATATTCAACTGGAGAAGACCACTAGCTTTCCCCTGGGAGGCAAAGCTGACGCTTTTCTTGAGCAAGTGTTTGAGGTGCAGTCCTCCCCTGGGCCAATGTGGGTGATTCTACAGGAGACTTTCATCAGTCAGGGTATTGAGTACAGAGGTTGGGAGGGACTGATGCAGTTGCATGAGACGTTGGTGAGGCCACGTTTAGAGTATTGTGCTCACTTTTGGTCACCGTGTTATAGGAAAGAAGGTGGCAAGCTGGAAAGGGTGCAGGGTAGATTTACGAGGATGTTGGCAGGACTCGAGGGCCTTAGCTATAGGTAGTGGTTGAGCAGGCTGGGACTTTATTCCTTGGAGCGCAGGAGAATGAGGGGTGATTTTATAGAGGTGTACAAAATCATGAGAGGAAGAGATTGGGTAAACGCACAGTGCCTTTTGCCCAGAGTTGAGCAATCGAGAAACATAAAAACATAGTAACATAGAAACATAGAAACTTAGAAAATAGGTGCAGTGGGAGGCCATTCGGCCCTTCGAGCCAGCACCGCCATTCATTGTGATCATGGCTGATCGTCCCCTATCAATAACCCGTGCCTGCCTTCTCCCCATATCCCTTGACTCCACTAGCCTCTAGAGCTCTATCTAACTCTCTCTTAAATCTATCCAGTGATTTGGCCTCCACTGCCCTCTGTGGCAAGGAATTCCATAAATTCACAACTCTCTGGGTGAAAACGTTTTTTCTCACCTCAGTCTTAAATGACCTCCCCTTTATTCTAAGACTGTGACCCCTGATTCTGGACTCACGAAACATTGGGACCATTTTTCCTGCATCTAGCTTCTCCAGTCCTTTTATAATTTCATATGTTTCTATAAGGTCTCCCCCTCATCTTTCTAAAGTCCAGTGAATACAAGCCTAGTCTTTTCAATCTTTCCTCATATGACAGTCCCGCCATCCCAGGGATCAATCTCGTGAACCTACGTTGCACTGCCTCAATCGCAAGGATGTCCTTCCTCAAATTAGGAGACCAAAACTGTACACAATACTCCAGATGTGGTCTCACCAGAGCCCTATACAACTGAGAACCAGAGGACATAGCTTTAAGATGAGAGGGTGGGGGGAGATTTAATAGGAATCAGAGGGATAACGTTTTAACACAAAGGGTTGTGGGATAGGATAGGTTTAGAGGGATATGAGCCATACACAGGCAGGTGGGACTAATGTAGATGGGGCATGAGGGTAGGCGTGGGCCAATTGGCCCAATATACCTGTTTCCATGCAGTCTGACTTTATGGCAATGACTACCATGGGCTGCTGTGCGGGAGCATGGACATCACTGCATATCTCCCTTGGCTTTGGTGAGAGACAAAGAAAGGTCTTGAGGTGGAGACACAAGAAACTGCACTGAGTCTTGATGGAAGCACAAAGTGCTGGAGGAACTCAATGGATCAGGAAGCATCTGTGGAGGGCACGGAAAGGCAATGTTACCTGTTGGGACCAAGCATCAGGAGTGGGAGGGGGGGGAAGAAAGCTGGAAAAGAGAGAAGAGGTGAGGCAGAACCTAGTGGGTGGATGCAGCGGAGGGGACTTTGATCAGCAGATGCGTGGAGTAAAGGGCCTGTCCCAGTTGCATGCGATTCCATGCGTTTGGCACGACCAAACGGAAGCGGAATTCACGCGAAGTTCGCGCTAAGTTTGCGTGTGACGTCATTTGCGTCATACTTACCAATCAGCTGTTGGCAGGAGGCGGGCCGACTGAATTTGGGCGTCGCACGGCGTCGGGCGGTGACGTCATCATGCAACGCCACGCCGGGCGGTAACGTAATCGCACATCGCCATGCGCTAGGCGTACGCCGTCAAAACGCTGCATACGCCATCGAGACGCTGTGTACGACCGCAATGCGCCTGCGTACCGACAGGCCGTTGGTGCGCGAAGATTTCGGCCACTGCAAGATTTTCAGAGCCCCCGCACGATGTCGGGACCAGCCCCGCACAACTCCGCGCTTCTAAGTGGGACCGGCCCCGCGCGGCCATACGGTGCCCGTACGCCTCAAGCGACCACGAGGTCACGTAATTTGCGAGCCAAGGTCGCGTAAGTGGGACAGGCCTTCAAGTGACTAAAGTTAAGAAGTGGGAAGGAAACAAAAGGGTGTGAGATAAGGAGAGTGGAGGAATGACATGTGAACCTGGAGGGAGGAACGTGGGTGGAAGGGGATAGGAAGGGAAAGAGGAAAGATTATTGGGAAATGGGGGACTTGAAGATGGGAGATAAATGCACGCAAAAGCACAAAGAGTTGGATAATTCTGGGGGGCACCGTGGAGGTGCTTTGTGTGGGGGCAGGGAACACGGGAAAGAAGGAAGGGGTGGGGATATTACATGCAGTCAGAGAATTGGGTTGTGAGGTTATAAGGTGACTACTCTACACTTGTCCGAGGAGCTCACCCTGCTAGTGTACAACATCATGAGAGGAATAGATCGGGTAAACAGAGTCTTTTGCCCAGAGTAGGGGAATCGAGAACCAGAGGATATAGGTTTAAGGTGAGGAGGAGGGGGGGTGGGGAAAGATTAAATGGGAACCCAAGGGGTAACCTTTTTAAACAAAGGGCGGTGGGTATATGGAACAAGCTGCTCCCGGAGGAGGCAGTTGAGGCAGGTACTAACGCAATGTTTAAGAAACATTTAGGTACATGGATAGGTGAGGTTTAGAGGGTAATGGGCCAAATGCAGGCAGGTGGGACTCATGTAGATGGGACATGTTGGGTGGTGTGGACCAGTTGGGCTGAGGGGCGTGTTTCCACACTGTATGACTCTATGACTCAATCCAACCACCAGTTGAGGGTTGTAGGATGTTTGGACAGCAGGAGTTTCCTCGTCTCTCTTTGAACCCATGTCCTTTTATTTTTATATATCCCCGCCAGGCAAAAAAAGATGTGGCGGAGGATCATGTTATGAATGTTCATGAAGAACCCCGTGTAAGTGCTCCACAGGACGTAGACTCGCATCTCTTACATACGCGAGTCTTTACATGTTCCACGCAGAGGCCAGTCACTGTCTCGTGGCTCAGGGAAGCGGACACAGGCGCTCATTGAAAGGTATTTTGACACAAAATTCTATGCTGTGGAATTTAGTTTTAATTTAGTTTAGTTTAGATACAGCTTGGAAACACAGGCACCTTCGGCCCACTAAAGGCTTTTCACAATGGAAAAACAAGGGAATTATTAAGATGGGTGATCTCTATAAGGAAAATTTTTTCCTTTCATTTCAAGAATTACAACAAATTTATGGACTACATTCTAAAGATTATTTTAGATACTTACAAATCAGAGACTATGTAAAAGCAAACACACAGGAACTTAGAAATAGAAAGACAGAAATTTTAGATGAATGTCTAAATAAACATCCGACCACAGAAAAAATGATTTCATATATATATAATATCCTATTGGAAAATGATGTCCCATTAACAGAAACATATAGACAATCATGGGAAAACGAATTAGGTCAAATTATAAGACCAGAAGTATGGGACGAAAGTTTACAACACATACACCATTGTTCGTTAAATGCTAGACACTCTCTTATACAGTTTAAAATACTACATAGACTACATTATTCAAAATCCAAACTACATAACATCTTTCCAAAAGTATCTCCCATATGTGATAAATGTCAACATTTAGAAGCTAATCTGACACATTCATTTACAAACTGTGTAAAAATTACAAAATTTTGGATAGAAATATTTAGGATAATTTCGAATGTTGTTAATATGAATCTGACTCCTGACTCAAAGTTAATAATACTAGGAATATTGGAAACAGACCAATTAATAACAACGAATCAAAGAATCTTTATTGATTATGGTTTAATAATTGGGAAAAAATTAATACTAAAATTCTGGAAAGGTCCTACATCCCCCACAATCAAAATGTGGAATACAGAAATGTCGGAGACACTCCATCTGGAAAGATTGAGGCTTGTCCTAATGGACAGGTTGGATCTCTTCAGAGGGATATGGTCTCCATATATTGAATATTTACAGGGTCAAAGTGGCTCAGTGCGAGGGCTTGACTGAGACCTGAATAATAGAATGGATGAAGAACTACGCATAATAAATCATGGTTATATCTCCAATGACAGATTATTGATTAATACTCCATTCACTTCCTTATTCTCTATATTATTTTTCTCTATCTCTTCCTACTTTATAAAAAAAAATTGTAATAGAAGTGTATAGAAACATAAAGTCTTAAATGTTAATATTAATATTAATAATATTATGAATGTATCTAATAAGTATTTCTTATTAATATGTTTCTACAACTAATAAACATATTTATCAAAAACCTTCGGCCCACTGAGTCGGCACCGACCAGCGATCCACACATATTAACACTATCCTGCACACTCTAGGGACAATTTACAATTACACCAAGCCAATTAACCAACAAGCTTGTATGTCATTGGAGTGTGGGCGGAAACCGGAGATCCCAAAGAAAATCCACGCAGGTCACGGGGAGAACGTACAAACTCTGTACAGACAGCGCCGGTAGTCGGGATTGAAACCTGGCCGCTGACGCAGCGAGGCAGCAACCCTTCCGCTGCGCCACAAGGACTTGAGGGGTGCACACAGATTGATTACGCACCTCCCTCAAATAACTTAATGAAGCTACGTGCGTTTTGCTGACCTCATGAACCGCTCCCTTCCCTGACGTAGGGGCAGTCATCGCCTCGATTGCAACGTCACCTAATGCCCGCGCTCCGCTCCCACTGCTCGCTGGAACCACAGCACCTCTCAAGACCCATGGAAAATAATTCTGCAACATGTTGTCAAGACATCACCAAAACTGCACCAGCATTCTGTCTGGGTCACGAAGGCGACTCTAGAGGCAATTAGAGATGGGTAGCCAATATATTAGCCATGACAATGGGCCTTCATGGTTCAGGTCAAAAACCCTGCACTTTACAAACGGGGACTCGAAAATGCCGGCAAAATCTAGCAACTCTGTATAATGTAGCAGTGCACTACCGCTATACACTTGTACTGTACCTGAGATTGTTATCTAAGATGTATCTAAGTCCTTTTGTATTGTGATACTTGTACTGAACTGTACAAGTTACAGTGAAATGAATTCCACTAACATTTCACTGACAAGTAAAGTACCTTTGTACTATTGTAGCTGCACCCACACCCCAATAAGTTACATTTCTTTGGCTGAAGGGGTTCAGCTTGCAAGGCAGAATACCAGACTGATTCCTGGGATGTCAGGACTGTCTTATGAAGAAAGACTGGATAGACTCGGTTTATACTCTCTAGAATTTAGGAGATTGAGAGGGGATCTTATAGAAACTTGCAAAATTCTTAAGGGGTTGGACAGGCTAGATGCAGGAAGATTGTTCCCGATGTTGGGGAAGTCCAGGACAAGGGGTCACAGCTTAAGGATAAGGGGGAAATCCTTTAAGACCAAGATGAGAAAGACTTTTTTTCACACAGAGAGCGGTCCCCCACGCCAGCGTAGGTTCACGAGATTGATCCCTAGGATGGGGGGACTGTAATATGAGGAAAGATTGAAAAGACTAGGCTCGTATTCACTGGAGTTTAGAAGGATGAGGGGGAATCTTATAGAAGCATATAAAATTATAAAAAGGACTGGACAAGCTAGATGCAGGAAAAATGTTCCCAATATTGGGTGAGTCCAGAACCAGGGGCCACAGTCTTAGAATAAAGGGGAGGTCATTTAAGACTGAGCTGAGAAAAAACTTTTTTACCCAGAGAGTTGTGAATTTATGGAATTCCCTGCCACAGAGGGCAGTGGAGGCCAAATCACTGGATGGATTTAAGAGAGAGTTGGATAGAGCTCTAGGGGCTAGTGGATTCCTGGGATATGGGGAGAAGGCAGGCACGGGTTATTGATAGGGGACGATCAGCCATGATCATATTGAATGGTGGTGCTGGCTCGAAGGGCCGAGTGGCCTCCTCCTGCATCTATTTTCTATGTTTCTATGTTTCTATGAGTCTCTGGAACTCTCTGCCACAGAGGGTAGTTGAGGCCAGTTCATTGGCTATATTTAAGAGGGAGTTGGATGTGGCCCTTGTGGCTAAGGGGATCAGAGGGTATGGAGAGAAGGCAGGTACAGGATACTGAGTTGGATGATCAGCCATGATCATATTGAATGGCGGTGCAGGCTCGAAGGGCCGAATGGCCTACTCCTGCACCTAATTTCTATGTTTCTATGTCTAATATTTCCTGACTGATGGATATAATATTCTTAACGTGCTGAGAAGTTATGCACTTCATGCAACCAATAGATCGATATCCCAACAAGCAATAAAGGATGTGGAATACATTTTAGGTTTGCCATAAACGACTGACAAATAACACGGAAAAGATAACACACAATGGGCAATTACACCAACATGTTGAGGAAGGAAGAGAGATGGAATTATTCAACATATTACAAATCACCAAGAGGCAGTCAAGAAGGAGAGAGAACTAACAGAAAACGGCTGGAAGATTGAGAAGATTTGTGCACAGTGATGAATTAGGGGCGGCACAGTAGGGTGCTGCCCAACAGCGGCACAGACCCGACTTCTCTCATGACTTTAGGCGCTGTCCATGTGGAGTTTGCACTTTCACCCTGTGACTGCGTGGGGTTTCTCCGGGAACTCCGGTTTCCTCCCACATCCCAAAGTCATGCAGGTTTGCAGGTAAATTGGCCTCTGTAAATTGCCCATAGTGTGTAGGGAGTGGATGTGAAAGTGTGTTAACATAGAACTGGTGTGAACGGGTGATCGATGGTCGGCAAGAACCTGGTGGATCAAAGGGTCTATTTCCATGCTGTATCTCTAAACTAAACTGAAGCATCCAAAAGCTGTCCCAGATGTATAGAAACATAGAAAATAGGTGCAGGAGTAGGCCATTCGGCCCTTCGAGCCTGCACCGCCATTCAATATGATCATGGCTGATCATCCAACTCAGTATCCCGTACCTGCCTTCTCTCCATACCCCCTGATCCCTTTAGCCACAAGGGCCACATCTAACTCCCTCTTAAATATAGCCAATGAACTGGCCTCAACTACCTTCTGTGGCAGAGAATTCCACAGATTCACCACTCTCTGTGTGAAAAATGTTTTTCTCATCTCGGTCCTAAAAGACTTCCCCCTTATCCTTAAACTGTGTGACCCCTTGTCCTGGACTTCCCCAACATCGGGAACAATCTTCCTGCATCTAGCCTGCCCAACCCCTTAAGAATTTTGTAAGTTTCTATAAGATCCCCTCTCAATCTTCTAAATTCCAGTGAGTACAAGCCGAGTCTATCCAGTCTTTCTTCATATGACAGTCCTGCCATCCCAGGAATCAGTCTGGTGAACCTTCTCTGTACTCCCTCTATGGTGGTACCAGTCTGCCACATCTGAGGAGTTTGGTCCCTTGTGGCATCCTCGATGTGGCCTTGGTGAGCACTGTGCCACCAACACAGTCTGTAAGCCAAGAAGCTGCTACAAGCCTCATTGGTCCTCATCTGTTTAAGTGTATGTGTGACTTGTAACTCACCCCCTCAATGTGCAACATGGGGTGATCAAATACTGCACTATCATCCCGCTTCCCAAAATCCATACTTCAGTGGAACTGAATTTCAGAAGCAAATACAGAACGTTTGTGTTGTATGTTCAAAACAAGCAATTGAGGACAAACCTTATGTTGGTTACATCCTCTCCACAATAAAAGCTTACATTTGTATCAAGCCTTTAACAGAGGAAAGTATCATGAGGCATTCATCAGGGTGTAAATTTCAACACAATTTGAAATTAAGTTCATAAGGTGGTGCCAGCAATGGCTGCCTCGCCAACAGCCTGTCTGTCCCTGCCTTCTTTGTTGTTTTAGTGGTATGCGTTAAATGTATGTTTTCGTGTTCTTTGGCTTGTTTTAGGTGGGGGGGGGGGGGTGTGGGGGAAACTTTTTTAATCTCTCACCTCGACGGAGATGCGATTTATTTCCGTATCGTATCTCCGTCAACTCTGCAGCCTAACATGGAGGAGTTGGCGGCCTCTGTCGGGGATCGACCGGGAGCCCCAACCGCAGGAGCCTGCGGACTTTAACATCGTGGAGCTCGCTCGCGGTCCCTGGTGAGTGACCGACTTTGGGAGCTCCAGGCCGCAGGAGCTGCGATCGCCCTGATACGGGGGCTCCGATTACCCTGACGCGGGGGCTTTAACTGCCGGCTGCGAGAGCTTAGATCGTCCCAATGGATGGTTCAACTGCCCCGAACGTGGGAAAATAAGGAGGGAAGATGATTGGACTTTATTGCCTTCCTTCACAGTGAGGAACGTGGGGAATCCACTGTGGTGGATGTTTATGTTAATTTTTATGTAGTTGTGTGTCTTGTTGCTTTTTTTTAGTATGGCTGTATGGTAATTCGAAGATCACTGTCCCTTAATTGGTACACGTGACAATAAAATAACTTGGAAACCTTTGAGGTTCATTAGTAGGAGTAGGCCATTTGGCCCATCGAGTCTACATAGAATAATGGCTGATCTATCTTTCCCTCTCAACATCATTCTCTTGCCTTCTCCCCATAACACCCTTAAGTATCTGTCAATCTCCGCCTTAAAAATATCCATTGACTTGGCCTCCACAGCCGTCTGTGGCAATGAGTTCCATAGGTTCGCCTCCCTCTAACTAAAGAAATTCCTCCTCTCCTCTCTAAAGTCAAGTCAAGTCACTTTTATTTACATAGCACAGTTAAAAAACAACTCTCGTTGGCCAAAGTGCTTTACATTGGTATAAGAATAGTATAACAAACAACAGTGGTTCATAGATTAAATACACACATCACTACATACATATTAAAGGTGCGTCTTTTTATTCTGAGACAGTGCCCTCTGGTTCTAGACTCTCCCTTTAATAGGAATATCCTCTCCACATCCGTTCTCTCCAGGCCTATCATAATTCGGTAAGATTCAATGAGATATCCCCTCATCCTTCTAAACTTCAGCGAGTACTTGCTCAGAGCCGTCAAATGCTCATCATATGATAACCTAATTAACCCCAGGATCATTATTGTAACCCTCCCCTGGACCCTCTCCAACGCCAACACATCCTTCCTCAGATATGGGGCCCAAAACGGCTCACAATTCTCCAAATGCGGTCTGAGCAGTGCCTTATAAAGCCTCCACATTACATCCCTGTTTTTATATTCTAGTCTTCTCAAAATAAATGCTAACATTGCCGTACTACTGATTTAACTTGCAAATTAATCTTTTGGGAATCGTGTACCAGCAATTCCAAGTCCCTTTGCACCTCTGATTTCTGAGCTGCTCAGGCATTAGGAGAGGTGCATAAAACTTGGCTAGAGTCAATAGATGTTTGCAGAACCTCAGAGGGAACAGAGGAGAGAGGCAGAGAGATGAAAATTATTTCAAACCAGCTCATGAAAAAGCTTCCCTAATACAATTAGCTGGACAATAAATCACAGTAACTCAATGACCTCTGAAGCAGGCAATTGCAGACCTAGGGGGAGGTGAGAGCGCGGAGAGGTTAATAATGGGTGACACCAGAAGATAAGCTTTCCCTGTTATTAATTGTGTCCTTCCTTTTGCTCATGAGCACTCTTATAAACGCAACATTAAATAACTGCCAAGTGTTGGACGGCTCAGTAAGTGCTCACGTGCTGTGAGACCTCAAGTGCTCCCCAAGGAGACTGTAGTTCCAACTTGAAAGAAATGTTTGCTAATCATCCGACATAACCCCTAATGAAGAATAATGCAATAATAGGAGAACAATGTTCCTCAGCTCAGGCAGTAAATATGCAGAGCAATTATGTCAGCTTGTTGACTTTTCACCAGCACTGGTGATTAATCAACCTGAAACATTGACCCTGTTTCTCCCTTCACAGATGCTGCCCGACCTGCAGAGTATCCCCAACATTTACTGTTCCTTTTTTCAGATTACAGCTTTTTTCCCTTCGCTTTTGCAAAATAATGACTCCGTTACAGCAAGTGGCACTCTTTTTGTAAGTGATTTAAAATTTTAAAGGGGCCCAGCCCTGATAACAATGGTCTGCCTAATGCGAGCTTTGAGAAGAGTGATGTTCCTTGATGGAACACATCATTTACGAGGATGTCAGGAATAGATCGGGTAGTTGTATAGAGTCTCTTGCCCAGAGTAAGTGAATAGAGAACCAGAGGACATAGGTTTAAGGTGAAGGGGAAAAGATTTAGTCGGAATCCGAGGGGTAACCGTTACACACAAAGGGTGGTGGATGTATGGAACAAGCTGCCAGAGGAGGTAGTTGAGGCAGGGACTATCCCAATATTTATGAAGCAGTTAGGCAGGTACATGGATAGGACAGGTTTGAAGAGCTATGGACCAAATGCTGGGGTGGAAGATTGCAACATTCACGTGGTCCGCCCGGTTTTGACTAGTGCAATTAACTCGACGTGCACCAATGGAAGATCAAATAGAACAAGTTGTCCTACAACTCTAGGCGGTGCACGCCACCCGGAAGTAGAAGAAGACCAAATGCTGGCAGGTGGGACAGGTGTAGCTGGGACATGTTGGCCGGAGTGAGCAGGTTGGGCCGAAGGGCCTGTTTCCACGCTGTATCACTCTATGAGCCCATGACTGACATCGAGTGTGGCACTGCAGGAGGTTGCGTGAACTCGGAAAATGGAGAATGTTGTGACCTCAACAGGTTTGTCTTTAAGTTCATTTCCCAAAAGATGACAAAACCAAACTGATGCGAGAGGCGAGCATCTGAAAACCACAGCCTGCATCAGTGCTCTGTACGCGAGGAAGACAAACTCACTCTTGGCTCTGGCGCGCGAACCTCTTACATAGGAGACAATGGTTCTCTTCCCAATGGGCCCGCCCCACTCACGTGACTCTTACAGCGACTGCCGGCACCCGTCATGGGTCGTTGCAGGTCCTAATGCCGAAAATGTTCAACATGTTGAAAAATTAGCGGCGACCAGAAAGACACTACGACACTTTGGGTGACTGAGGAGGCCACTCACGACCATACGGGCGACACTGTACGGTCGTGAGTAGTCGCGCAAAGAGTCGTACCATGTTCTGGTCGCCGCTGGAGTTTCAACGTGCAGACATTTTTCGGAGACCTGCTGCGACTATGACGGGTGCCGGCAGTCGCTGTAAACGTCACGTGAGTGGGGCGAGTCACCGAAAAAAAATTGTGTAAGTGGGACAGGCCCATAAAGCTGTACACAAAAGAACATACTGCCATTCTCAACTTTTAAAAGTTTCCACTAAAACGCTCCAACATTTTAGTTTCTCTGGAGGTTTGCCCAAAGTTTGTGCATTGACACATAGTCCAGGTGGTGATGACAATCGCAGGAGCAATCCGAGGACCGTCAAGCCTTTCTTTTCAATGATTAGTGTAGCTCAGAAGTAGTGCGGTTTGTGCCCTGCGCTCCCTGGCACTTTGTCTGGTAATGACACGTGTCTGAAATCCTTTCCTAGCATTCATATCCCTCCTCAACCTTGCCATTCCCAAAAATCCATAACCCCAACCATCCTCATGCTAATGTGGTCTCTGCACTCCTCTACTTTTGGCCTTCCAATTATCATTTTCCCTACTATGCCTTAATGGCCCATGTCCCAAGAAATGAGCTTCTGGCAACCAATGTCAAAAAGATGCAGAAAGAAAGGGAGAAGTATTGAATCGGGGAGGTTCAGGGGGATCGGGTCCATCACTCTCCATCAACAGTGCAGTGATACTTGCGATGGTTCCAACTTACAATGAGTAGAGTGCTGTGTTCAGTTCTGGGCACCATGTTACAGGAAAGATGTTGTCAAGCTGGAATGGGTGCAGAGAGGATTTACGAGGATGTGGCCAGAGCTACAGGGAGAGGTTGAGCAGGCTAGGGCTCTATTCCTTGGAGCGCAGGAGGATGAGGGATGATCCTACAGAGTTATACAAAATCATGGGAGAAATAGACCAGAGTCTGTTGCCCAGAACAGGAGAATCAAGAACCTGAGGACATAGGTTTAAGGTGAGGAGGGAAAGATTTAACAGGAATCTGAGGGGTAACCTTTTTACACAGAGGGTGATGGATGTATGGAACGAACTGCTGGAAGAGGTAGTTGCGACAGGTAGCAGTGCAATGTTTTAGAAATATTTGGATTGGGCAGGTTTAGACGGATATGGACCAAACGCAGGCAGGTGGGACTAGTGTAGATGGGACATGTTGGTCGGTGTGGGCAGGTTGGGCCAAAGAGCTTGTTTCCACACTGTAGGACTCTACAACTATGACTCTATGAGTGAGGCCGCTGGTGTGTATTTGTCATATTTGACTCGAAAAGGACCAAAATACATCAAAAGCAAAGCATGCAGTTTATAGACAAAACTTGCATTTTTATAGCACCTTTCACAGTCCTCAGAGCTCTACCGGCCAGTGAGGAACTCTTGGTTTCCTAATTTGAGGAAGGACATCCTTGTGATTGATGCAGTGCAGAGCAGGCTCACTATGACGGGTTCCGGCAAGTCGCCGAAAAATCGCGTAAGTGGGACAGAGATTGATCCCTGGGATGGCGGGACTGTCATATGAGGAAAGATTGAAAGACTAGGCTTGTATTCACTGGAGTTTAGAAGGATGAGGGGAAGATCTTATAGAAACATATACAATTATAAAAGGACTGGACAAGCTAGATGCAGGAAAAATGTTCCCAATGTTGAGCGAGTCCAGAACCAGGGGCCACAGTCTTAGAATAAAGGGGAGGTCATTTAAGACTGAGGTGAGAAAAAACGTTTTCACCCAGAGAGTTGTGAATTTATGGAATTCCCTGCCACAGAGGGCAGTGGAGACCAAGTCACTGGATGGATTTAAGAGAGAGTTAGATAGAGCTCTAGGGGCTAGTGGAGTCAAGGGATATGGGGAGAAGGCAGGCACGGGTTATTGATTGGGGATGATCAGCCATGATCACAATGAATGGCGGTGCTGGCTCGAAGGGCCGAATGGCCTCCTCCTGCGCCTATTTCCTATGTTTCTATGAAATGCAGCCAGTGTTGTGATGCAGAAGCCACTTGAGCCAATGTGTCCAGCTACCAGCAATGATGACCAAATGGTGAGGAATGGAAATTTGACCATAGGATCGATAACATCAGCAGAAAGGGTCAGTTTAACACTGCTCCGTAAGTACAAATATAACATTGTGGAACTCCCTCAGCATTGCTACTTTTATTCACCACCCTGCAGGCAGACACTTCTGTTTTGGAAGGGACCCTGGAACCAGAATATACACTTTGGTGGGACAACCGCCCATTTCATTCAATTGCTCATTGAAATGAGACTCAGAGAGTTTCTTTCCAGCGGTTATCTGGCAACTGAACCAACCTACCAACAACTACAGACCGGTCCTGAGCAGGGGGGTTCTACTGCAGTTGTACAGGGCCTTGGTGAGGCCACACCTGGAGTATTGCGTACAGTTCTGGTCTCCTAATCTGAGGAAGGACATTCTTGCCATAGAGGGAGTACAGAGAAGGTTCACCAGACTGATTCCTGGGATGGCACGACTTCCATATGAAGAAAGACTGGATAGACTCGGCTTGTACTCGCTGGAATTTAGAAGATTGAGGGGGGGATCTCATAGAGACTTACAAAATTCTTAAGGGGTTGGACAGGCTAGATGCAGGAAGATTGTTCCCGATGTTGGGGAAGTCCAGGACAAGGGGAAGGATAAGGGGGAAGTCTTTTCGGACCGAGATGAGGAAATCGTTTTTCACACAGAGAATGGTGAATCTGTGGAATTCTCTGCCACAGAAGGTAGTTGAGGCCAGTTCGTTGGCCATATTTAAGAGGGAGTTGGATGTGGCCCTTGTGGCTGAAGGGATCAGGGGGTATGGAGAGAAGGCAGGTACAGGATACTGAGTTGGATGATCAGCCATGATCATATTGAATGGCGGTGCAGGCTCGAAGGGCCGAATGGCCTACTCCTGCACCTATTTTCTATGTTTCTATGTTTCTAACTCTACTTCATTGAAGATCCTCGGACTATCTTTAGTCGGATTTTACTGGACTTTATAATGCACTAAACGTCACACCCTTTGTACATTAGGAACTGCTCATTTTTAATCATGTATAGTCTTTCCGCTGACTGGTTAGCAGGCAACAAAAGCTGTCTCACTGTACCTCGGTACACAGGGCAATAAATTAAACTAAACTAGACAGCAGAATCTTCCAAGCTCTAGGAAAATGGCTGTTCAACCAGCCCTCAGTTTTATGCTTTGACCTCCAGTGTATCTCTCTGGGAAACTCTCCTGAGCCAATCTTTTTCATTAAAGCACATTGGAAAAGAGCCGAACACAGTGTCCAGAAGCTGCAATGATCCTGATTTGCCCTGCGATTAGGCCGAACATCAGGAGCCAGGGTCCAGCTGTTGTAGTTTCAACTCCAGACTCCTGAACTTCTGATTAAAGGTAAACATGTCCCCAGTGGCATTCAGGACACTTTTAGTCAAGTGGTTTAATCTCCTTATCCATCTGTGGCATCAACATGTTGGAACAAGAACCATTTTGTGCCGGTATTTGTTGTTTTGCAAGGTGTCTTCCGTTATTTCAGTTCAGTCCAATTAAAATCCTAGATAATTATCGTCCAGATCGACTGATTATTTTATTCAAGTAATACCAAATTAATTTGTTCTGCATCAACAGTGATTCCAACTTTCCCCATTTAACTCCTGAAATTGGAGCTTCCATAAGATCATGAGACAAAGACCATTCAGCCCATCTCGTCTGTTTCATCATTCGATCATGGCTGATCTATTTTTCCTTGCCAACCCCATTCTCCTGCCTTCTCCCCATAACCTTTGATGCCCTTACTAATCAAGAATCGGTCAACCTCCACATTAAAAATACCCAATGGCTTGGGTACCACAGCCGTCTGTGGCAATCTTCCCGACAGATTCACCAACCTCTCGCTAAAGAAAATCCTCCTCATCTTCACTCTGAAGGTATGCTCTTATATTCTGCGGCTGGGCCCTGTGTTCCTGTCCCCCCACTACTGGTAAACATCCTCCCCACATCCACTCTATCGAGGCCTTTCATTATACAGTAGGTTTCAACCAGTCCATCTGATCCTTGTAAAATCCAGCGAATACAGGCCCAGTGCCATCTAACGCTACCATACTGTACTGTGCTTCCCAACTAACTGTGGTGGAGCTCCACATCTCCTGATCCAAGAGGCCACATTTGTACAGTCCCAACATCCCGAAGGTGTAAAAGCACCACCCTGCATTGACGTGGCACCTTTCACAATGCATGCTTTTCACAGCCACGGCTGACATGCTGAAGTAGTCTCGTGAAAATCAGCAGTCAATGGAATGCAAACAGCATCGTGCAGGTGGAACTCAGCGGGCCAGGCGGCATCTGTGGAGGGAAATGGACAGATGACGTTTCGGGTCAGGATCCTGTATCGGGATTGAGGAAAGATCCCGACCCAAAGGTTCCCGACTCAAAGCATCATTCCCTCCACAGATGTTGCCTGACCTGCTGAGTTCTTCCAATAGATTATTTTCTTTTTTCAGGTCTCCAGCATCTGCAGTCTCTTCTGTGTGTGCACTTGTTTTATTGATATGAGCTGAACGAGAAATGTTCCCCAGAGAATGGGAGAGGTCCCCCAGCTACTTGACAGGAAGGTATCTAGGGATCTCCACAGGCATTCCAAAATGACATATGGGGACGTATAATGGCTGTAACATAGCCGCATGTTTTTAGTATTATCCTTCCACAGACGCGGTAGGTCTGTAGCTCAGGAAAAGGCCGTGCTGAGGAGAATCGCACTCTGGGAGTGGTAGTACCAAGGGTAGGCCGCACTGTGGGAGTGGTAGTACCAAGGGTAGGCCGCACTCTGGGAGTGGTAGTGCCAAGGGTAGGCCGCACTCTGGGAGTGGTAGTGCCAAGGGTAGGCCGCACTGTGGGAGTGGTAGTACCAAGGGTAGGCCGCACTCTGGGAGTGGTAGTACCAAGGGTAGGCCGCACTGTGGGAGTGGTAGTACCAGGCCGCACTCTGGGTGGTAGTACCAAGGGTAGGCCGCACTCTGGGAGTGGTAGTGCCAAGGGTAGGCCGCACTCTGGGAGTGGTAGTACCAAGGGTAGGCCGCACTGTGGGAGTGGTAGTACCAAGGGTAGGCCGCACTGTGGGAGTGGTAGTGCCAAGGGTAGGCCGCACTGTGGGAGTGGTAGTACCAAGGGTAGGCCGCACTGTGGGAGTGGTAGTACCAAGGGTAGGCCGCACTGTGGGAGTGCTAGTGCCAAGGGTAGGCCGCACTGTGGGAGGCACAGTATCAAGGGGGAGCTGTTCTGTGTGAGGGCCAGCAGCGATGAAATGCTGCACTGTTGGAGGGACAGTACTGAGTAAGAGTTACTCCGTGAGAGGGGCAATGCCAAGGAACAGTTACTCCGTGGGAGGGGCTGTATCGAGGGAGAGCCAGGCTGTGGGAGGGTATCTCTAGCTCACCAAGGGACAGCCGCTCTGTGTATGGGCCAGGACCAAGGGTATGCCTCACTGGGGAAAGGGCAGAATTGAGGCTATGCTGCCCAGTGGGAGGGGCAGTATTCAGGGATGGGTGCGCTGTGCGAGGGCAGTACTGAGGGTATGCATGCCACACTGGGGTTTTTTGGGTTTTTTTTCATACAAAATGCTTTTATCCAGAACAAACAAAAATACAAAGTAGTAACACGATCAATGAATGCCTATATTGGCATTTTAGAAAGAAAGTTATCAAATTAAAATATTAACATTTTTATCAACAATACATTCGACCTCCCGCGGTGACTAGCGTTCACGGAAGGTCTTCAAAGTCCCCGCGTTTTCCCTCGACTGCCCGCTGCCTGGACCCGCGAATGGCCATCTTGGCCAGGCCCAGGAGCAGACCGACAGGGAGATCCCCCCCCCCCCCTCTCCCTCCCCCCCTCTGCACCGGGTGCCCAAATATCAATAGCGTCGGACTAAAGTGGAGCCAAAACTTGAGGAGCAGCCCCTTCAGATACTCGAGCAGGGGCTGCAACATGTAGATGTGGAACACGGTCTCCTCCTCGCCACAGAAGTGACAGGCGGCGGATGAGTCCGTGAACCGGCTCAAGTATCTGTTACAGGCCACAGCTTTGTGCAACACTCTCCACCCCAGGTCCCCGGTGTAAAGGGGGAGGACTCCCTTGTAGAGAGACCTCCACTGAGGACCGCTCCCGGTATGCCACACTGTGGGAGGGGCAGTACGGAGTCATAAAGTAATTGAGTCTTAGAACGATACAGTGTGGAAACGGGCCCTGCGGTCCAACTTGCCCACACCGGCCAACATGTCCCACCTGCACTACGTCCCACCTGCCTGCGCTTGGTCCATATCCCTCCAAACCTGTCCTATCCAGGTTTCGAGGGACTGAGAGACAGCTGCTCTGTGTGAGGGGCAATACCAAGGGTATGCTGCGCAGTGGGAGGACTAGTGCTGAAGGTGTGATGTTCAATTCAAGCATTGTTAAATGGGTTTGTGACACCTGAGACTGTGACCGGTGCTATGGAAATGCAAATTCATATTTACTGAGCAACTGCAGCCGCTTAGATTGGGAAATCCACCACAGTATTGTTGGGAAATTTCAGTTCCTGGAAGTGAAATGGAAAGGTTGGAATCACAATTTGTGAAGTGGAAGCTGATGTGGGATTATCTGGAAATAGACAGTTGATTAAGGATATGGGCAATAATTATGAAGCATTTTAATTGGATTGAATTGAAATGATGGAAAGCACACTGCAAAGCACGGCGATTCCTGTTCCAACATGTTGTTGCCATAGTTGCTTAATGAGATGAAACCCCTTGTCTCAAAGTGTCCCGTGCGCCATTGGGAACACGTTTGCCGATAATCAGAAGTTTGGAAGACTGCAGGTGAAACCGCAACAGCTGGGCACCAGATGTTGTATCCATCCCATAATCACACACTAAATGAGGAGCATTGCAACACCTAGACACTTTGTTCAGCTCTGGTCCCAAAGCTCTTGGTGGCACAGCTGGTAGAGCGGCTGCTCACTGTGCCGGAGACCCGGGTTTGATCCTGACCTCCGGTGCTGTCTGTGTGGAGATTGTACCATGGGACCAGGTGGGTTTTCTTCAGCTGCTCTGGTTTCCTCCCACATTCCGGGTGTCAAGCGATATGGGGAGAAGGCAGGAAAATGGGATTAGGAGGCAGAGATCAGCCATGATTGAATGGCCGAGTGGACTCAACGGGCCAAATGGCCTAATTCTACTCCTATAACTTGTGTGAACTTGTGTGAACATTCAAAAGATCTACAGGTTTGTAGGTTATTTGGTCTCTGTAGGAGTGGATGCATAACTAGTGAGAATGGGTGATTAATAGTCGGTGTGGACTCGGTAGGCCGAAAAGCCTGGATCCATGCTGTACCTTCGAATCAATTTAATCAATCAAAACGCTGGGGTGGAGAAATTGACTATCCAACTGGGAAAGTTACTGGAGAGGATTTTGAGGGATATATATATATAGTATATATAGGGATATATATATATAGTTTGGAAAGACAGGGGTTGATTTGGGATAGTCAGCATGGTACTGTGCATGGCAGGTCTCGTCACAAAGTTTTATTGAGCTTTTTGAAGAAGTAACCAAGAAGATTGTTGAGGACAGGACCAATGGCATAGTCGATATGGACATCGGCAAGGCCTTTAATAAGGTTCCACGTGATAGGTTCCTACGGAAGGTTAGATTGCATGGGATCCAGGGAAAGCTAGCTAACATGATACAGAATTAGCTACATGGTAGGTAGGCTGTTTATCGGACTGGAGGCCTGTGAGTAGTAATGTGCCTCAGTTATCAGTGGTGGGCCCATTGGAGTTTGTCATGTATATCCATAATTTGGTTGAGAATGTACAATGAATTTTCCAGCATCTGCAGATCTTTCTTAATCATTTTGTCTGCTCCACTGTGAAATCTCCTCAAGGTATGTCTACTTTGAAGAAGTTCTCATCTTCTCTCCGAAGACATAGAAACATAGAAAATAGGTGCAGGAGGAGGCCATTCAGTCCTTCGAGCCAGCACCGCCATTCATTGTGATCATGGCTGATCGTCCACTACCAATAACCCGTGCCTGCCTTCTCCCCATATCCCTTGACTCCACTAGCCCCTAGAGCTCTATCTAACTCTCTCTTAAATCCATCCAGTGACTTGGCCTCCACTGCCCTCTGTGGCAGGGAATTCCATAAATTCACAACTCTCTGGGTGAAAACGTTTTTTTCTCACCTCAGTCTTAAATGACCTCCCCTTTATTCTAAGACTGTGGCCCCTGGTTCTGGATTCGCCCAACATTGGGAACATTTTTCCTGCATCTAGCTCGTCCAGTCCTTTTATAATTTGATATAACATCATGTTTCTTATGAGATCCTCCCTCATCCTCCTAAGCTCCAGTGAATACAAGCCTAGTCTTTTCAATCTTTCCTCGTATGACAGTCCCGCCATCCCAGGGATCAATCTCGTGAACCTACGCTGCACTGCCTCAATCACAAGGATGTCCTTCCTCAAATTAGGAGACCAAAACGACACAATACTCCAGATGTGGTCTCACCAGAGCTCTATACAACTGCAGAAGAAGACAGTTTAGCAACCTCCTCTCTCACTGCCCCCCTCTGTGAATCTCCCACAACCCACTGTCTCCGCCTCTTCCTTTCTTAATCCCCTTCCCCCCCCCCCGACATGAGCTTGAAAAAGGGTCTTGACCCGAAACGTCACCTATTCCTTCGCTCCATAGATGCTGCCTCATCCACTGAGTTTCTCCAGCTTTTTTGTCTACCTTCGATTTTTCCAGCATCTGCAGTTCTTTCTTAAACATAAATACAAGGCATAAATAGTAAGTTTGCAGATTACACTAAAATAGGGGACATCTTCTCTGTCTCGGGCGATAGTTATCAGCAGGTACTTGATCAGCCGGGCAAGTGGCCCCAGGAGTGGCGAATGTGGGTTAATTCAGATAGGTGTGAGGTTTGAATTTTGGAAAGTCAAACCAGGGCAATACCTTCACATGGTTAGGTTCTGGAGAATGTTCCAAGAGCAAAGTGTGTCTAGGATAGTGTTAGTGTTGGCATGGACTCAGTGGGCAGAATCCCTAGACCAAATGAAACTAAACATAGAAACATAGAAAATAGGTGCAGGAGTAGGCCATTCGGCCCTTCGAGCCTGCACCGCCATTCAATATGATCATGGCTGATCATCCAACTCAGTATCCTGTACCTGCCTTCTCTCCATACCCCCTGATCCCTTTAGCCACAAGGGCCACATCTAACTCCCCCGTAAATATAGCCAATGAACTGGCCTCAACTCATATTGAGTGTCTCTATAACTGGGCCTTGAAAGTCCTGGACAAAAAAAAAGAATAAGGTATCATCACTGTCAAATTCTAAGCAAATATAAGATCCTACGTTTTGCTAACTTTATTTCCTTACATTTAGTTAAATTGGTCTTCAGGTGCCTAAATGCTAAATTCTAACCTACTGTGCAAAACAATAACAAGACTGCAAAGTGGTACCAGATCCACCACCCGAGCAGCGTCAAAAGGCAATTGTAGTATCCCCTTCTGCAGAACATCTTTTGCTCAAACTGCCTTTTCAGTAAAAGGGACAAAATTATGGAACTCACTGCCAGACCACTTGAAATGTATCCCTACATATGTCACATTCAAAAGAAACACAAAATTGTGGCTAATTCAACAACAATCTTGTTCTCATATTTAGTTTTTACACTGTGCTCTCTCTGTATGTCTTTTTCTCTTTTCCATTTTTTATCTCATTTCCATTTCCATTTTCCTATTTTTAATGATGTTAATCTGTATTATCATTTTTAACCAAAAGCCCTACTAGGGACAAGTATTGCAAATTAGCTTTGGCTAAAAACACTATGATGCATACATCAGATGACTGTTTCAAGTGTATCTATGTTTTTGTATCTGTCCCTACTTAAATAAACCTTAAAAATAATAATAATACTAATAATAAAAAATAAAAAAACCTTCTGTGGCAGAGAATTCCACAGATTCACCACTCTCTGTGTGAAAAATGTTTTTCTCATCTCGTCCTTTTTGGCCAAGCATTTGCTGGAAATTGTCCATTATATCGGAGTGGTGGTTAAGGTGAGTGGAGGAAGTTGATGTAATAATGCTTCCACCACTCTGTGCCTGGCAGTGCTGTCAGCTGGATCTACAGGCACTGGTTGCATTCAGCATTGCCAAGATTGCAGTGGCTCAGACTAGACCGCTTGATGTTTCCATTTCATCACTAATTCATTTATAAGCACCTCCCCCATATTTGGACAAGCAATTCCAGCATTTGGAAGCGATTCATCCGAGACAGGGACCCACACCGCGAGTTGCCACCTCAACCCGAACACACCTCACCAGCTCCTGGGATAGGCAGCGTGACAGAGGGAGGGAGGCACGTTACATTGCGCGGAGTTCGTGGGGCAGAGAATGGAGCTGTGGCTGGTGATGAGGAGTCTTCCGTCACAATGAGGAGTCTTCCGGCAGGCATGACCTACCGTGTAAAACAAGGGCAGCAAGGGGTGTGAAAACACCACCGATTGCAGGCCCCCCTCCAAGCCAGAGATCCTCCTGACTTGGAAACACATCACCGTTCCTCCCTCAGCTGTGGAGACACATTGGACACTCAAGGGCGCTTGGTTATTGCCAATAAATGCTACTAATCCACCAACCTCCACGGTCTGGTGAATGGCTGGCAAAATACTGGCATATATTATACATACTAGCAAAAGCATTTATCTTTATCCCGCACTAAACATTATTCCTTTCATCATGTATCTGCGCACTGCGGATGGTTCGATTGTATTATCTTTCCGCTGACTGGTTAGCACGCAGCAAAGGCTTTCCACTGTATCTCAGTACAGGTGACAAGAAGCAAAACTACCTAACGCGTGTTGCTGCTGCATAAAACTTTCATTGGGGCCATCTTGGAGTGTTGTGTGCAGTTCCCATTGTCCTCAACACATGGGAACATAAAGCACAGAACAGGACAGCACAGGAACAGATACTTCAATCCATCATTTCTGTGCCAACCACACACCTTCACACCTGCCTGTGCATAGTCTGAATAAGGGTCGCAGCCCGAAACGTCACCTATCCCACCCAGCCATGGTCTCATAGAAACATGGAAAATAGATGCAGGAGGAGGCCATTCGGCTCTTCGAGCCAGCACCGCCATTCATTGTGATCATGGCTGATCGTCCCCTATCAATAACCCGTGCCTGCCTTCTCCCCATATCCCTAACTCCACTAGCCCCTAGAGCTCTATCTAACTCTCTCTTAAATCCATCCAGTGACGTGGCCTCCACTGCCCTCTGTGGCAGGGAATTCCACAAATTCACAACTCTCTGAGGTTTTTCTCACCTCAGTCTTAAACAACCTCCCTTTTATTCTACGACTGTGGCCCCTGGTTCTGGACTCGCCCCACAATGAGTTGCTGCCTGACCCGCTGAGTTACTCCTGCACTTTGTGTCCTTTTGCACATAGTCTATATTCCTCCATTCCCTGCCTGTTCGTGTGCCTGTCTAAATGCCTTTCCAATGTTGCCATTATATTTGCACAGCACACTTCACAGCACCAAAACCAGGGTTCAATCCTGACCATGGGTGTTGTCTGTGTGGAGTTTCTACTGGCTGCTACATCCCAAAGAGGTGTGGGTTCGTAGGTTAATTGGCCTCGATAAAATTTCCCCTAATGTGTAGGAGTGGACCAGAAAGTGGTATAACATAGAACTAGTATGAACAGGACTGTGTGGACTTGGTGGGCCGAAGGGGTCTGTTTCCATGCTGTATCTCCAATCTAAAACAACTAAGGTTTATCCAATCGCTCTTTATTGCTCATATCCTGTAATCCAGGCAATATTCTGGAGAACCTCTGCAGCATTCGCTCCAAAGACGCCACATCCTTCCTGTAATGGGATGGCAAGAACTGCGCACAATACTCCAAATAAGGTTTAGCCAAATTTTATGCCGCTGCAATATGATTTCCTGACACCTATACTCAGTGTGCCGGTTAATGGTGCCATTTGCCTTGTTTATCACCCTACCTACATTTTCCCACATTCAGGGAACTATGGACTTCGACCCCAAGATCCTGCTGTACATCAATGATCCCAAGGGTCCTGCTATTCACTGTATACTTTCCTCTTACATTTCATCTCTCAAAGTGCAACACCTCACACTTGTCTAGATTGGTTCATTAAAGATCTATGTCAAGCCTTAACATAAGAACAAGGGGTCACAGTTTAAGGATAAGGGGGAAGTCCTTTAGGACCGAGATGAGAAAAACATTTTTCACACACAGAGTGGAGAATTTCTGGAATTCTCTGCCACAGAAGGTAGTTGAGGCCAGTTCATTGGCTATATTTAAGAGGGAGTTAGATGCGGCCCTTGTGGCTAAGCGGATCAGGGGGTATGGAGAGAAGGCAGGAACAGGATACTGAGTTGGATGATCAGCCATGATCATATTGAATGGCGGTGCAGGCTTGAAGGGCCGAATGGCCTACTCCTGCACCTATTTTCTATGTTGCTGGGACATGAGAGACTCACGCTGGGACATGAGAGAGTCACCTTTTACACGATCGTATTAATCTGTTGATTTGTATCTCTGACCAGACTGTTCCAGGGACTTGGACTATCGAGTAGGACCATGGATGTGATTACGGTGGCCTGGAGAGATAGTACTAAAAACAATATGTATCTCATATTAAGAAATAGGAGATGTTCTGTTTACAGTCTGGAACCAAAATAAGCTTTAAAGCGTACCCCGTTGACCTGAGACTATGTGTAGTCTCATATATCACCTGAGTCAATATATCAAGGTCACCAAGAGTCTCAGAGGCTCTGAAACAGCGATGCTCATCAGCCACGAAAAACCTCATACAAAGGTGTCAGTACAAGCTATTTCTAGATGGCTGAAACAGGTTTTGCGTTATGCTGGAGTAGACACTGATGTGTTTAAATCTCACTCCATCAACGTACGCAGCAAAGGCGCAGGACGTGCCTTTAGACCAAACCCTCGCCGCAGGATGAACCAGTAAAGGAACCTTTTTCACGATTTATGATAAACCTGTCCTCGCAATGGAAGGATTTGGGCATGCTGTTTTGAGCTCTGTTTGAGTTCTCCTTTGTAATTTCCCCTGCGAAAGAGAGGTTATTACTGTTCTTTTATTGTTTAATTTAAACTATGTTCAATACATTATTTGTTTATCCTGTGTCAACCGAAGCAGTGTGTTGTATGGAACTGGATCTACGGCATGAAATCACAGAGCTTTGAAATCTTCATGGAATCACTCACGTGAAACCTAAGTAAAATAGTAAGATTAAACGAGAACTTACCAGCTTGAAGTTTGATCGTTATTTTATGAGGAGTTACGGTGAGCGATTACGTGCCCTCCGCTCCCGGCCCTCATAATCGCAAAGATCATCTGGCAGTTCTAGTCTTCTGAGTCTTACTATATCACTTCGACTGTAATTACTGTTTTCATGCCGCTGCTTTGAAGATTGACGCGCAGGCGATCTGGCGGGGCTTCACGTAATCGCTCACCGTAACGCCTCATAAAATAAAGATCAAACTTCAAACTGGTAAGTTCTCGTTTATTCTTACTATTTTAAAGACCTCTATCAAGTCCCCCCCTTAACCTTCTTCGCTCCAAAGAATAAAGACCTATCTTGTTCAACCTTTCTCTGTAACTTAGGTGCTGAAACATAGAAACACAGAAACATAGAAAATAGGTGCAGGAGGAGGCCATTCGGCCCTTCGAGCCAGCACCGCCATTCATTGTGATCATGGCTGATCGTCCCCTATCAATAACCCGCGCCTGCCTTCTCCCCATATCCCTTGACTCCACTAGCCCCTAGAGCTCTATCTCTCTTAAATCCATCCAGTGACTTGGCCTCCACTGCCCTCTGTGGCAGGGAATTCCATAAATTCACAACTCTCTGGGTGAAAACGTTTTTTCTCATCTCAGTCTTAAGTGACCTCCCCTTTATGAAACCCAGGCAACATTCATACATGCCCTTCAGCCCCCAGAAGCTCCCTAGATCTCTGCACCCCACTAATTCTGCCGTCTCGCCCTCTGTGGAATTTCATTGCTTAGTTGTTGGTGGCCATACCTTTGGCTGCCTGGACAAACAATGTTTGGAATTCCCCCCAAAGGGATCCTTCTGCCCCTCATCCAAAACGGACTCAAGAGTCCAAATTGCTCCAACAGCTCCATATCTGTCTACGCATCGATTCTATGATTCACTTCTTTGAGGCGTCTGGAAGTATTTTGTTATCTTAAATTGCACGATATCAATGAAGAGAGTTATTGATATATTTAAGTCTCTATCATCTGCACTCTCCCCATGGCAATTTAGAGCTTGCTTCCAATTATAAATTCTACAATGCAAAAAACAAAATGCTTCTATAAATGAATAAGAACCACGACTATACAGCAGATCCCTGGCGTATACATGGGGGATTAACCAGCCCTGGGCAGGCAGTTGTGAGTTGACTGCTCCCTTTAGGGGGCAAGGGTTACTCAGTGACATGTGTAAACTTGCCGAGAGAGCTGCTGGATTATAATGAAAGGTGGCTCAGCTGGCAAACACTGCATTAAAAGCGCCAGGGGGCTTAAAGCAGAGCAGTTGTTATTATCAGCTGGCTGCTGCCCCCCAAGTTGTCCACTGGGCACTGCCCCCTCCTCAGAGACATGCCCAAAAGATGCATCTTCGTTGGTGGGGGTGTTTTATTTCCGGAAGTTTGAATTAGACATTTGACTCCTTACCTGGAGCAGCAAGGGATTTAATTAATGTTATCTATTTCATCCCTGCAGTCATTAAGTTCAGAGGTAGGGCCGTTTGCTGATGCCCGCACAATGTTCAGCATCATCAGCGAATCCTCACACACGATGAAGCAGTCGACAGCCAAATGCAGCAAGACCTGAACCAAACCCAGGCCCAGGCTGGAGAACTCTTCGATTCTCATCCTGACTGCGCAGCAGAGGGAGTTGTAGAGTCACAGAGTTATAGAGCTATACGGCACGGAAACAGGCCCTTCAGTCCACCTCGTTTATGCTAACCAAGTTGGCATACTGGGCGAGTCTGATTTGCCTGCATTTGGCCCGTATCCCTCTAAACCCCTCCTATCCATATATCTAGCCAAATGTCTTTTAGAATGTATCATTGCATCCGCTTCTATAGTTTCTTCAGGCAGCTTATTCCAGATACATAAGACCCACTGAATGAAAATGATACCCCTGAGGTCCATCCTAAATATCTCCCTTCTCATCTCAAGCCTATGCCCACTAATTTTAGGATTCTCTATCAATGTGAATCTCCTTGAAATGCTTCACTTTGTAAAAAAGCTTAATCAATGGTGTTTTATCATTAATGTTTTATTATTATTCATGTTTAGTGTTTTCTGAGTCATTCGTAACTGTCACTGTATGTCATGTTGTTACTTGCGGGCGGAGCACCAAGGCAAATTCCTTGTATGTGAATACTTGGCCAAAAAACTTACTTACTTTATTTCAGTAATAGACTGTGAACATTCACCTTCTCCCTGCTCCTCGTGATCTTGTACCATTCAGAACGGTCACTTCTCAACTTCCTACAGAAAATAGTCCTAGATTATATCCAACTGCTCCCTACAACTCAAGTGACAAGCCCAGGTCACATCCTGGTAAACCCCTTCTACTTTCCAAATGATTAGCTTTCTTCCTAGAGCTGGGTGACCAGAACTGTGCATAGTGCTCCAAGTGTGGCCAGTCCTGCTCATTGTACCATGTGGCACCCCTCAGACTGACAAAAACCTCCGGGAACCGCACGGAAACCTTGGTTGGGGCGCAAAGTCTCCAGAGGTTTCCGTTCAAGTTTCCAAAGTGGGACAGGGGCATTACACCCTCCCCACAATGCAGCTTTTCCTCAGTATAACGCCTCCCGCAATGCGGCATTCCCTCGGTATTGCCCCTCACACAGGGTGGTGCTCCCGCAGTAGGGACAATGCTGAAGGGAGTGCCTCGATGTGGGAGGGGCAGTACTGAGGGTGCTCCGCACTATGGGAGGGGCAGTACCAAGTGAGTGCCGCACTGCGGGAGAGTCAGCGAGAGAGGATTACCGTACCTGCGACTCTCCTTGAAATGCCTCACTTTGTTAAGAAAGCTAGGTAAATGGATATATAAATGTAGTCGGCTGTTTGAGACAAATTAAATATTTCTCCATGGCAACAAACTCCAAGTGGAAATTAAGAAGAATGAGTGATTCAAATCCTTGAAATGGGAATATATCCTGGAATATACCTTGACATTTAATGAGATTTATCAGACCGACTCTATCCATCGGGGCGGGAGATTGCAACCTTCACGTGGGCCGCCCTGTTTCAACTAATGCAATCAACTGGACGTGCACAAACGGAAGATCAAATAGAACAAGTTGTCCAACAACTTTAGGCTGTGCACGCCACACGACAGAAGAAGACTCTATCAATCCAAACAATCTGGATCCTTATTTGTGCCTTAACACAGTGCCAATGCTAAGAAACTAACGCTAGTGTCAGATTCTGATTCAGGTTAGTTTATGTTCATACATTCATGTCATAGGAGTAGGATTAGGCCAGTCGGCCCTTCATATCTACTCCGCCATTCAATCGTGGCTGATCTATCTTTCCCTCTCAACCCCATTCTGCTGCCTTCTCCCCATAACCCCGGAACTCCCGCACTGATCAGGTATCTGTCAATCTCCGCCTTGAAAATATCGATTGACTTGGCCTCCACAGCTGTCTGTGGCAATGAATTCCACAGATTCACCACCCTCTGACTAAATAAATTCCTCACTAACTAAATCACGTTTCTAATGGTACGTCTCTTTTATTCCGAGGCTGTGCCCTCTGGTCCTAGACTCTCCCACTAGTGGAAATATCCTTTCCACCCCTACCCTATCCAGGCCTTTCACTATTTGGTAACTTTCAATAAGGTTTCCCCCACATCCTTCTAAACTCCAGCGAGTGCAGGCCCAGTGACGTCAGTCGCTCACCACCCAATCATCCCCACATCATTCTCGTTAACCTTCTCCAAATCGGACACTTCCTTCCGCAGATATGGGGGCGCAAAACGGCTCACAATACTCCAAATGCGGCCTGACCAGTGCCTTATAGAGCCCCAGCATTACATTCCAGTTTTTATATTCTATGTATTATCGTCATGTACTCTAGGGGGCAATTAAATTCCTTGTTAACATGAAGCTTACAGAGTAAACAGCATAATGATAGATATAGCAATAAACGCAACAATGAATGCAAAACAGCAGACTGGTGCAATGATTGTACAGCAATCTAAAATAGGGCAAAGAAAATACTAAAGTACAATAAGGGAATAACTGAATGAGGTATACTTAAGGGCCAGAGCAGGTGGCTGCATCTGTTGGATGTTGGTGTGAAAGAGGAATTGGATAGCAGAGGGGAAGAAGCTGTCTTTAAGTCTGATCATCCGAGCTTTCAATCACCTATATCTTCCCCCAGGAGATAGAAACGTTGACCTCCGTTAAAGGGATTGTTGAGGCCAGTTCATTGGCTATATTTAAAAGGGAGTTAGATGTGGCCCTTGTGGCTAAAGGGATCAGGGGGTATGGAGAGAAGGCAGGTACAGGATACTGAGTTGGATGATCAGCCATGATCATATTGAATGGCGGTGCAGGCTCGAAGGGCCGAATGGCCTACTCCTGCACCTATTTTCTATGTTTCTAAAAGGAAATGGCCAGGGTAGCAGGAATCATTGCCAATACTTCCAGCCTTCCTGATGCAACACACCATGAAGATGTGTGTGTATGAAGGAACTGCAGGTGCTGGTTTAAACCAAAGATAGACACAACAAGCTGGAGTAACTCAGTGGGACAGGCAGCATCTCTGGAGAGGAGGGATGGATGACGTTTTGGGTCAAGACCCTTCTTCAGACAGACACCGTGAAGATAGACTGGATGAAAGGAAGTGACGAGCCTGCGATGGACTGGGCTGTGCTCACCATTCTCTGCGAGTTCAGGCAGTCACGAGTGAACTATCTGCCTTGCCGGACTGAGACACAATCTGTCAAAGTACGTACATTTGCAAAGTAAATCACATTTTCAAGAGAAAATGGCAAGACTGACTCCGAGATCTGGCCCTGGAACGGGTAGGGTGGTGGGAGGTAGGAAGGTGTCGGCAAGGTTGACCAGGGCAACAAAACTACTGAGCATCACCATTCCAAGATTCTGACAACTGTAAATCTTCTCTCACTGCCCGACCGACAACATTGCTCTGGAGACGGACACAAAAGGCTGGAGTAACTCAGCGGGTCTGGCAGCATCTCTGGAGAAAAGGAACAGGTGACGTTTCGGGTCGAGACCGTTTTTCAGATAGTGTAAACCAGCATCTTCAGCTCCTTTCTAGACAAACTCAGGTGATCTAGATACCTGGCCCAGAAACAGATAGTGGTGCAGGGGGTAGGAAGGAGATGACAGGATTGACCAGGGCGACAATGGACTCTTGGAGTGTGCATCACCACTCCATGAGTCTATGGAGATTTTAACAACTCTAACTTTTCTCTCACTTCCAAACCAACAACATTGCTTCATCAGGCGAGCGTTACACTGCTGTTTGTTGAGCTTGCTGTGTGTGAATTGGCTGTTGTGTATCCAACATTACTACAGTACTTACTTTTTCTAAACTATAATTGACTATATTGTGCAGTGGAATAGTTGAATATTTTATAGTGCAAGGAGCTGTAAAAACGCATGATACATTCTTAATGAACAGTTTCTTCATGGATTTGAACAGGTTCAATATTTTGTTCATATATTTTCCTAGTGTGCAGCTCCAAAATATATAAACCTTTTTCTACAGAGGAGATAATGGTTTGGAGCAACATTGTTGCATTTCCTTATTAGAAACATAGAAACATAGACAATAGGCGCAGGAGGAGGCCATTCGGCCCTTGCAGCCTGCACCGCCATTCAATATGATCATGGCTGATCATCCAACATTAGGCTATGCTTTATCTTTTTAACTTTGTTAGTAAAAATTGCGACAATTTTCATCATTGTTTGCCAAGATTACACACCGGGTTCAAGATATTTTGAGGATCACTCAATTTCTTTCCCTTGGCATTCACATCTCCTCCATAAAATAAATACGCTGACATGGCAAAATCAATATCAGTTCCACTGCCAGGCTTTGAACGTTGACCTGATGAAGCCTCCTAATAAAATTCAATCGCATTCTGCTTATTAAATTATTTTTAGTCTGCCTTTGCATTCTGTCAACCATGACCTGAAGCGATCCTTAAGGTCGGTCGAGGTTATTTTTCCCTGTCCATCTGGGATCTCAAACACTGAACCCCCTCAGCCACAAATAGCACCCTGCCAATTTAGTGAGGCTAATGTTCACCTGTGCTGTCCCTGGGGAATCTGAAAGATAAGCAAGGTGCCGGGTTTACGCCTCATCCCACTCTGCCGTCGCTGTGATCATTGAATTCTGAAGCATGGAATCAGGGATGCAGCAGGGAATGGTGCAGTGCATTCTCTGCATTGTCTCTCTTTGACAGTGTGGCACACCCTCATATAGCCCCAACAGTGTGGCACACCCTCATATAGCCCCAACAGTGTGGCACACCCTCATATAGCCCCAACAGTGTGGCACACCCTCATATAGCCCCAACAGTGTTGGCACACCCTCATATAGCCCCAACAGTGTGGCACGCCCTCATATAGCCCCAACAGTGTGGCACACCCTCATATAGCCCCAACAGTGTGGCATGCCCTCATATAGCCCCAACAGTGTGGCACACCCTCATATAGCCCCAACAGTGTTGGCACGCCCTCATATAGCCCCAACAGTGTTGGCATGCCCTCATATAGCCCCAACAGTGTTGGCACGCCCTCATATAGTCCCAACAGTGTTGGCACGCCCTCAGTATACAGTAGCAACAACAACATAATGTTTCCTCAGGTGAATGCCATGCCTATAGTTTGAAGGAATGATTCCCGAGTTACTGGGCCAACATTCTTCCTAAACCACGTCACTGAAACAGCTTGTTTGTCGGACCGTGCTGTGTCCAAACTGCCCATCGTGTTTCCCCCGTGAATGCGTAGATCGCCCTCTGGTTTAAAGCAGTTCCTGTTGCCCTGAGAGGAATGTGGTGCTATAGGAATGTAATTACTTTCAATATTTATTCTCTCGAACAGATCAATGTGGGATCATTCTGTGCAGTATATAACTACATCACAACAGTTGAAAAATACTTAATCAGTTGTATACTGCTCTTTAACCCACTGGCCCCATGAAAGGTGCTAATGAAACATCCCGACCCAAAACATTGCCTATCCGTTCCCCTCACAGCCGCTGTTTGACCTGCTGAGTTCCTCCAACACTTTCTATTTAGCACAGAAATGTAAATCAGACTTTTCTCCCGCACTCATGGCTGGATTATGCCTGGGAGAGGGCATGATATTCATCTCTTCCCCAGGGAATGTTTGAGGATGTAATCAGTCAGAACATGAAATGATCCTCTGTTTAAAGCAGTCTGCATACTTTCATAAGCTCATCTCTGGCCTGGTATCACGTCCGCCAGCTTTAAAGATCAGACCCATCCCTTGACCTTCGTTTTGTTGGATGAACAGCAACGCTACATAATCAGCAGGGCTAACAGCCGCCATTCACTGTGATCATGGCTAGTCATCCACCATCAGTACCCCGTTCCTGCCTTCTCCCCATATCCCCCGACTCTGCTACCTTTAAGAGCCCTATCTAGCTCTCTCTTGAAAGCATCCAGAGAAACAGGGTTAGCAGAAAAAATGGTCGAAATGGGCAATTTCCAGCATGCAGAAGTTGTTATGATCATCGACAGTTCAGTTGTGGTTATAGAAGCTGAAATTTGATGCCATGTGTCTCAATTATTTTTAGGATTTAGGCGAACAGTGAGAACTGAAGCACACACCAGAACTGAATATAACAAATTAAAGCTTAAAGCTCGTTGTTTTGGATCCTGATACCGTGAGTGCAAATCAAACTGTGGCAGTTTGTTGTCTGAACTCAGCTTAATATATCTGGCAGAGCGTAAAGCCAACGGTGCCAGCAGAAGTGAGTGTGAAGCTGGTGGGGTTTCCGAAAATGTCCGCTCCTTAAACCCGGGGCACTCCGGATTTCCCTCTCTGCAAAAGGGATTGGCATGACTCCAGGAAAGGAGACAATGGGTCAGCAATGGTCATGCCAGAGGAGTCGTGCAGTTAAGGTTCTCGGTTCTCGGGCCTGGAGCACCGGCAGCAGGCGCACGTGGACTTTCCATCGCGGAGCGGGCGAACCCTTGCCGGGGATCGCCAGAGAGGAGCGCTCTGATCGCTGGCCTGGTGACCTTGGCACCGTGGGGACTGTGGCCTGCGGAGCTTCTAGCCGCGGGCATGGAGTGCACTTAGCCTGACATCGGTGGTGGGGAAGATGCTGGAGCCAATTATAAAAGATGAAATAGCCGAACATTTGGATAGCAGTAACAGGATCGGTCCGAGTCAGCATGGCTTTACGAAGGGGAAATCATGCTTGACTAATCTTCTGGAATGTTTTGGAGATGTAACTAGGAAAATGGACAAGGGAGAGCCAGTAGATGTGGTGTACCTGGACATTCAGAAACCATTTGATAAGGTCCCACATAGGAGATTAGTGGGCAAAATTAGGGCACATGGTGTTGGGGGTAGAGTGCTGACATGGATAGAGAAGTGGTTGGCAGACAGGAAACAAAGAGTATTAACGGGTCCCTTTCACAATGGCAGGCGGTGACTAATGGGGTGCCGCAAGGCTCGGTGCTGGGACCGCAGCTATTTACAATATACATCAATGATTTGGATGAAGGGATTCAAAGTAACATTAGCAAATTTGCAGATGACACAAAGCTGGGTGGCAGTGTGAACTGTGAGGAGGATGCTATGAGAATGCAGGGTGACTTGGACAGGTTGGGGGAGTGGGCAGATGCATGGCAGATGAAGTTTAATGCGGATAAATGTGAGGTTATCCACTTTGGTAGCAAAAACAGGAAGGCAGATTACTATCTAAATAGCAGATTACTATCTAAACAGGAAGGCAGATTACTATCTAAATAGCGTCAAGTTGGGAAAAGGGGAAGTACAACGGGATCTGGGGGTCCTTGCTCATCAGTCTATGAAAGTAAGCATGCAGGTACAGCAGGCAGTGAAGAAAGTGAATGGCATGTTGGCCTTTATAACAAGAGGAGTTGAGTATAGGAGCAAAGAGGTCCTTCTGCAGTTGTACAGAGCCCCAGTGAGACCACACCTGGAGTATTGCGTGCAGTCTTGGTCCCCTAATTTGAGGAAGGACATTCTTGCTGTTAAGGGAGTGCAGCGTAGGTTTGCAAGGTTAATTCCCGGGATGGCGGGACTGTCATATGCTGAGAGAATGGAGCAGCTGGGCTTGTACACTCTGGAGTTTAGAAGGATAAGAGGGGATCTCATTGAAACATAAGATTGTTAAGGGCTTGGACACACTAGAGGCAGGAAACATGTTCCCGATGTTGGCGGAGCCCAGAACCAGGGGCCACAGTTTAAGAATAAGGAGTAAGCCATTTAGAACGGTGACGAGGAAACACTTTTTCTCACAGAGAGTGGTGAGTCTATGGAATTCTCTGCCTCAGAGGGCAGTGGAGGCAGGTTCTCTGGATGCTTTCAAGAGAGAGCTAAATAGGGCTCTTGAAAATAGCGGAGTCAGGGGATATGGTGAGAAGGCAGGAACGGGGATGCTGATTGGTGATGATCAGCCATGATCACATTGAATGGCGGTGCTGGCTCGAAGGGCCGAATGGCCTACTCCTGCACCTATTGTCGATTGTCTATTGACTTTTCATCAGGAGCCTGGGATCCCTTTCCGAGGATCTCCGAGAAGAGCTCCGACCGCCGGCCTGTAACATCCTGAAGCCGCGGACACAGGTATGAAAGTGCTGATTGGGGACCTCCACGAGTGTGTTCCATCGCCTCTACATCGGGCCGTCTGTGGCCCCGACTACGGAGGGTCTATGGCCCCGACCACGGGCGAACAAGGGAGGAGGACTGGCTGAAGTTTGTTGCCTTCCACCACAGTGAAGAATGCTGTGGTGGATGCCTGTGTTACATTTTTATTGTGTATTGTGTGTTCTTTTTAAGTGTATCGCTGCTGGCAAATTTATTTCACTGCGTGTGATGTACATCTGACTAATAAAAATGACTTTAACTTTGCGTTTGACTAACTGCGGTGGTTCTGGGAGGAGAGGGTTTGGGTGGTGTTGGCACAGGGACTGACTGGATTGCTCTACCAAGAGCTAATATGGAATGGATAGGACAAGTGGCCTTACTCTATGTGGCAGTGACTGGGATCGCCACCACACCAACTCCACTGGTTAGTCACAGAAAACAATCAGGATGGGACCAGATTCTCGCAGAGACATTGAAGGGGAGGTAGAGAGATTATCGGCAACATCCCAAATGATATTTACCCCTCGATCAACATTCCAACAATAGCTGTGTATGAGTCAAAACAGTCCGAAGAAGGGTCGCGACCCGAAACGTCAACTGTTCCTTTTCTCCAGAGATGCTGCCTGACCAGCTGATGTTAGCATTCATAGCAAAAGGATTTGAGTATAGGAGCAGGGAGGTTCTACTGGAGTTGTACAGGGCCTTGGTGAGGCCACACCTGGAGTATTGCGTACAGTTTTGGTCTCCAAATCTGAGGAAGGACATTCTTGCCATAGAGGGAGTACAGAGAATGTTCACCAGACTGATTCCTGGGATGGCAGGACTTCCATATGAAGACTGGATAGACTCGGCTTGTACCCGCTAGAATTTAGAAGATTGAGGGGGGATCTTATAGAAACTTACAACATTCTTAAGGGGTTGGACAGGCTAGATGCAGGAAGATTGTTCCTGATGTTGGGGAAGTCCAGAACAAGGGGTCACAGTTTAAGGATAAGGGGGAAGTCTTTTCGGACCGAGATGAGAAAAACATTTTTCACACAGAGAGTGGTGAATCTGTGGAATTCTCTGCCACAGAAGGTAGTTGAGGCCAATTCATTGGCTATATTCAAGAGGGAGTTAGATGTGGCCCTTGTGGCTAAAGGGATCGGGGGTATGGAGAGAAGGCAGGTACGGGATACTGAGTTGGATCATCAGCCGTGATCATATTGAATGGCGGTGCAGGTTCGAAGGGCCGAATGGCCTACTCCTGCACCTATTTTCTATGTTTCTATGTTTCTGACTCATTGAGTTACTCTTGCATTTTGTGTCTATTGATGATATTAGCTGCTCTCTGCTTCATGCTGTCCATGGGGGCTTGCTGTTCACAAACTGGCTGTGGTCCTCCCCATGTTTAGGACAGTGGCTGCTCTTCCCCAAGATGCTTGGTGAAAGGAGTGATTTGTGATGGTGGAAGGCTGCTTCTCTCACATGATGGTGGGTGCATGGAACCAGCTGCCAGACGAGGTAGTTGAGGCTGGGACTATCCCCACGTTTAACAAACAGTTAGACAGGTACATGGATAGGACATGTTTGGGGGGGATATGGACCAAACACAGGCAGGTGGGACTAGTGTATCTGGGACATGTTGACCAGTATGGGCAAGTTGGGCCGAAGGGTGTTTCCTTCTGTCTACTGAAGACGGTCTCGACCCGAAACGTCACCCATTCCTTCTCTCCAGAGATGCTGCCCTGAGCCGCTGAGTTTCTCCAGCATTTTGTGTCTACATTGTTTCCACACTATCGCTTTATGAGTCTATGGTCATTGGGGTTTTTGTCTCTCACTCTTTCCTGCAATCTGCTCCAACCAGCGTAGTGCTTCATTTTGTCATGTTTGCCTTGATGCCTTGGAAGTCTTACCCCACTACTCAAACCTCACGTCAAAACCCTTGCCGTGATATTTGACCCTCGGCACTGAAGTTCTGACAAACAAGTCAATGCCGGGGTAAAAACTAGCTTCTTCCAGCTTCGGACGATCGCTGAAATAAAACAATTCCTCCAGTTTGATGGCCTCGAAAAGATCATCCACCCATTTATCTCCTCCCGCCTAGATTACTGCAACTCCCTCTACACTGGCATCAGCCAATCTTCCCTGTCCCGCCTGCAACTGGTCCAAAACGCCGCAGCGAGACTCCTGACGGGCACCCGAAAAAGGGACCACATCACCCCGATCCTGGCCTCCCTCCACTGGCTCCCTGTGCGGTTCCGAATAAATTTCAAGACCCTCCTCTTTGTCTCCAAAGCCCTCAATGGGCTTGCACCCACCTACATTAAAAGTCTTCTCACCCACCACACCACCTCCAGGTCCCTCAGATTGGCCGGCTTGGGGTTGCTGAATGTCCCGCGGTCTAGACATAAGCTCAGGGGCGACCGACTGCGCCTTTGTGGTTGCAGCTCCTAGACTGTGGAACAGCATCCCCCTCCCCATCAGAACTGCCCCCTCCATCGACTCCTTTAAGTCGAGACTAAAAACTCATCTCTACTCCCAAGCCTTTCCTGACGTCCTCTGAGCGAGGGCTACATGTATGTAGTGATGCTTGTTATACTATTCTTATACCAATGTAAAGCACTTTGGCCAACGAGAGTTGTTTTTTAAATGTGCTATAGAAATAAATGTGACTTGACTTGAGACTTTGTGGTTCCTCGTGTATTTTTTTACTCAGCATCTCCAGCACGCACATGGTCTATCCCTCGCTTGCTATGAGCGCAGTCTATGCTGACGCCAGCTCTGCTTGAGGCTGTTATGGGAGACAGATCTGCAGCTTGCATTTCCCCCACCCACCCCTGCATGGGCTGCTGTGGACCCGTGTGTGTGTGTGTGTGTGTGTGTGTGTGTGTGTGAGGCACCGTGGTAATACCGGAGTCATCCAGGAGAGGCTTGACAAAGCGAGGGGCTGCTCGTTCCTGCTGCTGCTGCTTGCCTTGAAGCAGAGCCCTCACACTGGCTCTCCAGCCAGCAGCACCGGGCTCTGGGCCAGAACTGCAGACGTTATCACTTGCTTTGATACTCAAGTCCAAGAGCATTGCCAACACTGCGGAGCAGGCAAGGCAGCAAGCGTGGCAAGCGGCTCGCACTATCACAGGATCGCAGGGCTCGCCTCTCCTCTCCTCTCCCCTCCTGCAGACCACCCCTTTATGTGAGAGGGGTGGTGTGCCGGGTAGCTTGCATTCCTCGGAGACGGGGCCACACTCCCTTTCTTACACCTTGCACACTTAATTCACAAAACAAAAGGGTTACATTTCCATAGCCCGCCCCGTCTACATCCATTTCAGTGAATTCTAAAACATTTGCGGATTCCCATTGAAACACACAAGTGCGTGGTTACTGCTGTAAACCATGAGAAGTGGCAGCTGATGCGTAGATACAAACCCACCCCCTTTCCCATCTTTCCCCCACAAATGTGATAACAATCAAATGATCTGCTTTACAGATTTTAAATATTGTTAATCGCTGCTAGATAGCAGTTAAATATTGCTTGCCAGGACACGGGGGGAGGGGGGGGGGGGGGGGAGCACATTGTCTTTGTGGTTTTTTGTTTCTAAGAGACTGATTTGCAAAGCAGCCCTCTGAAGCTGTTGACACGTTGAGCCTTTCAGCAGGCAGGCTGCCAGATCTGAGTGGCTTGTACATTTGTTGGGTTACTTCAAGGCAATCTCCGAGAATTACTCCCCTGTCAATCAGGGGGTCACGATGCACACATAGGTACAAATACAACAGCAAGCACATGCTCAAACATACACCACCATGTCCCACCTGTCATATTTAGTTTACACCCCAGAGGTATGAACATTGACTTCTCTAACCTCAAGTAGCCCTTGCGTTCCCTCTCTCTCTCTCCATCCCTTTCCCAGTTCTCCCACCAGTCTTTACTGTCTCCAACTATTTTATCTCTGCACCGCCCACTCCCCCGACATCAGTCTGAAGAAGGGTCTCGGCCCGAAACGTCACCCATTCCTTCTCTCCAGATATGCTGCTTGTCCCGCTGAGTTACTCCAGCATTTTGTGTCTACCTTCAGCCACAGTGGGGCAACATCAGCACTGCCCCACCCACACCCTTGCCCCCCCCCCCCCCCCCCCCTCGGTGCAGCGCTCCCTCCCCCCCCCCCCCCCCCCCCCCCCCCCCCCCCCCCCCCACAGTGCAGCACTCCCTCAGAAATAGCCCTGTCCCACGGTGCGAGTTCATTCCAAGAGCTCTCCCGAATTTAACAAAAATCAAACTCGTGGTAAGCACGGAGAATGAACGTAGCGGGTACGTCGGAGCTCGGGGACGTCTCTTAGCACTAACGGCAGGTACTCGGGAAGACTCGCTAGCGGCAGGTAAGCACGGGAAGACTCGTGAAGATTTTTCAACATGATGAAAAATGTCCACGAGAGCCCCGAGTACCGACGAGTGGCCATCACCGTAAATCTCCGAGTTCGAATCAGGGCAAACTCGGGAGAACTCTTGGAATGAACTCGTACCGTGGGACAGGGGTTTAATGCCTCTGCCATTTACCATTTGCTAGAATTGCGGCAGTTCCTCAGCACTGCTCTTTGATAATGCACCACTCTCTCAGCATTGCTCCATTTATGGACAAGAGCTCTGACTAAGTCATTCCTGAGACACAGAGACACAGAGAGAGACACTGGAGCTTCAGAGACACCCACAGACACAGACACAGACACAGACACAGGACACAGACACAGGACAGAGACAGAGACAGAGACAGAGACAGAGACAGAGACATTATCACAGATCAATGTCAAGCACTAACAGGTAACTGCAGTTGAAACTATTGGGGAGAAAGGAAACAAGCATTTCTTTATCCAGCCCCTGTAATGTTGACATTGGCGTTTCCCAATATGAATAGTCTGGGCTCTAGATAATTACTACCTACCATTGGGGTTCAAAGCTTCTGTAAAATTGGCATTTCCTTTTTGCAAAAGGCTGCAGCGGGGGGGGGGGACGACCACTTCTCTTATTATATTAACCACGGAGCACTCTGTCTGTGCCCTGTGATATAAAGAGATTAGATTGTTACCTCGCACGGCACTTCAAAGCAATATACCCGAGTGAAAACTCATTAAACCGGTCGGTTTGCTGCTGGGCCTCCTATACAGTGAAAAGACTACACATGATTACAATTGAGCCGTCCACAGCGTAAACACACAGGGTAAAGGGAATACAAGATAAAGGCCAGTAATGTCTGATTAAAGATCATCTGAGGGTTTCCGATGAGGTAGATGGAAGCTCGGGAGCACCGTCTAGTTGTAGACAGGATGGTTCAGTTGCCCGACGACAGCTGGGAACAAACTGTTCCTGAATCTGGGGGGATGCATTTACACACTTCTCAAAAAAAATTTACTTTCTCAATAAATTACTGGACTCACAATGAGTCCACTGAAAGAACAAGTCAAGAAATCCTAGTGCGCAGAAGAGGCCATTTGGCCCATCGTGCCTGTACCAGATCGGCAATCCATCTCGCTCTTGTGCTCATTCCTCACATGTTTACCGGGTTCCCTTTTGAAATGTTTTCCTATTAATTGGAAAACATTTAACCACTTGCAATGAATGTTGGGGTTGAATAAGTCGTTATAACCACATAACAATTACAGCACGGAAACAGGCCCTCTCGGCCCTTCTAGTCCGTGCCGAACACTTACTCTCACCTAGTCCCATCTACCTGCACTCAGACCATAACCCTCCATTCCCTTCCCGTCCATATACCTATCCAATTTATTTTTAAATGATAAAATCAAACCTGCCTCCACCACTTCATTCCACACAGCCACCGCTATGCGAGTGAAGAAGTTCCCCCTCATGTTGCCCCTAAACTTCTGTCCCTTAAGTCCTTGCATGTGAGATCTCGACACAATGCTTTACTTAACATCGCAATCGACTGGGAAAGTAATTAAAAAAAGCAAGTAAGTAAGTTTATTGGCCAAGTATTCACATACAAGGAATTTGCCTTGGTGCTCCACCCACAAGTAACAACATGACATACAGTGACAGTTACGAATGACTCAGAATCTTTGTAGGGTTTTCACAGACGACACAAACGAACAAACACATACAAAACAGGAAGGAACAGTGCACCGTGGCTGCCATCGTCAGCGCCAGCAGTCTATAGTACCTTTCTTGACATCCCAGACAATTAAGTGACATTGAAGTGTAGCCACTGTTAGAATGCTAGAAACAGTGCAGGCAATATGTACACCTCCGGGTCGCACAAAACGCAATGTGAAGCTGAACACATCATCTGTTTTAAAGAATCTGTTTTCGCCGAAAATGCAGGGGGAGCTGGGGAAGTGGGCACCGATGAACATAGGGGGCTGTTTAAGAAGGAACTGCAGATGCTGCAAAATCGAAGGTAGACAAAAACGCTGGAGAAACTCAACGGGTGAGGCAGCGTCTATGGAGCGAAGGAAATGGGCAACGTTTCGGGCCGAAACGTTGCCCATTTCCTTCGCTCCATAGATGCTGCCTCAGCCGCTGAGAACATAGGGGGACCTGGCAGGATGAAGCTGAGAATGAAGGGGGTCCCAGCGGGGGGCTACCAATAACACAGAAGGACACAAAGTGTTGGAGAGTTCTAAAGAAGGGTTCTGACCCAAAACGCCACCTATTCATGTACATATTCTCCAGAGATGCTGCCTGACCTGTTGAGTTACTCTAGTACTTGGTGTCTTTGAATGTTCCTCGTCTATTTATCATCACAGATTTTCAGCAGCTGCAGTTAATGTTTAATTTGGTGACGTTTCAGGCTGATGCCGAGCTGCAAAGATTGCGTTGTCCCAGTACAGCACAAAGTTTACACTTGGGACTAGGTCGACATTTTCTCCTTTGCCTTTCGAGTCATAGCATTGACTGGCCACTAACTGAGGCTGAACCACTTGACAGCCTTAAAGCCCGGTCCCACGGTACGAGTTCATTCCGAGAGCTCTCCCGAGTTTGCCCTCATTCGAACTCGTAGATTTACGGTAATGGCCACTCGTGAGTAGTCAGGGCTCTCGTGGACATTTTTGCAACGTTGAAAAAAAAATCACGAGTCCTCCCGTGCTTACCTGCCGTTAGCGAGTCTTCCCGAGTACCTGCCGTTGGCGTTACGAGCCTCTAAGAGACGTCCCCGAGCTCCGACGTACCCGCTACGTTCATTCCCCGTGCTTACCACGAGTTTGATATTTTTTAAACTCGGGAGATCTCTTGGAATGAACTCGTACCGTGGGACAGGGCGATTAGAGTTCTGCTGAACCCCAATTCCTTTCGTCCAATTCCTTCCGGTGCTTCTTCCCACATTACACGGCATTATGGATCAATACATTTGGGATTACACGAGGTGAGAAGATTGGACTTAGAACAGTACAGGACAGGAACAGAAGCTTTGGCCCACACCATCTGCATGATGCCAAGTTAAACTAATCCCCTCTGCCTGCATGTGTTCAGTATCCCTCCATTCCCGACATATCCATGTGGCTGTCTAAAAGCCTCTTAAACATCACTATTGTATCTATTGTGTTTCCCATCATTACCACCCAGGTTCATGTCCCTAAGTGGTAAAGCAGAATATGGCCATTCGGTCTAGTCAAGTCCACTCTACCATTCAATCAGGGCTGATCTATCTCTCCCCCCCCACCCCATTCTTCTGCCTTCTCCCCATAACCCCCAACACCGTACTAATCAACAATCTATCTATCTCTGCCTTAAAAATATCCATTGACCTGGCCCCCACAGCAATGAATTCCACAGATCCATTTCCTTCTGACTAAAGAAATTCCTCCTCATCTCCTTCCTAAAGGAACGTCCAATTCTGAGGCTGTGACCTCTGGTCCTCAACTCCACCACTAGTGGAAACATCCTCTCCACATCCACTCTATCCAGGCCTTCAGTTTGAGTTTAGTTTTTAGCTTATTGTCACATATACCAAGGTACAATGAAAAGCTTTTGTTGCGTGCTAACCAGTCAGTGGAAAGGCTATACACGATTACAATAGTTCCAGGCGCCCACTACTGTTTATGTACGCACTCCTTCTTTAGACTCTGACCTTAAAGCTCTGTCCTGAATCATCTTGGACATTCTACCCCGCTAAATACCCTGTGAAACACTCAAAATATACCCGTATCAAATGATCACTGGAATATTTCATTGTCCTATCGGGGACACACGACAATAAACTCACTTGAACTTGAAAATCCTTTGCAAAATTTGCCATTGTGGCTTAAACAAATGAGCGCAGAAAGCAGATGTCCCTGGCACCTTAGCAAACCTGAAGAGTTTCTTGCACTTTAATTCAGTCAGGCAAGGCCTCGG
The DNA here is from genome assembly GCA_035221665.1 of Okamejei kenojei. NCBI lineage: Eukaryota > Metazoa > Chordata > Chondrichthyes > Rajiformes > Rajidae > Okamejei > Okamejei kenojei. The sequence goes on from CM069136.1 coordinate 115,065,384, forward strand.
GTTAATGGGAGTTTAAATAAATACAGGAAAGTCAGCCGGAATGTCAAAACACAATAACTTGCTTTTTTTTTAAACAACTCACAAGGATTATTCAGTGACTGCTGCAAAATAAATTAAAAAAATTAACAGTAATCAGGACTATTAGACATTGGTATTCATTCACTTCCTTGGGTGTTTCATATTCAGTAAACTCCAATTTCTATTTGTTTTGACTGCGAGCAGTTAAATCACTAATCACGTAATTATAAGGCAAAACAGCAAACTGTAATAAAGCAAACAAACTGCAATGGCATGCCACTCAGTTAGTCTCGAGCTGTTACTGCCACTGCTTCTCCGATGATCCTCTTCCCAATGCCTCCTAATTCTACTGAGGGTCACAGGGAGATGTTAGGGAGGTGCCGTTAAGCATCAGCCCGAGCCTGCATGCAACAAGATCTGGGCAGCGGTTCAAGCGTGGGTGGCTAAGTGGCAAGTAGCATTTGTGCCTCCAGAGTGCCAAAGAATCGCCATCCACATCAGTGAAGCGTCTACGCATCGACCCAAGGCGTTCAGGTGGCATTGCCCAAGCCGAGTCTTCCACCATCAATCTCCTGGAGGTCACTATCAACCAGAAACTCCACACAATCATTGCGGGTAAACGGCAAGTCAGATTCTGAGTATAAGTTTCTTACGTTCTAGGAGCTGAAGGCCCGTGCAGACCATCAAAGTCTACTCCGCCATTCAATCGTGGCTGATCTATCTTTCCCTCTCAACCCCAATCTCCAGCCTTCACCCCATAAGACAGTTCTCCTGACATCCCAAGCTCTTCCTATCATCCACATGGATAATGACGAAGGCTCCCCATTTGACAGTATAAGCGCAGTCCAAGCACATACAGACTCAAAACCATCTAGAACAAAGCAGAAAAACATTACATCAGCGAGGCCAAGCACAGACATTGGGAACTCTGGACTCGTTGCACCAAGGATCTCCCGGTTGTTAAACATTTTACCTCTCCTTCCCATTCTGACCTTTCTGTCCTGAGCCCCCCCTCCCCTCCGTTGCCAGAGTAAGGCCACATGCCAACTGGAGGAACAGTCCTTCATATTCTGCTTACAACTCAACGGTATAAACGTAGAAATCTCAAATTTTAAGTGACTAACCTGCAAACCCTCACCACCCCCCCACTCTCTCTCTTCCCTGTGCCCCACCTAGATACACACCCAATTCTCCCCTCCCCTCATTCCTTCCTCTAGCTTCACAATTCGCATTTCTATCCTCATGTCATATCTTTTGTCTTTTGACCTTTATCCAAATGTCTGCCCATCAAAGCCCTACCTGTATCTACCTATCACTCACCAGACCTTGTCCTGCCTCCCCTCCCTTCCAGCTTTCTCCCCTCCCCCACCACTACCAGTCTGAAGAAAGTTCCCCGACTCGAAACGTCACTCATCCATGTTCCCCAGATATTCTGCCTGACCCTCTGAGTTACTCCAGCATTTTGTGTCTTTTTTTTTTCCGTAAACCAGCATCTGCCGTTCCTTGTTTCCCCACAGCAGAAAACTTGATGAGCTACAGTGGTTCAAGAAGACAGCTCGCTGCTGCTGTCTCAGGGGCAGTTACGCAGGGACAATAAATGCTTGCTAGTGTTACACAGACCTCAAAACTGAATAAGCGAAATTCACCAGGGTGTAACTGTACGAGTCCAAAGGGCTTTTGGGTCTCCGTGTCTCAATATACAATTGGCCTCTGGTGTCTTTCTGGCCGGTTTTGTGGAGAAATGAAATGTAATGAATAGTAAAAGGTTCATAAGAACTCACGCACGGAAGAGGCCATTCAGTCCACTGTACCTGTGCTGGCTCTTTGAAAGTCTCCTCAATCAGTCTCAGGCCTGTTTTTTTCCCCAAATCTGTGCACCGTTTTCCTGCAGGTACTCATCGACAGTGGACCCAACTGGTATTGCTTTCGCCTCACAGCGCCAGAGACCCAGGTTCAATCCTGACCTTGGGTGCCGTTTGTGTGTTGAATCTGCGCGCTCTCCTTTCGAAAGGAGATGAGGAGGAATTTCTTCAGTCAGAGGGTGGTGAACCTGTGGAACTCATTGCCACAGACGGCTGTGGAGGCCAAGTCAATGGATCCTTTTAAGGCGGAGACTGACAGATTCTTGATTAGTGAGGTTGTCACGGGTAACGGGGTGAAAGCAGGAGAATGGGGTTGAGAAGAAAAGATAGATCAGCCATGATTGAATAGTGGAATAGAATTGACGGACCAAATGGCCTAATTCTGCTCCTGCAACTTATGAATTTGCAATCTCTCTATGATCGCGTGGGTTTCCTCCGGGTGCTCAGGTTTCCTCCCATCACCCAAATACATGCAGGTTAGGATAATAAAAAGGACCTGCAAATGTTGATTTATACCAAAGATAGACTGTCCATTTCCCCCTTCCATCAAGGCCCCCCCCTAACCCCTCCCCCCTCACAGGCTCCACCCATTCTGCCCTCACTTTCCCAGGGCCGTCCATACATTCCCCAACACCTCTCCCCTCCCTATGGTCCTCCATCCACTCTCCACTCCCCCTTCACTCAATCCGCCATTCATCTTCCCCTGCCCTCTGGGTCCTCCCTCTACTCCCCTCTCCCTCCCCTCCGGGATACTTAAAGGTTCTGTTTCAGAATGTTAGACTTGATAAATGAGTGATTGCGAGGTTTAGATTTTCAGTGACGTAGCGGCATATGACAGTAGAAGGGTCTCGACCCGAAACGTCACCTATTCCTTCGCTCCATAGCTGCTGCCTCACCCGCTGAGTTTCTCCAGCATTTCTGTCTACCGTCGATTTTTCCAGCATCTGCAGTTCCTTCTTAAACATAGTGGCATATGATCACACTTGAGACATTAATCTCCACCCCAGGGACACGTGACACAGCCAGGACATTACACAGAAGATTCAAAGGAACGCACTCCTTCAAACAAGTTCAAAGTTTTACCTTAGTAGACAAAGAGAGACTAACATAGACAATAGGTGCAGGAGTTGGCCATTCAGCCCTTCGAGCCAGCACCGCCATTCACTGTGATCATGGCTGATCATCCAAAATCAGTATCCCGTTCCTGCCTTCTCTCCATATCCCTTCACTCCACTATCCCCTTTATCTAACTCTCCCTTGAAAGCATCCGGAGCACCAGCCTCCCTGCCCTCCAAGGCAGAGAATGCCACACACTCACAACTCTCTGTGTGAAAAGGTTTTTCCTCATCTCCATTCTAACTGGCTTACCACCTATTCTTAAACTGTGGCCCCTGATTCTGGACTCCCCCAACATTGGGAGCATGTTTCCTGCCTCTAGCGTGTCCAAACCCTTAATAATCCTATATGTTTGAATAAGATCCCCTCATTTTTCTAAATTCCACAGTATACAAGCCAGCCACTCCAATCTATCAACATATGACATCCCGGGAATTAACCTCATGAACCTACGCTGCACTCCCTCAATAGCAAGAATGTCCTTCCTCAAGTTTGGAGACCAAAACTGCACACAATACTCCAGGTGTGGTCTCATGATTTCCCTTCGTAAATCCGTGCTGACTCGGACCGATCCTGTTTACTGCTATCCAAATGTGCCACTATTTCATCTTTTATGATCGACTCCAGCATCTTCCCCACCACCGATGTCAGGCTAACTGGTCTATAATTCCCTGTTTTCTTTCGGCCGCCCTTCTTAAAAAGTGGGATAACATTAGCTACCCTCCAATCCACAGGAACTGATCCTGAATCTATAGAACATTGGAAAATTATCACCAATGCGTCCACGATTTCTAGATCCACTTCGTTAAGTACCCTGGGATGCAGACCATCAGGCCCTGGGGATTTATCAGCCTTCAGTCCCATCAGTCTACCCAACACCATTTCCTGCATAATGTGGATTTCCTTCAGTTCCTCCGTCACCCCAGATCCTCTGGCCACTACTATATCAGGAAGATTGTTTGTGTTCTCCCCAGTGAAGACAGATCCAAAGTACCTGTTCAACTCATCTGCCATATCCTTGTTCCCCATAATAAATTCACCTTTTTCAGTCTTCAAGGGTCCAACTTTGGCCTTAACTCATTTTTTCCTCTTCACATACCTAGGGAAGCTTTTACTATCCTGCTTTATATTCTTGGCACGCTTGCCTTCGTACCTCATCTTTTCTCCCCGTATTGCCTTTTAGTTATCATCTGTTACTCTTTAAAAGTTACCCAATCCTCTTGCTTCCAGTTCATCTTTGCTATGTTATGTTTCTTCTCTTATTTTTATACTGTCCCTGACTTCCCTTGTCAGCCACGGTCGCCCCTTACTCCCCTTGGAATCTTTCTTCCTCTTTGGAATGAATTGATCCTGCACCTTCTGTATTATTCCCAGAAATACCTGCCATTGTTGTTCCATTGTCATCCCTGCTAGGGTATCTTTCCAGTCAACGTTGGCCAGCTCCTCCCTCATGCCTCCGTAGTCCCCTTTGTTCAACTGTAATACTGACACATCCCTCTCACATTGTAGATTAAAACTTATCATATTATGGTCACTACCTCCTAATGGCTCCTTTACCTCAAGTTCCCTTATCAAATCTGGTTCATTACACAACACTAAATCTATTTGCATTCTCCCTGGTAGGCTCCAGTACGAACGCTCTAAGAATCCATCACGGAGGCACTCCACAAACTCCCTTTCTTGGGGTCCAGTTCCAACCTGATTTTCCCAGTCTACCTGCATGTTGAAATCTCCCATAACAACCGCAGCATTACCTTTGCTACATGCCAATTTTAACTTTTGATTCAACTTGCACCCTATATCCAGGCTACTGTTTGGGGGCCTGGAGATAACTCCCATTAGGGTCCTTACCCTTACAATCGCTCCATTCTATCCATACTGACTCTACATCTCCTGGTTCTATGTCAATCCTCGCAAGGGACTGAATTTTATTCCTCACCAACAGAGCTACCCCACCCCCTCTGCCCACTTCTCTGTCTTTTCGATAGGATGTACACCCCTGAATATACAGATCCCAACTCTGGTCGTCTTGCAGCCATGTCTCTGTAATTCCAACAACATCATACTTGCCAATTTCTAACTGAGCCTCAAGCTCGTCCACTTTATTTCTTATACTTCGCGCATTCATAGACAACACTTTGACTTTGGTATTCACCTCCCCTCTCACAACGGTCACTATTGCCTCTGACCTTATTCTCTCATCCCTTCTCAAACTTTGCTTCCCATTAATTCGGGAGTCTTTTCCTGTACTCACTTCCCCTTTAACTCCATCTTTATACTCCCAATATGTCAATCCCTCCCCCCCACTATTTAGTTTAAACCCACACGTGTAGCACTGGCAAACCTGCCTGGTGGAAAGGGTCAAGAACTTCAAATTCCTGGGTGTGCATATTTCCAAAGATCTTTCCTTGTCCCAGCACACCGATGCAATTATAAAGACACATCAGCGCCTCTACTTCCTAAGATTACGGAGAGTCGGTTTGTCAAGGAGGACTCTCTCGAACTTCTACAGGTGCACAGTAGAGAGCATGCTGACCGGTTGCATCATGGCTTGGCTCGGCAACTTGAACGTCCAGGAGCGGAAAAGAACTGCAGAAAGTTGTGACCACTGCCCAGTCCATCATCGGCTCCGACCTCCCCACCATTGAAGGAATCTATCGCAGTCGCTGCCTCAAAAAGGCTGCCAACATCATCAAGGACCCACACCATCCTGGCCACACACTCATCTCTCCGCTGCCATCGGGAAGAAGGTACAGGAGCCTGAAATCTGGAACATCCAGGTTCAGGAACAGCTTCTTCCCCACAGCCATCAGGCTATTAAACTCACCATCAAACGAGCTCTGAACAATACCAGTCTATTATTACTACTATTGCATTTTATCTGTTTATTTATTGTATATATGGTCTATGGTGAATAGACACACTGAACATCTATTTCCTGTTCTGCATTATGTTTACATATTCTGTTGTGCTGCAGCAAGTAAGAATTTCATTATCCTATCTGGGACACATGACAATAAAACTCTCTTGACTCTTGCCAGAACGTTGGTCCCCCTCCAGTTAAGGTGTAACCTGTCCCTTTTGTACAGGTCACCTCTATCCCAGGAGAGATCCCAGTGATCTTTAAAGCTAAATCCTCGCTCCCTGCACCAGCCCCTCAGCCGCACATTCAGATCCCCTATCTCCCTGTTCCTGCCTTCACCAGCACGAGGTACAGGAAGTAATCCAGAGATAACCACCCGAGAAGTCCTGCTTTTCAGTCTTCTTCCTGACTCTCTAATCGTACGTTGGAGAACCTCCTTCCTCTTCTCCCCGATGCCGTGTGTGCCCACGTGCACAACTACTGCCGGCTGTTCACCTTCCCTCTCGAGGATGTTCCGATTTCGGTTTGTGATATCTTGAACCCTGGCACCAGGGAGGCCACAGACCATCCTCGAGTCTCGCCTGCCGCCACAGAATCTCCAGTCCGCACCTCGGACAATGGAGTCACCCATCACTATGGCTCAGCCCAACAACGGTCCCGCCACGAGTATGTCAATCACACTAAGCTACAGATAATGATGTCAGTATGCTTCATTCTAAAATGCGCAGCTCACAATTGTTTCCACTGTGAGGAGGATGTCATGTCTAATTCCAAAACAACTTCCCAAACAATAATTGTGACAAGGCACCATTTTTATTTTTCATTCTGATCAGATACCTTGTGGTCTGTTCGATCAGATGCCAATACTACTTTGTGACAGGGCTGCCAACATTGGGTGAGTGTTGAGAGTGTGAAATTGTGAGGGTGCGTAGTGACCAAGGAAGGGGGGGGGGGGGTGTGGGAGGGGGGTGCCCCACGGTAGGCAGCTTTTGCATTTCTCAGCTTGAAATTGCGCAATCTAGTCCCATTTATCCGCAAATAGGTTAACTTACACTTGAATGCAACATTTATGCTTTAAATTGGATTATGTATGAATACGGTTAGGTTAAATTACATTCCCAATTACATTCCACAGTAGAGCCAGGCTCCGATCAACAGGTGCAGCACATGAATCGCTATATTCATGTATGGAAATCAGATTATAATTCATGCTATTATGCGTATCTATAGAGAAAAAAAACAGAGAAACGAGGCAAGTGTCGGACTTCCATCACTGTTCTGCACAAATAAATCAATCAACCGGACCCTTTGACTATAGAAACAAGACAAAAATAATGCCACATATTCAATCGTATAAAGTTCAATGAAATTAAGATATATATATAAAACATATATGTAAACAGGCCCATCGGTCCACACCGTCCAGCAATCTACCTTACACCAGTTGTATCCTACACGCCAGGGACAATTTACAGAAGCCACTTAACCTACAAACCTGCACTTCTTTCGGATGTGGGAGAAACCGGAATATCCAGAGAAAACCCATGTGGTAGTGAGGCAGCAACTCTCCCGCTGCCCCACCCTGCCACCCCATTACATTATTTTTTCTGTAATATATTTATTACGGTGTCACGTGAATAAAGATGAACACATGATTCTGATTTCTGCCCTTAGTTGGATAACACACATGTCCAGTCATTGTGTTTTATGGCTGGTTTTCAACCTCTTCAGTCTGAAGGTCTCGACCCGAAACATCACACATTCTTTCTCTCCAGAGATGCTGCCTGTCCTGCTGAGTTATTCTAGTTGTTAGTGTCTATCTTCAGTTTAAACCAGCATCTGCAGTTCCTTCCTAAATTCTTTGTTAAGCAAAATGGGACCTATTCTCATAATATTATTCACCTCAACTAAGTATTTTCTTCACCTTCGTTGCTGCAGAGAATACAATCCCAGTTAACAAATCTTTCTTCAAAGTGAAAAACATTTCCAGCCCTGCCAATATGTTCATAAATCGCCCCTGGATCCTCTCCAGAGCAATTGCACCCTTTCTACAGTGTGTCATACTCTTACAGCATGGAAACAGGCCCTGCATCCATGCAGATCAAGATGCCCCATCTAAACTAGTCCCATTTATCCACATTTTGGCCTTTAAACCTTGTGTGTGCCAGTGTGTGTGTGTGTAAGGGTGTGTGTTAGGTTGTGTGTGAGAGTGTGTGTCAGTGAAGTGGCGACAACACCCGGAGTGAGCAGAGACTTGGCAATGCCCGGGAAGCGTTTCCCTCTCCCCCTCCCCCTTGTCTCTTCCCCCTCTCCCCCGGACCGGCCCAGGTACTCCGTGTCCAGCTGGGGTCCGGGGGAGATGAGTGTCAACGATCTGAGGGTCGGGCATCGGGCTAGATCTCAGCAAGATCTATAGCTCCTGGCTCCGCGTCGGGATTAAATTTCCATGGGGTGTGGACAGAGTGGCGGGCGGGCTAGATCTCAGAGCCATCGGAGGTGTGAGCAGTGCCTCGGAGGAGGGGTGGTCAGTGCTGGGACCACCGCCATATCTCACGTATCACACCATCTGCACGGGAGAAAGTAAACTACTTTTTTTTTCCCCCCAAATCATCCCGTGGGCCGGTAGCTTGACAGCCCTGCTTTAAACCAATGCCCTCTAGCTCTTGAATCACATATCCCGGGAAAAAAAAGACTATGCATTCACCTTATATATTCCCCTCATGGTTTTCACTCACCTCTAAAACAAATTTTGCTATATTTTGAACTTCCAGCACCTGCAGATTTTTGAGCGTGAGAAATTTGTGATCGGCGTGAGAATTTTGTGAAATGCGTGACTCTCACGCTCAATGCCCGAGAGTTGGCAGCCCTGCTTGTGATCAGATTGATCAGATATCAATATTAGCCTGAAGACTGATCAATCAGACACCAATTCTGCCCTGTAATCTAATCCATCAGACACTAATCCATCCACTGGCTCGCTTTCCCGGCATGTGAGAAATACAGAACATCTTGCTGAGATCTAGTCACTTGCTCAGCATTTTTGTCTTGAGAATACATCAAGCCTGCCAGTGGGATCTCATCTGTAACGTAATAAATCTGCTGCATTCTTTGATTGATGAGCTCTTGACACTCCCTGCAGGCTGATCTAGGAGTCCCGCACCTGCGTCGGTGACCTTGCCCTCACACAACCTAACCAGCCCTAGTCATGAGGCTCTCTCCAGAGATCAACCATCCATGGCCCTCAGTTTGGACCTGGCTGGTCAGATGAGCATTGAAATGCGAGTACAACAAACAGACATAAACATACTCAATCCCCTCCACCCCAAGCCCGTCACCCACACGTTTCCTCTCTCACAGTTGACGGCCTGACAATTTACCAACAATCTCAAATTGTGAAAATCCCAAGGTTTTTATTTGTACCTTCAAAATAGGGTGACTAGGGAGATGGGAGGACCGCTCAAAGATAAAGGAGGGAATCTGTGATTTGTGTTGGAGAATGTAGGGAAGGTACAACAAGTACTTTGCATCTGTATTCGCTCAGGAGAAGGACTTGGAGGACAGCGAGATCTGTGCGGCAAATACAAATATGCTAAGGCAGTTATAATCAAGAAGGATGTTGTGCTGAGGCTCCTGGCGGTTAAGTTAAGTTCCTATATTTAAGAGTGAGTTGGATGTGGCCCTTGTGGCGGGATCTATCCAGGGATATTGAGGATCAGAGATCCTAATGTTTCGAGTTTCTATGAGATTGCATGGGCTTTGTCCAGGATCTTTGTTTCTTCTCCAGCCACGTGCGAGGTTCTGATCGGCTGGAGAGCGGCCAATGTTGTTCCTTTGTTTAAGGAAGGAAGTAGAGAGAATCCTGAGCCTCAAGTAAGTAGGGAAACTATTACAGAGAATGCTTCAAGGTAAAATGTACTTTGGAAGAGAATGGGCTAATTAGAGATAGCTAACATGGCTTTGCACGCTAACTTGTTTGAGTTTTTTTAAGAAGGTGGCAAAGGAGATTGATGAAGACGGTGGGTGTTGTATGCATGGATTTGAGGCTTTTGATAAGGTCCTTGATGCGAGAGCGCGAGAGAGCGAGAGAGATTGGTTGGTGAGTAAGTTTGCTGACAGCACCAAAATTGGAGGAGTTGCAGAAAGTAAGGAAGGCTGTCAGAAGTTACAGCAAATTTACTGTAGATCAGCTACAGAAATGGGTGGAGATATGGCAGATAGAGTTTAACCTTTAGAGATACAGCACGGAAACAGGCCCTTCAGCCCACCGGGACTGCACCGACCAGCGATCCCTGCACATTAACTGTCCTGCACCCACTAGGGACAATTCCTTTTACCAAGCCAATTAACCTACAAACCTGTACGTATTTGGAGTGTTGGAGGAAACCGAAGATCTTGGAGACAACCCAGGCAGGTCACGGGGAGAACGTGCAAACTCCGTACAGACAGCGCCCGTAGTCGGGATCGAACCCGGGTCTCCGGCGCTGCATTGGAGAGCCGGAGACGCTCCAACTCTACCGCTGCGCCACCTGAGCAAGTGCGAGGCGTTTGGGAGGTTGAATGTGAAGAGAGAGTGCAGAGTTAATGCATTGATGTCCAAAGGGATCTTGGAGTCCAAGTTCATAGCTCACTACAGGTGGCAGCATAACTAGATAGGGTGGTAAAGTAGGCAAATGCTGTGCTTGCTTTAATTTCTGGGGATATTGAGTGTAAGAGTCAGGAAGTCATGTTGCAGCTGTATAGTGCTTTGGTGGGGTGGCAGATCGCAACCTTCACGTGGTCCACCCTGTTTCGATTAATGCAATCAACCTGGCGCCCCCAAACAGAAGATCAAACAGAACAAGTTACATAGATACATAGAAAATAGGTGCAGGAGGAGGCCATTCGGCCCTTCGAGCCAGCACCGCCATTCATTGTGATCATGGCTGATCGTCCCCTATCAATAACCCGTGCCTGCCTTCTCCCCATATCCCTTGATTCCACTAGCCCCTAGAGCTCTATCCAACTCTCTCTTAAATCCATCCAGTGATTTGGCCTCCACTGCCCTCTGTGGCAGGGAATTCCATAAATTCACAACTGTGTAAAAATGTTTTTTCTCACCTCAGCATTAAATGACCTCCCCTTTATTCTAAGGCTGTGGCCCCTGGTTCTGGACTCGCCCAACATTGGGAACATTTTTCCTGCATCTAGCGTCCTATCTTTTTATAATTTTATATGTTTCTATAAGATCCCCCCTCATCCTTCTAAACTCCAGTGAATACAAGCCTAGTCTTCTCAATCTTTCCTCATATGACAGTCCCGCCATCCCAGGGATCAATCTCGTGAACCTACGCTGCACTGCCTCAATCACAAGGATGTCCTTCCTCAAGTTAGGAGACCAAAACTGTACACAATACTCCAGATGTGGTCTCACCAGAGCCCTATACAACTGCAGAAGAACCTCTTTACTCCTATACTGAAATCCTCTTGTTATGAAGGCCAACATTCCATTAGCTTTCTTCACTGCCTGCTGTACCTGCACGCCAACTTTCAGTGACTGGTGTACAAGGACGCCCAGGTCTCGCTGTACCTCCCCCTTACCTAACCTAACCCCATTGAGATAATAATCTGCCCCCTTGTTTTTGCCGCTAAAGTGGATAACCTCACATTTATCTATATTATACTGCATCTGCCATGCATCTGTCCACTCACTCAACCTGTCCAGGTCACCCTGCAACTTCCTAACATCCTCTTCACAGTTCACACTGCCACCCAGCTTTGTGTCATCCACAAAGTTGCTAGTGTTGATCCTAATTCCCTCTTCCAAATCATTAATATATATGGTAAACAGTTGCGGCCCCAACACCGAGCCTTGCGGCACTCCACTCGCCACTGCCTGCCATTCTGAAAAGGACCCGTTCACTCCTACTCTTTGCTTCCAGTCTGCCAACCAATTTTCTATCCATGTCAACACCCTACTCCCAATACCATGTGCTCTAATTTTAGTCACCAGTCTCCCATGCGGGACCTTATCAAAGGCTTTCTGAAAGTCTAGACCTACTACATCCACTGGCACCCCTTCATCCATTTTACTTGTCACATCCTCAAAAAATTCCAGAAGATTAGTCAAGCATGATTTCCCTTTCATAAATCCATGTTGACTTGGACTAATCCTTTTACTGCTATCCAAATGCCCCATTATTATCTATTTAATAATGGACTCCAGCATCTTTCCCACCACCAAAGTCAGTTGTCCTACAACTAGGCTGTGCATGCCATACGCAAGAAGAAGAAATGCTTTGGTTAGGCCGCATTTGGAGTATTGCATGCAGCTCTGGTCACCTCATTACAGGAAAGATGTTTTTGCAGAGGGTGCAGAGGTTTACCAGAATGATGACTTTAGAGGATTTCAGCGATAGGGAAAGGTTGGATAGACTTGGAGGTTTACTTCAGTTGTACAGGGTCTTGGTGAGACCACACCTGGAGTATTGCGTACAGTTTTGGTCTCCAAATCTGAGGAAGGACATTATTGCCATAGAGGGAGTGCAGAGAAGGTTCACCAGACTGATTCCTGGGATGTCAGGACTGTCTTAAAAATACTGGATAGACTCGGTTTATACTCTCTGGAATTTAGGAGATTGAGAGGGGATCTTATAGAAACTTACAAAATTCTTAAGGGGTTGGACAGGCTAGATGCAGGAAGATTGTTCGCGATGTTGGGGAAGTCCAGGACAAGGGGTCACAGCTTAAGGATAAGGGGGAAATCCTTTAAGACCGAGATGAGAAAGACTTTTTTCACACAGAGAGTGGTGAGTCTCTGGAACTCTCTGCCACAGAGGGTAGTTGAGGCCAGTTCATTGGCTATATTTAAGAGTGAGTTGGATGTGGCCCTTGTGGCTAAGGGGATCAGAGGGTATGGAGAGAAGGCAGGTACGGGATACTGAGTGGATGATCAGCCATGATCATATTGAATGGCGGTGCAGGCTCGAAGGGCTGAATGGCCTACTCCTGCACCTAATTTCTATGTTTCTATGTTTCTATGTTTACTGCAGAATGTCAGAGGTTGAGGGAAGCCTTGATAGAACTTTATAAAATGATGAGCGGCATTGACAGGTTAGACAGTCAGAACTTTTTCCCAGCGTGGAATGTCCAACACCAGAGGGCATAGTGCAAAGGTGAGAGGGGGAAAGTTTAATGGAGATGTGTGGTTCACAATTTTTAATGGAGATGTGTGGTTCACGAATCTACACACAATACCCCATAATAAAAACACAAAAACCGGTGTTTAGAAATTTTTGCAAAGTAATTAAAAAGAAATAACTGAAATATCACATTTACAGAAGTATTCAGACCCTTTACTCAGTACTTTGTTGAGGCACCTTTGGCAGCGATTACGGCCTCAAGTCTTCTTGGGTATGACGCTACAAGCTTGGCTCACCTGTATTTGGGTAATTTCTCCCATTCTTCTCTGCAGATCCTCTCAAGCTCTGTCAGGTTGGATGGGGAGCATCAATGCACAGCTATTTTCAGGTCCCTCCAGAGATGTTCAATCAGGTTCAAGTCCAGGCTCTGTCTGGGTTACTCAAGGACAGTCACAGACTTGTCACAAAGCCACTCCTGCGTTGTCTTGGCTGTGTGCTTGGGGTCGTTGTCCTGTTGGAAGGTGAACCTCCGCCCCAGTCTGAGGGCCAGAACACTCTGGAGCAGGTTTTCATCAAGGATCTCTCTGTACTTTGCTCCGTTCATCTTTCCCTCGATCCTGACTAGTCTCCCAGTTCCTGCCGCTGAAAAACATCCCCACAGCATGATGCTGCCACCACCATGCTTCACCATAGGTATGGTATTGGCCAGGTGATGAGCAGTGCCTGGTTCAGGACAAATAGTTCAATCTTGGTTGCATCAGAGCAGAGAATCTTGGTTAGGTGCCTTTTGGCAAACTCTAAGTGGCCTGTCATGTGCCTTTAACTGAGAAGTGGCTTCGGTCTGGCCAATCTTCCATAAAGGCCTGATTGGTGGAGTGCTGCAGATATAGTTGTCCTTCTGGAAGGTTCTCCCATCTCCACAGAGGAACTCTGGAGCTCTGTCAGAGTGACCATCGGGTTTTTGGTCACCTCCTTGACCAAGGCCCTTCTCCACCAATTGTTCAGTTTGGCCGGGCGGCCAACTCTATTAAGAGTCCTGGTGGTTCCAAAGTTCTTCCATTTAAGAAGGACGGAGGCCACTGAGCTCTTCGGGACCTGCAATGCTGCAGAAATTGTTTTATACCCTTCCCCAGATCTGTGTCTCAACACAATCCTGTCTCAAAAGTCTTCCTTCACCTTCAAGGCTTGGCTTTTGCTCTGACACAACTGTGGAACCTTATATATACAGGTGTGTGCCTTTCCAAATCATGTCCAATCAATTTAATTTCCCACTGGTGGACTCCAATCAAGTTGTAGAAACATCTCAAGGATAATCAATGGAAACAGGATGAAGCTGAGCTCAATTTTGAGTGTCATCGCAAAGGGTCTGAATACTAATGTAAATGTGATATTTCAGTTCTTTATTTTCAATTACTTTGCCAACACTTCTAAACACCTGTTTTTGCTTTTTTTATAATGGGTATTGAGTGTAGATTGATGATAAAAAAAATAATTTAATCCATTTTAGACCAAGGCTGTAACATAACAAAATGTGGAAAAAGTGAAGGGGCCTGAATACTTTCTGAACGCACTGTACTTGTAAACTAATCTACATTTATCAAGGTCAGGTCTTAGAGGTCCATCCACACTCGTGCAAACTACAATAGTGGAAGTTCAAAGATCTTAACTCCTTGACTAAATATTTGGCCTTGGTTTCTACAGTCCCCTTGTACAGCTCAAAAAAATGTTGATGAGTTGTATTTCTGTGAAATGTCCACTCCATTTCGTAATATCATTATGTGGCATTATTATAGCATCATTCTTCATTCTAGAATTACTGCTCTTATGGTTACGTATGGATTGGGAACAATAATTCTCATGAGGGGACATAAATCGGAAAATGCCAATTGATAGACCCATCAGTTGGAAAGCTGGTGAAGTTAGTAGTTGCTACATAGGAAATCTGTTCCACATCAGTTCCTTACGCCTCTGTCCCACTTAGGGAACCTGAACGGAAACCTCTGGTGACCTTGCGCCCCACCCAAGGTTTCCACGAGTCGCCAGAGGTTTTGGTCACTCGCCTGGAAAGCCTCGACTGAAGCGTGAGCTGCATCTACTGACCAAAGATCCTTTAGGATCTTTGCTACCGACCGCACACACACACACATCACGAAGGTGGGGGCTAGGGACAGCGGAGGAGCGCTGTCTGCGCGGTGAAGAGGAAGGTAAACGGCTGCCACAGAGCACGGTAAGTCCTTTAGAGAGCGCGGGAGAGAGAGAGAGAAGGGGAGAGAGAAGGGGAGAGAGAAGGGGAGAAAGAAGGGGGGAGAGAAGGGGAGGGAGAAGGGGAGAAAGAAGGGGGGAGAGAAGGGGAGAAAGAAGGGGAGGGAGAAGGGGGGGGAGTAGAGGGGGGGAGAAGGAGTGGACACAGTTTTAAGAAGTTAATAAATTAAGCTTGTATTGGGCCTCACCAATGTAGAGGAGGTCATATGCCCCTGTCCCACTTAGGAAACCTGAACGGAAACCTCTGGAGACTTTGCGCCCCACCCAAGGTTTCTGTGCGGTTCCCGGAGGTTTTTGTCAGTCTCCCTAATGGTCGAGTGGTTTCCGCTTCTTCTATGTTCCGGCGATTATTTAAAAAAATTCAAAACCGGCCGCGACTAAAAATAGGTTGCCGTTTTAAAAAGAGGTAATTTTTTACTCAAAGCCTGCACCAGGTTGTGGAAGGTAAGTCCTTTTTTTCACCCAGTTTTATTCCACCAGGGAGGTCTTACCTTCCACTACCTGCAACCTCCGGCAACCACCTTCAACTAGCATCGCAACCGGCTTCGACTAAAAAATTACCGATTTTTAAAACGGCAACCTATTTTTAGTCGCGGCCGGTTTTGAATATTTTGAAATAATCGGCGGAACATAGAAGAAGCGGAAACCACTTTCGACCATTAGGGAGACTGACAAAAACCTCCGGGAACCGCACGGAAACCTTGGGTGGGGCGCAAAGTCTCCAGAGGTTTCCGTTCAGGTTTCCTAAGTGGGACAGGGGCATAAGAGTACCAACTGCAGTGGACAATGTTGGAGGAGGTGCAGGTGACTCTCTGTCACTCCTGGAATGGTTGTTTAGAGTAAGGACTGCCTAACCCGTTGAGTTCCACCAGCTGCTCTCCTTTTTCCATGCCACAGATTCCAGTGTCTGCAGTCTCTTGTAGCCATGGCTGTTTCCCCGGGCTTGGCCACAGCTGCTAGTGGGGAGGGAGGGGGGTAACAAAAAACATGGGGCGATCCAGTGGCCAGAAACAGATGAGCACAGCGATCTCAGAGGACTACAGGGGAAGAGATGTTAGCAGGAATAGAAGGGCTGAGATGGTGGCAGGATTGATAAAACCAATGGGAATTTTCATCACCTCATTGCAACTTACCGAATAGTGAAAGGCCAGGATTGAGTGGAATTGAGGAGGATGTTTCCACTAGTGGGAGAGTCTAGGACCAAAGGCCATAGCCTCAGAATAAAAGGATGTACCTTTCGAAAGGAGATGAGGAGGAATTTGTTTCGTCAAAGGGCGGTGGATCTGTGGAATTCATTGCCACAGATGGCCATGGAGGCCAAATCATTGTGTATGTTTCAGACAATGGATGGCAGATTCTTCATTAGTAACGGAGTCAGGGGTTATGGGGAGCAGTCAGGAGAATGGGGCGGAGAGGGTAAGATGGGTCAACCGTGATTGAATGACGCAGATCTGATGGGCTGAATGGCCTAATTCTGCTCCTCCAACTTATCAACATTAAATCGAGTCTTTGTTCAACTGAGAGTCAGCAGGGTTCAGGGAGCACAGCTTGGTGGGTGACAGGGCTCGGTATGAGTTAGAACGTGCGAGGGGCTTCCCTGAATAATCTCTCTCCAGTAAGAGCACAATGCTGAAACTGTGCGCACAACGATGTCTCCATATTAAATGGCTGCAAAATGAAACAGTCGTCCTAATGAGATTGGCTAGAATGTACCTGGTGGTGTATTTCAGCACAGATCCATTTGTTTACATACTAATTATACAGTAATTTGATTCCCTTTAATCCTGCTCAATGAACTGTATGTAATTCACAACAGACTATTATTTTAATTCTATACTGTGTCACTGCACGCTGTTTGTTTTACTCTATCTCAACAACAGAAACATAGACAATAGGCGCAGGAGCAGGCCATTCGGCCCTTCGAGCCAGCACCGCCATTCAACGTTCATGGCTGATCATCCCCAATCAGGACCCCGTTCCTGCCTTAGATCCAGCAACTTGCTGTTCACTTTCATGATTATTCCCCATCTCCTCCATCACATAGAAACGTAGAAACATAGAAAATAGGTGCAGGAGTAGGCCATTCGGCCCTTCGAGCCTGCACCGCCATTCAATATGATCATGGCTGATCATCCAACTCAGTATCCTGTACCTGCCTTCTCTCCATACCCCCTGATCCCTTTAGCCACAAGGGCCACATCCAACTCACTCTTAAATATAGCCAATGAACTGGCCTCAACTACCTTCTGTGGCAGAGAATTCCACAGATTCACCACTCTCGGTGTGAAAAATAATTTTCTCATCTCGGTTCTAAAAGACTTCCCCCTTATCCTTAAACTGTGACCCCTTGTTCTGGACTTCCCCAACATCGGGAACAATCTTCCTGCATCTAGCCTGTCCAACCCCTTAAGAATTTTGTAAGTTTCAATACGATCCCCCCTCAGTCTTCTAAGTTCTAGCGAATGCAAGCCGAAAACAAACTAAATAAGTTAAATTTTTACGCAAAGTCAAGACGTTATTTGTTGATTGCATATGGATTTAAGAGAGAGTTAGATAGAGCTCTAGGGGCTAGTGGAGTCAAGGGATATGGGGAGAAGGCAGGCACGGGTTATTGAAAGGGGACGGTCAGCCATGATCACAATGAATGGCGGTGCTGGCTCAAAGGGCCGAATGGCCTCCTCCTGCATCTATTATCTACGTTTCTATGTTACTGGGCAGGGAGGAAGTGATGAAAGGGAAGGGAAGGGTTAGCCAAACAGAAATGGAAATGTCTCTGAGGCCTCACAATGCCAAACCCATGGGTGATGCACAGTTTTATTTCCTGATTGTTAGACGGTTCGAGGATATTCTGGGATAGTGATACATCATCCTAAAGAGGCACACTGGATGTGAATGGATTTCAACACAGCACGAATTTACTCCGTAAATAGGAAACACTTTCATTTAAAATCTCAGAATATCTAAGCATACTGATCTCAATGGCCGCTTGTCTGCAACCAGAAACCGACCGCAGTGCTATAAAGCAATATAATTCGTGTGGAATTATTTCTGCCCTCTTTCAGTAGGGATGTTAAATTGCAAATCTTTGTCTCAATCCCTCAATCTCAATCACTCCCTCACATTATCTCCCCACTCAATCTTTGTCTCTCTCTGACTCTCTCTACTCCTCTCCATGTAAGTGATTCCACATGTGAAAGAACTGCAGAATACCCCTCGCCTCCTCTCATTAGAGAGTTGCAGGCCTAGTATACACAGGCTGGACATTAGGACAAAATAGACATCAGTGGAGCCTGCAGTGGCCTGGAGTGGCACAACAGCGGTGGGGGATGCGTGGCCAGGCCGTTCATGCAATGCCATCAGGACAATGGGCATTCGCTCAGGTTAAGAACGCCACACCTATAGCAACTGGGACTTGAAAATGGCACCAAAGCTGGTGACTGTTTACTGTCTTGGTGTAAACATACAAACATAGAAGTGTTAAAGAAGGAACTGCAGATGCTGGAGAATCGAGGGTACACAAAAGGCTGGAGAAACTCAGCGGGTGGAGAAACTCAGCAGCATCTAAGGAGCTGAAGAAGGGTCTCGACCCGAAACGTCGCCTATCTCCTTCACTCCTTCGATGCTGCTGCACCCGCTGAGTTTCTCCAGCCTTTTGTGTACCCATTGAGACATAGAAATTAGGTGCAGGAGTAGGCCATTCAGCCCTTCGAGCCTGCACCGCCATTCAATGTGATCGTGGCTGATCATCCAACTCAGTATCCCGTACCTGCCTTCTCTCCATACCCCCTGATCCCTTTAGCCACAAGGGCCACATCTAACTCCCTCTTAAATATGCCCAACGAACTGGCCTCAACTACCTTCTGTGGCAGAGAATTCCACAGATTCACCACTCTCTGTGTGAAAAATGTTTTTCTCATCTCGGTCCTAAAAGATTTCCCCCTTATCCTTAAACTGTGACCCCTTGTTCTGGACTTCCCCAACATCGGGAACAATCTTCCTGCATCTAGTAGTGTACTACTGCTAAACACTTGTACTGTATCTGAGATGCTTATCTAAAATGTATCTAAATGCTCCTGTATAATAATACTTGTATTGAACTGTACACAAAAGTTCATGTGACAAATAAAGTACCCTTGAACTGTGGAACCATTGGACTGACCAGCAATATTGTGATCCCATGACTCAGTACAAAAGAAAATCATTCAAAATCAAAGGATAAATCTCTTTATTTGGGCACCCAGGGACGGGAGGTTTGTCTGCATTATAAATGAGGCCCTCCCAGTGCTCATGAATTAAATAAAACACTGAGCTGTGTTGAACTAAGCTGGGGACAGGGATCCATACAATGATATCCACACACCAGGTGCTGCTGAGACTCTTTAAATTTCCAGAAATAGTGTTTACTTTGGTGAATTGCAATCTATTGCCGCGCTAATTAAAATAACACAATTGACATGCAAATGTTTTTTCTATTTTTGAGATGAGTTATTTCAATGCTCAATTATGACATCAAGGCTAATGCAATGCCTATTGTCAAGACATTTGATTGCAAAGCAAATATTGTTACAGAAGAACGAGATTCATTTTGTGCATTCAGATGCTATTCCAGCAGATGTGCAACAAATTAATTCAGTCGTGGAAATATTTACCTTCACTTGTGGGGTGGGAGGGAGGATCGAACACACACTCGTGGCTTTATTTATTCATGAACAGAGATTGGCCTCATTGGTAACACTTTACGGCTCGTTATTAATGGTCCTTGAGAAGGGACCATCTCCATACACCAGCTATCATAGAAACGGAGAAACATAGAAAATAGGTGCAGGAGGAGGCCATTCGGCCCTTCGAGCCAGCACCGCCATTCATTGTGATCATGGCTGATCATCCCCTATCAATAACCCGTGCCTGCCTTCTCCCCATATCCCTTGACTCCACTAGCCCCTAGAGCTCTATCTAACTCTCTTTTAAATCCATCCAGTGACTTGGCCTCCACTGCCCTCTGTGGCAGGGAATTCCACAAATTCACAACTCTCTGGGCTCTAGGTAAGAAAGTGTTTTTCTCACCTCAGTCTTAAATTACCGCCCTTTATTCTAAGACTGTGGCCCCTGGTTCTGGACTCGCCCAACATTGGGAACATTTTTCCTGCATCTAGCTTGTCCAGTCCTTTTATAATTTTATATGTTTCTATAAGATTCCCCTCATCCTTCTAAACTCCAGTGAATACAAGCCTGGTCTTTTCAATCTTTCCTCATATGACAGTCCCGCCATCCCCGGGATCAATCCCATCCATCTGGAGATAAACCCATGAGGGGCTGGGAATGCTCTGTGGAATGTGTAGGAAGGTACTGCAGATGCTGGTTTAAATCGGATCGACACAAAAAATGCTGGTGTAACTCAGCGGGGAGGCAGCAGCTCTGGAGAGAAGGGTCTTGGCCCGAAACGTCACCCATTCCTTCTCTCCAGAGATGCTGCCTGTCCCGCTGAGTTACTCCAGCTTTTTGTGTCTATGCTCTGTGGAAGCTCCCTTGCAAGCTGCTCAAGGGCAATTTGTTGATTCCATGTGGAGTAGCATTGGCATGGGAGGAACAGAATCTCTCATTAATGGGTTACCATTCAAGGTGGCCACTTTTTACCTGAATGGGTATTGAGTTTCCCAAGCGTTTTTCTGAATCAGCACTCATCCATGGAAATGGAGAGTATTCTATCACACTCCTGCCGGTTCTCTGGATGCTTTCAAGAGAGAGCTAGATAGGGCTCTTAAAGATAGCGGAGTCAGGGGATATGGGGAGAAGGCAGGAACGGGGTACTGATTGGGGATGATCAGCCATGATCACAGTGAATGGCGGTGCTGGCTCGAAGGGCTGAATGGCCTACTCCTGCACCTATTGTCTATTGTCTATTGTCTATTGTCTTAAGCCCCTGGATTACCTTTTCTTCACACTTTTTCTGGTAGTCAAATGGAGCCGTTTCCTAATGGTAAGCCATACTGTTGAAATGCATCTTGAGTGGTGGAAGGTTGCGAGAAATCTTGGGCTAAAGGTCTAATCTTACTTTATGGCTGCGTTAGATGAAATGTCGCTTTGCTGCATTAGCTGGAATCAGGGGCGGAAAACCCGGGGGGGCCAGAGGGGACACGTCCCCCCCATGTTTTGAGAGGTGGGGGACATCCCCCACAAGTTTTTGTAATCCGGATTTTAAAATCTCCGCTTTCCGCGACAGTGGAGGTGGGACTGCTGATCGAGGGCGCCGATTGGACGAGAGAGACGTCGGTCAGCAGGCAATGGGGGCGGGACATGATGATTCAGCAAGATGATTGGAGGAGGGAGGAGTGGGGGGGTGGGACTGAGGATAGAGTGCGGTGATTGGAGGAGGGAGGAGTGGGGGGGGGGTGGGACTGAGGATAGAGTGCGGTGATTGGAGGAGGGAGACGTGACACAGACCTGCGCCTCATCCACAGCCAGGATTGATCCCGGCCGGGTCTCCGGTGCTGTCCCGTCCCACCCGAGTGCCCCCCACCCCCACGGGTGGCCAGAGACGGGCGCTGTGCCCCCAGGCCCACAGCCAGCGCAGAGAAGCAGTGCTGGTGTCCCGGCAGTCCAGGCAGGGCTGTAGGTTAACCCGGCGAGACAGGCAGAGTTGAGCTGCATTTAGCGCTGGATTGAGCCTCCGAAGCCTTCCGCGTGTGTGTGAGTTTGCGCATGGGCGCGCGAACGCCAAAAACTTGTGTCCCCCCTGTCCCCCGGTCCCCCCCATGTTTTGATAGCGAGTTCCGTGCCTGGCTGCAATCTGATGTTAATGACTGGCGGCCAAGGCTCTGTGTGCTAGAATTACCTCCCATAAGCCTCTCGTCCCTCTCTTCTTTTGGTGTTTTTAGTCTGGTTTTACTTGTATGTTTTAGTGCACTTTTTTTATCTCTACCCTCGACGGAGATGCGACTTTTTCCGTATTGTATCGCCTTCCGTGCTGCAGCCTTAACATCGTGGAGCTGGCGGTCCTTTTGTTAAGGATCGACCTCAGGAGCTCCAACTGCAGGAGCTTCGACCGCCCTGATCACAGACGCCACGACCGCCCCGATGCGGGGTCTTCGATCACCGGTTGCGGGAGCTTCGATCGGCCCCGACCGCGGAAGTTTCAATTGCCTCGATCGCGGGAGAAAAGGAGGAAAGAAGGTTTAAGTTCTTTGCCTTCCGTCACAGTGGGGAATGTGAGGTCACCGAAAAAGCAAGACGGACGCGTTGCCTGCACTGGTGAGGACCCGCAGGGATTGCCGTGAGTGCCGTGATCTCGGTGTTGAGCGGGGACATGGCTCCATGGGGACATCCCGGACTCCAGTCAGAGTGAGGACGGCTTTCTGACTGTTCGGGCGGACAGGGACTGCAGAGAGAGTGACAGCGCTCGGTACAACTCTGGTCACGTCACGGTGAAGGAGCGTGCGTGCGTGTGTGTGGCCCGGACATTGAACTGGTGGCTGCGGGTCTCCGCTTATGCTGTGTGACCTGGGGATTGTCACACACCACTGTGGCGGCTGTTTAAGTCTATGTTTAATCTTTACGTGGTCATGTGTCTTGTTGCTTTTTTATATGACGGTTGGCAAATCAAATTTCACTGTACCTCAGTACAGGTGGCAATAAAGTACCATTGAACCTTTCCACCTCAGTACCTCTATTCAGAACCTCTCTCTTTAACCCAACTCTGCCTTAATACTGCTTTGAGTGTCCTGGTGCTTCAATATACAATAGACAATAGGTGCAGGAGTAGGCCATTTGGCCCTTCGAGCCAGCACCGCCATTCAATGTGATCATGGCTGATCATCCCCAATCAGTACCCCGTTCCTGCCTTCTCCTCATATCCCCTGACTCCGCTATTTTTAACAGCCCTATCCAGCTCTCTCTTGAAAGCATCCAGAGAACTGAGTTGGAGGAACAGCCATGATCATATTGAATGGCGGTGCAGGCTCGAAGGGCCGAATGGCCTACTCCTGCACCTATTTTCTATGTTTCTATCAACCTGCCTCCACCGCCCTCTGAGGCAGAGAATTCCACAGACTCACCACTCTCTGTGAGAAAAGTGATTCCTCGTCTCCGTTCTAAATGGCTTACTCCTTATTCTTAAACTGTGGCGTTAACGAAGAAACTGCAGATGCTGGAGAATCGAGGGTTACACAAAAAGCTGGAGAAACTCAGCGGGTTATCTCCTTCGCTCCTTAGATGCTGCTGCACCCACTGAGTTTCTCCAGCTTTTTGTGTAACCCTCTTAAACTGTGGCCCCTGGTTCTGGACTCCCCCAACATCGGGAACATGTTTCCTGCCTCTAGTGTGTCCAAGCCCATAACAATCTTATATGCTTCACATTGCTCACTTGAAGCATCCTATTACATTAAATGTTCTGTGATAATACAGTTTGTGGCAGGGTCATTATTCTGGGGAAGGACCAGTTGTGGTCACAGCTGCTTTGTGGGTGATCTGACTGCGTACAACTGGGCATCTCATCCAGTCTGGTTATTGCACCGCTCATTCGAGAGCTGGTGGAAATGGATAAATGGTCGAGAGGTAAATGTGAAATCGCCCCATGCATTTTTGATCTGAGTGCCGTCAAAGTCAGTCACTCGCTCACACGAGTGAGAACAACTGACGTTGGAATGTTGGATCATCAAAGAGAAGATGCTTAATTGTCCCATTCATTACTGGGAAGTAGCAATGGGAAACGTGTGCAGTTGGAACCCCCTACAGTGAATCAAATGGATTGAAATTAAACTTTAGCTCTCTCTAAAGACAGCGTGCATCCAACTCTGGCAAGCAACCCAGAGGAATTATGCTAATTACATGGAAATGCAGTCACAGGCAAAGCATGCTGAAAAACCAGTGCCATACAATCTCAGCTTCCTTTGGGGGATGTCGATTAACAGATCATCATCACATCGCATGAAAGGGTGCAAAAGGCATGAGAGGCCAAACAGCCTTTTCCTGTTGGAAAACAAATCCAACGGCAGATGCTGGGATCGAAAACAATAACAGAAGTGCCGGGAGTTCTCAACCAGTCAAGCAGCATCCGGAGGTCCTGTGGCGGACCATGTAGAGCTGCTACTTCACAGGGCCAGAGACCCAATTTCAATCTTCACAGACTTTGGCCGCTGTCTGTATTGTATATTGTATTGTATATCTTTATTATCATTTTTCTGAGTATTTGCATACCCAGAGGAAAACGAAAAAGCGTTTCTCAACCAGTGTCCATTCAGTAATAGAGATAGAGAATAAAAGTACATATATCACGAGTTCCGATCGGCAGTGGCACGACAATGGCTCTGCTTCAGTGTCCAGGTTGGTGTTTGGTGCGCGATACTTTGGCAGGGGGCAAAGTCCGTTTATCAGTCTAATTGCCTGCGGGAAGAAGCTGAGGAGCATCCTGCTGGTTTTGCAGCTGATGCTCCTGTACCTCTTCCCAGATGGCAGGATGGAGAATATGTGATGCGATGGGTGGTAGGGGTCTTTGATGATGGAGATGGCTCTGCTAATACATCTCTTCCTGTATACGTCCAGCAGGAGAGGGAGTGGAGCACCAATAATCCTGCTGGCGGAGTTTACACATTCTCCCTGTGAACGTGTGGGGTTTTTTCCAGGTGCTCCAGTTTCCTCCTACATCCCAAAGACCTGCGGATTTGTAGGTTAACTGGACTGTCAATTCCCCCCTAGGGAGTCGATGTGGAAGCAGGATAACATATAATTAGTGTGAAGGATACAGGGATACAAGGGACATTTATTATCACATACACCAATTGGTGTAGTGAAATCTGATGCCATTGCAGCACACAGAAAAAGATAAGACACAACATTAAAGAATTTATGAGCAAACATAAAAATATCTCCCCACAATGGTTCCCACTGTGAGGGAAGGCAGCAAAGTCCGGTCCCGTCCCCTGTTCACCCATAGTCGGGCCTATTGAGGCCTCCACAGTTGCCTCTACGGCAGCCCGATGCTTCAGGCCCTCTCGCCGGGAAGATGGAGCTCCGACATCGGGTGAACACTGCTCAGTGGCTTGGAATGTCAGGAGTGGCCGCCTCCAGGAGACCACGGCTGCCAAAGTCCTCAGGCCGCGCTGGTTGGAGCTCCGACTCTGGCGATCGCGGATCCCAGGCTCCGCGGTGTTTTAAATCCAGCGCCGCCCGCCCGCGGCTGGACGCCCGCTCCCTGATGGTGTCCCAGCGCTGCGCCGCCCCCGAAGCTGGGGTCCCGGCCGGTCCCGACAGAAGAGGCCGCACCAGTCCGATGGTGGGCCGCGAGGAAGGGGCGAAGAAGCAGCTCGGATGGAAGCCGCCTGTCCGACCAGGTAGGGACTAGGAAATGAAGTTTCCCCCTTCCCCTCCCCCACCCACCACATAAAAGACTAGAAGACCTCCAAACAAAAACTCACTCAAAATTTTAAAAAAGGGTGAAAGGACAAACAGCTACTGGTAGGGCAGCCATACTCGACGGTGCCCTCTATGGGTTTAGTTTAGAGATACAACGCAGAAACTGACCCTTTGGCCCATCCAATCCATGCTGACCAGCGATCCATGTACACCTGCACTGTCCCACACACTAGCGTCAATTTATAATTTCTATTTGAAACCAATTAACCTACAAACCTGTACGTCTTTGCAGCGTGGGAGGAAACCGGAGCACCCGGGGGAAACCCACGCGGTCATGGGGAGAACGTATAGACTCCGTGCAGACAGCACCTGGAGTCAAGATCGAACCCCAGTCTCTGGCGCCTCAACTTAACCCTCAAATTGCCAGAAGTGTTTTTTTATATATCTTAATTACTTAAAATCATTGAAATTAATTAATTAAATTCTTCAAAAGGCAGCTATTAGATTTTGAACAGAAAAGGCTTGCCACCCAAAGGAATGACACTGATTACATGGAGCTTCATTCGCATGGAATATTTATTTCCACAGTTGTCTTGTTGTAACATCAAGCGTGTTCTGTGATCAGTACAATGTCGAAGGACAATTGTTGCATGATTAATAAATAGATTTTATTTTCTCACACAAGAGAATCTCTGAGCATAATTCCAGTTCCACTGGTACTTGTGGTCTAGAGAACAAAGCTGTGGCAATGGGGTACGTAAGGGGTAAGGCAGGAACAGTAACACAGGAAACGGGAACAGGAGGAGGCCATTCGGGGTGGAAGATTGCAACCTTCACGTGGGCCGCCCTGTTTCGACTAATGCAATCAACTGGACGTGCACAAACGGAAGATCAAATAGAACAAGTTGTCCAACAGCTTTAGGCTGTGCACGCCACACGACAGAAGAAAGAGGCCATTTGACCATTGAGCCTGCTCCTCCCTTCAAAACTGGAGAGGATGTTTCTAATAGTAGGGAGAGTCTAGGACCAGAGGCCATGATCTCAGAATTAAAGGACATTCCTTTAGGAAGGAGATGAGGTGGAATCTGTGGAATTCATTGGCTGTGGAGGCCGTCAATGGATACTTTTAAGGCAGAGATAGATAGATTCTTGATTAGTACGGGCGTCAGGGGTTATGGGGTGAAGGCAGGAGAATGGGGTTTGGAGGGAGAGATAGAGCAGCCATGATCGATTGGTAGAATAGATGTGATGGCTGTATGGCCTAATTCTGCCCCTTTCACTTATGAACTTATGAACTATCTTGGTGGATCTTCTCATTAACACATTCCAACTCTCTCTCTATTCCGCAATGCATTTTTTTTGTGTTTTAAAAATCGATCTACCTCCTCTTTAGTGACGTGGCCTCTGAGGGAGAGAGAGTTACTCAGGTTCATCACCCTCCAGGTGAAGGAAAGTCATACAACACAGAGGGAGGACATTTGGCCCATCAGATCCATTTCAGGTAATAAAGCAATCTCATCAATGCCACCGGTTTCCCTGTTGTCCATTCTTCTTCAGATGCCCAATCACGGCCCTCTGATTTTCCGACAACCATCTATATCAGGGACAATTTACAGTGGCCAATTAACCTCCCAATCCACACATTTTTGGGATGTGGGAGGAAACTGGAGGAAGCAGGGGAAACCCATGCAGTGACAGGGGAAATGTGCAAACTCCACACAGACAGCACTGACATTCAGGATTGACCTGGGGAAGGGGCTCTACTTACTAGGTCACTGTGACATCCCCCCTCTGTTCTAAATCTCGTGCTCTGTATCTTGAAACATTGAGTCTTTGTTCAATGCATAGAGACAAGAAGGAATGTCCTTGGCCAGAGGGTGGTGAATCTATGGAATTCATTGCCACAGACAGTGGTGGAGGCCAAGACATTGGGTATTTTTGAAGTGGAGATTGATAAGTTCTCGATTGGGATGAAAGTCAAAGATTACGGGGAGAAGGCAGGTTGAATGGGGTTGAGAGTGTGAAGTAATCAACCAAGATTGAATAACGGAGTAGACTCGATGGGCTGAATAGCCTAATTCTGCTCCTATGTCTTATGGTCTTACTGCCCAGCCATCCTCACATCCAGCCAACCTAGCCCTGTCAGAATGTCGTACCATTCTATCTCCATCATTCTTCTCATTCATTGAATATTAACCTAGACAACCCAATTTATCTTCATTGGGCAAGCACACCATCCAGTGAATCAGTCTGCTGACCGATTGTTGAACTACCTCTAAGGCAAGTACATCCTTTCTTAGATGAGGAGACTAAAGCTTCACACAATTTTCCCGGGTATGGTCTTAAGTCATTGAACTAAACATTTTTGCACCTCTACTCAAATCCTCAAATGGTAACACATCACTAACCCACTAAACATAGAAACATAGAAAATAGGTGCAGGAGGAGGCCATTCGCCCTTCGAGCCAGCACCGCCATTCATTGTGATCATGGCTGATCGTCCCCTATCAATAACCCGTGCCTGCCTTCTCCCCATATCCCTTGACTCCACTAGCCCCTAGAGCTCTATCTAACTCTCTCTTAAATCCATCCAGTGATTTGGCCTCCACTGCCCTCTGTGGCAGGGAATTCCATAAATTCACAACTCTCTGGGTGAAAAAGTTTTTTCTCACCTCAGTCTTAAATGACCTCCCCTTTATTCTAAGACTGTGTGTGGCCCCTGGTTCTGGACTCACCCAACATTGGGAACATTTTTCCTGCATCTAGCTTGTCCAGTCCTTTTATAATGTTATATGTTTCTATAAGATTCCCCCTCATCCTTCTAAACTCCAGTGAATACAAGCCTAGTCTTTTCAATCTTTCCTCAGATGACAGTCCCGCCATCCCAGGGATCAATCTCGTGAACCTACGCTGCACTGCCTCAATCACAAGGATGTCCTTCCTCAAATTAGGAGACCAAAACTGTACACAATTATCCAGATGTGTGCTCACCAGAGCCCTATACAACTGCAGAAGAACCTCTCTACTCCTGTACTGAAATCCTCTTGTTATGAAGGCCAACATTCCATTAGCTTTCTTCACTGCCTGCTGTACCTGCACGCCAACTTTCAGTGACCGGTGTACAAGGACACCCAGGTCTCGCTGTACCTCCCCCTTACCTAACCTAACCCCATTGAGATAATAATCTGCCCCCTTGTTTTTGCCGCCAAAGTGAATAACCTCACATTTATCTATATTATACTGCTCGCTGCATACCCTAGCTCAAGGGTTCCCAACGTGGGGTAAATTTAACCCCAGGGGATAAATTATGCCTACCCAGGGGGTAAATTTATTGATTCTAGATTTGTACATATTTTTTCTCATTGACTGACTGTGTGTGGTTCTGGTATACCGGTATCTGTTCATCATTAGGAAAGACATTCTTGCCATAGAGGGAGTACAGAGAAGGTTCACCAGACTGATTCCTGGGATGGCAGGACTTCCATATGAAGAATGACTGGATAGACTCGGCTTGTACTCGCTGGAATTTAGAAGATTGAGGGGTGATCTCATAGAGACTTACAAAATTCTTAAGGGGTTGGACAGGCTAGATGCAGGAAGATTGTTCCCGATGTTGGGGAAGTCCACGACAAGGGGTCACAGTTTAAGGATAAGGGGGAAGTCTTTTAGGACCGAGATGAGAAAATCGTTTTTCACACAGAGAGTGGTGAATCTGTGGAATTCTCTGCCACAGAAGGTAGTTGAGGCCAGTTCGTTGGCTATATTTAAGAGGGAGTTAGATGTGGCCCTTGTGGCTGAAGGGATCAGGGGGTATGGAGAGAAGGCAGGTACAGGATACTGAGTTGGATGATCAGCCATGATCATATTGAATGGCGGTGCAGGCTCGAAGGGCCGAATGGCCTGCTCCTGCACCTAATTTCTATGTTTCTATTAGTTGTTCATAAATAAGTGAAATAACATTGTTATGTGCGATTAAAGTTGCCAGGGGTGAACGGGATGAAAACGGTTGGAAACCTTGCCCTAGATCAGGTGACTCCCCCTGCAATTAACTCACTTTCATTGTTTGTGGGTTTTGTACAAAGATAATCATGCATTTCTACCCTATGTAACTAAGTAACATAATTATATAATGGCCAGGAAGGCCAGAGATAGTGAATTTACTGAATTAAGTTCAGTTTTGTGCAGGCTGCGAATTTCTATTCAAAATCTAAGGTACTGCCTGATGGGGCTGTCCCACTGTATGAGCTACTTCAAGAGCTCTCCCGAGTTTAAAAAAAAATCAAACTCGTACTAAGCACGTAGAATGTACGTAACGGGTACGTCTTAGCGGCTCGTAACGCTAACGGCAGGCACTCGGGAAACGCGGTAAGCTCGGGAAGATTTTTCAACATGCTGAAAAATGTCCACGAGAGCCCCGAGTACCGACGAGCGGCCATTGCCGTAATTCTCCGAGTTGGAATCGGGGGAAACTCGGGAGAGTTCTTGAATTAGCTCGTACAGTGGGACAGCCCCATGAGTCTGGCAATAATGATTTTATGTGTATGTGTGGAATTCCTCCTCTTTGAGGTGGACACTGAATTTCCTGCTATCCAAACACTTTATGCAAGGTTACACCTTAAGCCGCAATCTATCTATATTTGTGCCTTATTAAAGTTAGGGCAGCGCCATGATGCAGCGCCAGAGACCTGGGTTGGATCCTGGCTCTGGGCGCTGTCCGTATGGAGTTTGTACGTTCTCCCTGTGACCACAGGGTTTTGCTCCAGATGCTGCAGTTTCCTCCCACACTCCAAAAACGTACAGGTTTATAGGTTAATTGGCTTTGCTAAAATTGAAACGTATCTCTAATGTGTACGAGAGTGTTACTGTATGGGGAGAGTGCGGGTTCGCTTGGGCTAGGTGGGCCAAAGGGCCTGTTTCTGCGCCGTATCTCTCAAGCTCCAGACATTTTCCAAGCCGCAGAGGATTGTTCACCCGACGCTGGGGTTCCAGCTTCCCGGTAAAGAGGGCCTGAAATCATCGGACTGATTGAGGAGGCCACAAATAGGCCCCTCTTTGTGAGGCCACAAATAGGCCCCTCTTTGTGAGGCCACAAATAGGCCCCGACCTCGGGAGGACTGTGAGCAGGAGGAGGACTGGACTTTTTGGTGCCTTCCCTCACAGAGGATTCTGCTGTGGGGGGAAGTTTCATGTTGAATCCTATAGTGTATTGTGTCTTTTTTTATTTTTTATTTTATATGGATGTATGGAAATCTAATTTCTTCTCTGTAAAGCACTTTGGCTTCAACGTGGTTTGATTTAAAAAGTGCTATATAAATAAAAATTACTTACTTACTTACTAAAGTCTAAATAAGTCTTGCCAAATAACTGCTTTGAGTTTCTCTGCATCCCAGTGTTGTGAAGGGTGAACTAGACTGTCTTACCCTTTGAGGGAGACTGCGTTTTAGTTTAGTTTAGTTTAGTTTAGAGATACAGCGCGCAAACAGGCCCTTCGGCCCACCGGGTCGGCCCCGGCCAGCGGTCCCGGCACAGTAACACTATCCAGCACACACTAGGGCCAGCTTTTACATTTACCAAGCCAATGAACCTACACGCCTGTACGTCTCTGGAGTGCGGGAGGAAACCGAAGAATCTCGGAAAAAACCCGCGCAGGTCACGGGGAGAACGTTACAAACTCCGCACAGACAGCACCCGTAGTCGGGATCGAACCCGGGTCTCCGGCGCAGCATTCGCCGTGAGGCAGTAACTCTACCGCTGCGCCACCGTGACTGAGTTGGAACTTTTGTGGCAAATTCTGTGCAGAACGCCTTTCAGTCACCATCAGTCAAGCAGGCAGTGTCTTTCCTCAGAGGCCCTGCCGGAAGGGAAGATGGTGGATCCCCAATGGATGGTTTCCCAGAATAGTCTGTCAAGATCATTGGGCAAAATGCCTCATCAGCAAAACTATCAGACATACCATGCACAGCTGATGTTGTGAAGGACACTCACCATCAGATCGTTCGTGCGCAGCTAGAATCTCATTGCCACTACACACTGCCCTCGAGGTGTATGCACCGGGGATGAGACCTACACCCATCTCCTTCTGAACTGGGCGATTGCCAAGAAGCTCTAGTGAGGAATGCAGCAGTCATGGTCAAGGTATGTCCTGCACATCTGCACAACGTCTCCCAGGGAAGTACCCTAAAGTAACATCAGGTGCTGTTGGAATAACTGATTATAAAGTGCACTTCAGTCTACCGAAAAACTTGCTGGTCTTCCAGTGTAGGGAGCTGACCACGCTGCAAAGTGGCAGGCTGGCTCATCCACCCTCCAAGACCACGAGTGAAGGGCACGTCGTGGCTTCGAGCTGCTGCCACACAGGTTAACCATATAACCATATAACCATATAACCATATAACCATATAACCATATAACCATATAACCATATAACCATATAACCATATAACCATATAACCATATAACCATATAACAATTACAGCACGGAAACAGGCCCTCTCGGCCCTTCCAGTCCGTGCCGACCATTTGTTTTCCCCTAGTCCCATCTACCTGCACTCAGACCATACCCCTCCATTCCCTTCACGTCCATATACCTATCCACTTTACTCTTAAATGTTAAAATCGATCCTGCCTCCACCACTTCTGCTGGAAGCTCATTCCACACAGCCACCACCCTCTGAGTAAAGAAGTTCCCCCTCACGTTACCCCGAAACCTCTGTCCCTTAATTCTCATGTCATGCCCTCTTGTTTGAATCTTCCCTACCCTCAATGGGAAAAGCTTATCCACGTCAACTCTGTCTATCCCTTTCATCATTTTAAAGACCTCAATCAAGTCACCCCTTAACCTTCTGCGCTCCAAAGAATAAAGACCTAACTTGTTCAACCTTTCTCTGTAACATAGTTGCTGGAACCCTGGCACTTGAGGGGCAAATTTCCGTGCGGTTCCCGCAGGTTTTTGTCCTCCGGCAACCACCTTCAACTAGCATCGCAACCGGCTTTGACTAAAAAATTAACGATTCTTAAAACGGAAACCACTTTCAACCATTAGGGAGACTGACAAAAACCTCCGGGAGCCGCACGGAAACCTTGGGTGGGGCGCAAAGTCTCCAGAGGTTTCCGTTCAGGTTTCCTAAGTGGGACAGAGGCGTAAGTGTTCGGCACGGACTAGAAGGGCCGAGAGGGCCTGTTTCCGTGCTGTAATTGTTATATGGTTATATGTTATATGGTTGTGAAAACATGGAGTCAATTTGAACACGAGAAGTTCCTTGTGATCAGATAATGTGTTAGCGAGGTAGGCCTAAGAGTAGTTATTGACCTGGACAGAGTAGAGAAGCCCCTGTTCTTTTTCAAAGTAGAGTTACAGGATCCTAAAAGAGCGGATAGCTTCCCAATTTCATACCTTTCTCTCAAATCACATCTTGACTCATTAATGCACCACATCTTTCGATTGTATTCTCCCACTACATAGAAAATAGGTGCAGGAGTAGGCCATTCGGCCCTTCGAGCCAGCACCACCATTCAATATTGTCATGGCTGATTATCCAGAATCAGTACCCCGATCCTGCTTTCTCCCCATATCCCTTGATTCTGGTAGCCCTAAGAGCTATATCCAACTTTCTCTTGGGAATGGTTCACTAGAATACTCATCCTAGCAGGCTTTCCCAAAAGCACAGCTCCTAATTCTGCCAGTAAGCAGAGATGGTTACCTTTGCAGCAACAGCCAATCTTCCAACGGAACCCAATGAATCGAGCAGCAAAATCCCTCCAGCAGATTATTTGTTACGCCAGATTGCAGCATTTGCGGTCTCTAATGTCTACTAGTGTTTCTTGAAGTTCTGCTTTTCACTTTGATGCCTGGCGCCTCATGTTGACCGAACAGAACTTATTTTTTGTCTTGCTCTGTCAGTAGTATCCACATGTGGCACATTGGCACACCAGTAGACTTGTTGGCCAACAGCGCCAGAGACCCTGGTTCGATCAGAACTACGAGTGCTGTCTGTACGGAGTTTGTATGTTCTCTATGTGACCACGGGGGTTTTCTCCGGGTGCTCCGGTTTCCTACCACACTCCAAAGATGCGCAGGTTTGTAGTTTAATTGACTTCTGTAAATTTGCCCTAATCTGAAGGATAGAACGAAAGTACGGGGATCGCTGGTCGGTGAAGGCTTTGTGGGCCAAAGGTCCTGTTTCCACGCTATATATCTAAAATACGTTTAACAAAACACAAGTACCACAGCAAATGGATCCTCCCCCTCCTACTCTAAGCACCATCCTGAACCTCAGTATCAGGCATTAATATAACCTTCAAATAGAGATGTTTGCTAACCCCACTCTACACCAGCCCGTAATGTCACCACATTCTCATTACAGCCCATACCAGTCTGGCTTTCTATACCATGGTATCTTTGTCCATTAGCTCCTCCAACACCATCGAAAAAGATGAAAGGACCTCACACCTTAGATAACTACAAGATTTGGACAAGGGAATTAAATGCAACATCTCGAAGTTTGCAGATGACACTAAGCTGCGGGGCAGTGTTAGCTGTGAGGAGGATGCTAGGAGGCTGCAAGATGACTTGGATAGACTGGGTGAGTGGGCAAATGCATGGCAGATGCAGTATAATGTGGATAAATGTGAGGTTATCCACTTTGGTGGCAAAAACAGGAAGGTAGATTATTATTTGAATGGTGACCGATTAGGAAAAGGGGAGATGCAGCGAGACCTGGGTGTCATGGTACACCAGTCATTGAAAGTAGGCATGCAGGTGCAGCAAGCTGTGAAGAAAGCGAATGGTATGTTGGCATTCACAGCAAAAGGATTTGAGTACAAGAGCAGGGAGGTTCTACTGCAGTTGTACAGGGTCTTGGTGAGGCCACACCTGGAGTATTGCGTACAGTTTTGGTCTCCTAATCTGAGGAAAGACATTCTTGCCATAGAGGGAGTACAGAGAAGGTTCACCAGACTGATTCCTGGGATGGCACGACTTCCATATGAAGAAAGACTGGATAGACTTGGCTTGTACTCTCTGGAATTTAGAAGATTGAGGGGTGATCTCATAGAGGCTTACAAAATTCTTAAGGGGTTGGACAGGCTAGATGCAGGAAGATTGTTCCCGACGTTGGGGAAGTCCAGGACAAGGGGTCACAGTTTAAGGATAAGGGGTGAGATGAGAAAATCATTTTTCACACAGAGAGTGGTGAATCTGTGGAATTCTCTGCCACAGAAGGTAGTTGAGGCCAGTTCATTGGCCATATTTAAGAGGGAGTTGGATGTGGCCCTTGTGGCTGAAGGGATCAGGGGTATGGAGAGAAGGCAGGTACGGGATACTGAGTTGAATGATCAGCCATGATCATATTGAATGGCAGTGCAGGCTCGAAGGGCCAAATGGCCTACTCCTGCACCTAATTTCTATGTTTCTATGTTTCTAAGATAGGTTTAAG
This sequence comes from Okamejei kenojei, assembly GCA_035221665.1. NCBI lineage: Eukaryota > Metazoa > Chordata > Chondrichthyes > Rajiformes > Rajidae > Okamejei > Okamejei kenojei. The sequence goes on from CM069136.1 coordinate 115,100,404, forward strand.
GTGAAGGGGAAAAGATTTAATAGGCATCTGAGGGGTAACCTTTGGGGTGGTGGGCATATGGAACAAGCTGCCAGAGGAGGTAGTTGAGGCAGGGACTATCCCAACATTTTAAGACAGTTAGACAGGTGCATGGATAGGACACGTTTGGAGGGATATGGGCAAAACACAGGCAGGTGGGACTAGTGTAGCTGGCTCATGTTGGCCGGTGTGGGCAAGTTGGCCGGAAGGGCCTGTTTCCATGCTGTGTCACTCAATCGACAATAGACAATAGGTGCAGGAGTAGGCTATTAGGCCTTTTGAGCCAGCACCGCCATTCAATGTGATCATGGCTGATCATCCCCAATCAGTACCCCGTTCCTGCCTTCTCCTCATATCCCCTGACTCCGCTATCTTTAAGAGCCCCATCTAGCCCTCTCTTGAAAGCATCCAGAGAACCTGCCTCCACCACCCTCTGAGGCAGAGAATTCCACAGACTCACCACTCTGTGAGAAAAAGTGTTTCCTCATCTCCGTTCTAAATGGCTTACTCCTTATTCTTAAAGTGTGGCCCCTGGTTCTGGAACACCATGACTACATGACTCTAAAAGCTACTGCGTGCTTGCCCCCTTGGTCGTCCCCACTTTCTCACTGCGGTGCTGAGCAAGACTCCAACAAAACATTTTTCCTCGACCCTCTGCTGTCTTGTGTCTCAGCCTGCGGACTCTTGAGTGGACCCAGCCAGGGGATGAGAACCTGCTGGGCATTCACACCCGGCACCAGCTCTGCACACAGCCACCAATCACGGTGGTTAAAACGCAGCGCAAATTTCACACTTTCCAAACAATGTCATTATTTCCATTCACTTATGATAAATTATTTATGTTCCGGAGCAAATTTAGCAAAAAAAAAGCCTCAGGCGAAGAACCAGTCAATAACATCTGTATAGAAACTGGAGTTATATTGGGTCTAATTTGTATTTCCATGGTTCCAGATATCACACTGCTTCATTACACCTTCACTCTTATGGTCACACAAGCAATTGCTTTCCTGAAACAATACAAATTGCTTTAAATCAGCTGTACAAAATCAATTATGAAAATGTTGATTATCAATCCATTTCAGTCCCAGCAAAACTACTAATGATTAGAATGAATTTATGATGAATGTGTGATAAATGTCATTTATCACACGTAAATAAGTTGTCCCCACTCCCAGCCATGTTTTCTAGAGTGGGGCGTCCACTCATACTCTGTGTTATCTCAATCCACTACTTCCGTTCAAGTTAACCCAGATAATGTTTCATAAATTAATTCTTTCAACAATTTGAAAATAGTACACATATCATATTTTGTTATTGATTATTAGCAATCGACTGAATTATATCAAAGATATTAAAAATTCCCACAAACGCATTTGCTTAAAAGTGCGTGAATAATGGTTCAGGGGATCAGACTTAGAAAGGATCACTCATTCCTCCACCCCACCTATACACACCCTAACTCACCAAGAGTCTTCTGTCTTACACCCTGCAAGCTGGTTTTGCTTCAACCCAACATAATCTTGTATCAACGAGCATGCAAAACATCTCCAAGAAAAAAATTACAGGCGTCCTCAAACAACTGTTCAAATTGTCCGCAAAATGCCATTCGCAAGAGAACATGAAGCTAGAAGCAGGGCTGGGCCTCTCAAGCTTGCTCCACCATTCAATATGATCACAGCTGATCTACCCCAGGTCTCATCTTGTCATCTCCTCTTCTGTCCCCTTAGTCCTCTATTCCCAGATCGTTCAAAAATATATCCATCTCCTCTGCAAATACCCCCTACTGATCCAGCCTCCACAAATACCTGGGTAGAGGGCCTGTCCCACTTTCACGACCTTTTTTACTCATGGTCTCATGCACATTTTTCACCATGTTGAAAAAACGCCCCTTGATGCCACGAGTGCCTACGACTAGCATCGCGACCTGCTACGACCTACCTACGACCTCCTACAACCTACCTACGACCTCGTGACGACCACGCTGCGTGTATGAGTCAAGGGCAAACTCGGCAGGGGTCGTGAATCAGGTCGTGAAAGTGGGACAGGCCCTTTAGATAAATCCAGAGAATCGCCAGTCTCTGGAAGTTGCAATCCCGACACACTTCAGTTTCAAACGTAAACTCCTTACCTTGCCTCTATGTCGCTGTCTCAAGATTCTCCCACCAGTGGAAAGAACTCAACAGCTACTCTGCAATACCATCTTACCTGCTTGAGTAAGATCATCCTTACTTCTGAAGTCCCACAAATATGAAATAAGATCTTTCCCCTCCCTCGATGGAACAACCCAGGGGTTAGCTGTGTGCCTCTCTGCTGGACTGCCAGCACTGCAAGTGTATTGTTTTTTAAATAAATGGGCCAGAACATGAACAATCAAGAACAGCTTCAGCTCAGATTCCGTATCCGACTCTCATAGGCTAGGGATGTATTCCCAATCTTTCAATCTATCTTAATGTGGCTTCTTTAACTTTCTCTGCAGCTTTAATACTATATTCTGCACACTGTTTCCTTTCACTTTTTGCACGTTGCACTGATGTATGGCATAATTACACTCATGTATGTTATGACATGTATGTATGGCATAATCTGCTGCAATAGATGGCACGCAAAACACTGTGGCGGATGTTTATGTCACATTTTATTTTATGTGTGTGTATATTATTGCTTTTCACTAAGTATGGCTGTGTGGCAGACCACCGTTCAGACGTGAACTGGGCGCCCCGGTCGGACATGATGTGAAGTAGAACCCCAAAGCGGGCAATCCGAGTTGGCAGGGAGGCACGACTGAGTTAGTGGGATGGGCTCCGGCTTCCGGCCTCCGTGTAAAACAGTCAACCACCGTAAACAGGTGTGAAACACCCTGGGACAGAGGCAATGGCCCCACGATGTCCACAGGTACGTGATCGAACCGCCGGTGTGGAACTGCGAAGTCTTGATGCCCGTACATCTTTCTTCGCCGTGGCCCTCACAGGTCGCCCTTGTTTGCTCGTTTGAAACTGGCCCACTTGGACCTGAGCGAGCCAGTCCATGTGGCTCAACCGCCCCGTCCCGGGCTCACGGAGATTCTTCCAAACCGAGCAAGCCCCTGGGGCGTGGGATTGTATCTACACGTTCCGGCTGCATCGTGCTGCGTCCCGTCTGGTTCGGTGCCTCTGGTTCTGGGGGGGGGAGGGGGGGGTCATGTGGCGGCACCTGGTGGCAACCCAAGGGCACATCGGCTCCAGAGGGCGGCGTCTTGGTGTGGGAGGCGCTAGTCACGGGTCGGTACCTGAGTTGGTATGTCCGGCGAGGAGTAGGGAGCTGTATTGGAGAGAATAACATGTCTAGTGCACACAACTCGTGTCCGACTAGTTTCTGGCTGGACTCCTGCGAGTCCCCACCACAGCTGAATGGTAACTCAAATTTCACTGTATCTTAATTGGTTAAGTGACAATAAAGGCAAACTTGAACTATCTCAGTTCAAATGATAACAATAAGCCCATTTTTTTTATGAGTAAAAAGATGCCAGCATACTTGGTCTTGGTATCTATGGCGGATTGCTATCCTATGAGCTGCTAAACTTTTTAAGATCCTCACTGCCTAATTTAATTAATACATCTTATATTTTATTTTCAAACCTTTTTGTTATATTAAAAATTAAATGTGAAAATTTAGTTTTTATTTACTTTTTAGAGGTACCAGCACTTACCGTCACAAAAGAAAGCGCTGCAGATACCAATACTCACAGTGTACAATACTCCTGGTATGGCCTCACCAACACCCTGTACTTATTTAAATGCCAGTCACAACAATAATGACCACTCGAGTCCATAACTACTCACTGCTCCTGCCTGCCAACGTGGTGCATTTCAGAGCCACGGATCAATCCAACAAGCCTCAGCAGACAGCGTGGAAAGCCATGAGTTGAAGAGAAGGTGATTCCAGGATAAGTGACAGAAGTAGAATTAGGCCATTCGGCCTATGAAGTCTAGACTGCCATTCATTCATGGCTGATCTATCTCTCGCTCCCAACCCCCGTTCTCCTGCCTTCTCCCCATAACCCCTGACACCTGTAGTCATCAAAAATCTATCTATCTCTGCCTTAAAAATATCCATTGACGGCCTCTAATTCCGCAGATTCACCACCCTCTGACTAAAGAAATTTCTCCTCGTCTCCTTCCTAAAAGAACGTCTTTTAATTCTAAGGCTCTGACCTCTAGCCCTAGACTCTCCCACTAGTGGAAACATCCTCTCCACACCCACTCTGTCCAAGCCGTTCACTATTCTGTATGTTTCAATGAGGTCCCCCCCTCATTCTTCTAAACTCCAGCGAGTACAGGCCCTCCTGTGCTGACAAACGCTCATCATAGGTTAACCTGCTCATTCCTGGATTACATTTGAACACTCGCTTCTGGTGCTTGGTGGTGTCACTGATCAATTAATCGCCTCCTTCAGCTGATGGACTGGAGCTGCAATTAAATGGCTATTCCTTGAAGCATTCTGGTATTAAAAATTGATCTCCAGTAAACAAAACCTCGAGAAATAAGTCACAGAAAAATTAAATGTATTAAAAAATGTGTTCAAAGAATATGTGCGAGTTTTAAAAAAATCAGAGGCGGCTTCAATATGGACATCACTGGTATGTGATCCTGAAATAGGGAGTTAATGCTGATGGGTCTTTTTAAATATTCCATTCTGTTTTTGTTGCTAACTTTTCAAAAGTATTGCAAGCATATTAATTTGTAAGTTTAACGGTTAAAATTGAAAAAGCATTGGAATGAAGAGTTGCGCTAATTTTCTTTTCTTTGAATCAATTTTCTGCTCTCACTGAAAAGCGGCTGAGTTTGATCGGCATTCCCTGTTCACTTGGACCTTTGGGTCTTTCTGCTGACTGGTTAGCACGCAACAAAAGCTTTCCACTGTACCTCGGTTATATGTGAGAAAAAAACAAACCACAGGAGTACATTTTCCAAAAAGAAAACATTATTACAACAAGCGATCAGTTACAAAATATTTCCGTTCAGTTCAGTTCAATTTAGTAGGGCTGTATGGCAAATGAAATTCCTTGTATGTTGCAAAACATACTTGGCTAATAAAGTGAGTATGAGTATGAGTATAAAGTTGTTATTAGTCGACTGAGAGGACCTAGCATGAGCTAAGGGTAGTCTTAATCTGCCAATCTACCCCTTGCATTTTTTAATCAGTGTTATCCAAATTGAACGGAAATATTTTGTAACTGACATGTTAATCCCCACGCAGCCCTGTCTCATCGCAGCCTAACAGTAAAGCCCTTACTGGGCCTTTCTTTAATAGGCCAGGATGAAGTAGTGTGGTGTTGGCTATTGGACTTGTGGCCAGAACTTCGAATTGTTGATTTTGCAATTTTGCTTGTTGTAGTAATGTTTTCTTTTTGGAAAATGCACTGTGGTTTTTTTTGTTTTTTTTTTGGATCACTTGAGTCCCATCAGGAACAGTATGAGACAATTAATAACAGACTCACACATATGGAGATATTAAAAATGATAACACTGATTAAAAAATGCAAGGGGTAGATTGGTAGATTAAGACTACCCTTAGCTTATGATAGGTCCGCTCAGTCGACAGTTTTGGAAGAAACTGCTCCTGAATCTGGTGGGGCATGCTTACAAGCTTTTACAGTATATCCTCATACTCATACTTACTTTATTAGCCAAGTATGTTTTGCAACATACAAGGAATTTGATTTTACCGTACAGTCCTACTAATAAAAAGCAACAGAACACAAAAAATATTTTTATGTTTTTAATGTTAAATTTCTTCCTTATGTTATGTTGTATTTTTATTAGTGTGCTGCAAGGACATCTGAATTTCCCCTGAAAAGGGGATTCATAAAGTATTTATTACTATTATTATTATTAAATACATTTGAACATAAACATCCACCTCAGTGACTCCTCCACATTCCTCACTGCGATGGAAGGGAAAAAAGTCCAATCTCTTCCCTTTTTTATCCGCATAATGATGTGGTCATGCACTGTGTGCAGCAGGTGAGCGCAGCAGATTGCTCTCTCAAAGAACTTTACAAAACCCAGTGGGGTTTGCGGTAGTTTCGCAGTCACTGCTACAGAGGCTTGCCTTTTATTTCAATTTCTTAATTGAATTTAACTTCCTCAGCGGTCTCCCAGTGGGATTTGAATATTCATTTCTGCATCAACAATTCGAAGCTCCGGCCACAAGTGCAATAGCCAACACCACACTGCTTCATCCTGGCCTGTTAAAGAAAGATCCAGTAAGGACTTTACTGTTAGGCTGCGGTGAGACAGGGCTGCATGCGGATTAACATGCCTGGTCATCAATGGCGGTAATACAGGCATTTATCATGTCATTAAAACCTCATGCAAAATCCTACTTCACCTACCCATAGTCATGGGTCAGTCAGCCCAATGTCATTATGTGGCTGTGCAGTGCACAGCCATAAAATTAAAACTTACTACCGGTGCAGATTTCTCTCATTGCTGGCAGGCAAGGAGAGAAGGCTGAGAGGATAGGGGGTTGCTATATAATGGGAAGAAATCAAGAAAACCATTTTTCCCTCAATTTCATGGACCATTGCTTCCATCTGCGTTTGCTATTGGTGCGTAATTGGCAGAGTTATCAACCCCATTTCTCTGCAATGTTTGTGACGTTGCCCTCAGCTTGGGCAAGAGACAAGAGAGGGGAGTTAATCATTGCAAGCATAATCAATTTCTCCCCTTCTCGCCACTCAAGAAAAATCATCACCCATTAAAGAAACACGTTAAACATAGGAAGGAAAATATTACATTTCCAAACAGCTGGAAAATGAAATAAGTAAATAATTAAATTTCCAACCGTTTTATTCCTGAATTGACACGATCATCAACTACCATTAAGAGTCTGTTATTAATTGACAAATGCTGCTCTTGATGATATTCAGGTGATCTGGAATGAATATCACAGGAGTGCATTTTCCAAAAATAAAACATTACTGCACCAAGCGACCAGTTCCCAAATGTCCAAGTGCCCATCAAACAGCCATGTTTCAGTGAGAGCTTAGCCCAGCATGACAGCAGAAACATGGATTCAAAGAAAGGAAAATTCGTACAACTTTTCATTCAAAGGGTTTTAACATTTTAAGCTGTAATGTTAAATAATAATATGCTTTGCAATACACTTGTGAAAAGTTGGCAGCAAAAACACAGTAGAATCAGTAAAAAGAGCAGCAAACCCTTTGGAAGCCAAAGCACGCAACTTGCAACCATACAACACCCTTAACGTTGCAAAATACTTCTTGGAATTTCACAGGAACGACTATTAAAGAAAATTCTGCACTGAACCAGGTAACAGTGGATGATCCGAGTCATTCCATTAGATTGCTGCGAGACATCGATCATGCCACACCACATTGAAGACATCAACAGAATTTATGATAATAAATTATTGATTTCATTACAAGTAATAAGTAAGTCATCTCAGATTTAGGTTATTCTATCTGGTAGGTTCTTCAGGTCAGCGTGTAATCATTAAGGCGCGTGTTTAATTCTATTTTAATTGAAAGTCTCCACTATTTAGTGGAGCGATGTGATGTAGCAGAACGCACGGCACTGAATTAAAATTTGAACTTGAGAAGATACCAAAAGACACCATATTAACCCTTGCTGTCTCCTCCCCTTCCCACCTCTCCCTCAGCCCTCGGGCCCTGGCATTCCCTCTCTCTCTCTATCTCCCTCCCCCACCCTAGTCGCACCAGCTTTCTCATTTTCACACCACAAACTGCTTACAATGGCTTGTTCCCTTTAGCATCGATACTTTTTTGCATATCTTTCATTCATTGTTCTTTATCTCTCCACATCACCGTCTATATCTCTCGTTTCCCTGATCCCTGACCAGTCTGAAGAAGGGTCTCGACCCGAAACGTCGCCTATCTCCTTCGCTCCTTAGATGCTGCTGCACCCGCTGAGTTTCTCCAGCCTTTTGTGTACCCTCGATGCTCCAGCATCTGCAGTTCCTTCTTTAACCCATAATCCATGTCCTTGAGATAAAGTATTTTGTTACTTAAACATACTTCCTTTAATGTTCAGCTAATGCACAACATTTACAAAACGTGACTTCTTTTATTGAGTAACAACACTCTGAATACATATACACAATGTTTGTACAGTAGTACAAACAGGGGCGCACGGTGGCGCAGGCTGCTGCCTTACAGCGCTAGAGAGCCGGTTCCGATCCCGCCTTGTTTGTACGTTCTCACCGTGACCTGCGTGAGTTTCCTCCGGGGGTTACACTTCCCTCCCACACTCCAAACGAAGTCCAGGTTTGTAGGCTAATTGGCTTGGTAAAATTAAAAATAAATGTCCCGAGTGTGCGCAGGGTAGGGTTAGAGTGCGGGGATCGCTGGTCGGCACAGATTTGGTGGGCCAAAGGGCCGGTTCCCACGCTGTATCTCAAAACTAAACTACGCTAGTAGCAATGACACGTGAGAAGAAAGTCCGCAAACAGGAGTTGAAGAGCTACCCAAAGCAGCACAACATCCATGCTTAGAGGAGCTAAGGGGATTGAATACAAAAGTAGGGCCATTATGCTTGAGTTGCAGTGATTATTAGTGAAGCACGGTGTATAGCACTGGCATTAGAAACATAGAAACGTAGAAAATAGGTGCAGGAGGAGGCCATTCGGCCCTTCGAGCCAGCACCGCCATTCATTGTGATCATGGCTGATCGTCCCCTATCAATAACCCGTGCCTGCCTTCTCCCCATATCCCTTGACTCCACTAGCCCCTAGAGCTCTATCCAACTCTCTTTTAAATCCATCCAGTGACTTGGCCTCCACTGCCCTCTGTGGCAGGGAATTCCATAAATTCACAACTCAGGGTGAAAACGTTTTTTCTCACCTCAGTCTTAAATGGCCTCCCCTTTATTCTAAGACTGTGGCCCCTGGTTCTGGACTCTCCCAACATTGGGAACATTTTTCCTGCATCTAGCTTCTCCAGCGCTTTTATAACTTTATATGTTTCTATAAAAGATCCCCCCTCATCCTTCTAAACTCCAGTGAATACAAGCCTAGTCCTTTCAATCTTTCCTCATATGACAGTCCCGCCATCCCAGGGATCAATCTCGTGAACCTACGCTGCACTGACTCAATCACAAGGATGTCCTTCCTCAAATTAGGAGACTAAAACTGTACACAATACTCCAGATGTGGTCTCACAAGAGCCCTATACAACTGCAGAAGAACGGCATTTGTGTTGGTCTTTTATAGTCACATGTACAGAGAAACTTTGTTTTGCGAACTATTCAGGCAAATTATACCAGACATGAGCATAATCGAAATATCATAAAACAGGCAGCGCAAATAGAGAAATAAACAGTGTGCAGAATATAGTGTTACAGCTGTGAGGGATAAAGTGATTAAACCCCATTAAAGTAAGGAGTTTTAAAGAGAATCCGAACTGAGAGGGGCTGGAGAGAGGATTCTGACACAGCTGTGTCTGAAGGTTACCAGACCCATCCTTGAGTCCTTGAGTAAGAAGTAATAGCATTGTATAGCAGTAGAAGGGAGTGATGTAGAGAGATCCATATCAGTGGAAGGGAGTGATAGATGGGACCCTTGTCACTATAGCTTAGCTTTAGTACTGATATAGGAGAACTGAGAGGGTTCACTAGGAGGTGAGTAAAACTAGGATAGGTCATGAGCAACTGAGCATGCTTAATAGAATAAATGAATATTACAACACACCCCTGGTCAAGAAACTGCTCATTACCATGAACATGTTTGAACATGCAATGTATGATATGGGAGGTGCGAGGGGACGTACGGTGGGATGTACCTACAGATTGTGCACCTCAGACCCTGATTGGAGAAGGGTCCGGAGGGGAGGTTGAATGTAAGATTCTGTGTATAAAGGGGGATGACTTCTTTGGCTTCGGGGTGTCTCGACTGGGAGAGGCACCCGGGTCTGCAGACTCGTAAAATAAAGAATCTCTTGCTTCCAAGATTTAGTCTTTGAGCATTAATTGTGAGCATAAAGCGTATCTCACACAGCCATGGAGAAAATGCAGATTAAAAAATGCAAGGGCCCTAGCGTGGTCGATATTGTGCTTAGTTCCTTTGGATTGCTTGGGTCTGGAGTAGTGCAGACATCTCAGCTGGGTGTCACTGTGCACCAGGAGGGTTGCGAGATTGTGTGGTGGTTTTGTGGCAAGGATGAAATCTCTGTGCAGCAGACTCCGGGTGCCGTGCAGGTCAGTGAGGCGGAGATGAATGGGGAGGGGCAGAGTGAGGGCAGGATTCTCACAGCCGGGCAGGGAGTCAGCAATGAGGAAGCGTGTGCGTGCAGTTAACGGGAAAGAGAGTGTAGGAAAAGTCACGTTTAAACTAACAGGGCAGTGGGGGTGGGAACCAATGCAAGGTGACAGAGGGAAATAAAAGGAGGACAGAAGCAAAAGGTAGAAGGGAGATAAGATAAACAAACCTGAAAGCTTTACGCATTAATGCAAGGAGCATTTGTAATAAAGTGGATGAATTGAATGTGCAGTTAGTAGTTAAGGAATATGATATAGTTGGAGACATGGGTCCAGGGTGACCAAGGCTGGGAGCTAAACATGCAGGGATAGTTGATATTCAGGTAGGATACCCAGAGAGGAAGAAGAGGTGGTTAAAGAGGAGATTAATGCAATAGCAAGGAGAGACATCATCTTGGATGTTGTAGAATTTCTTAGAATAAAGGGGAGGTCATTTAAGACTGAGGTGAGAAAAAACTTTTTCACCCAGAGAGTTGTGAATTTATGGAATTCCCTGCCACAGAGGGCAGTGGAGGCCAAGTCACTGGATGGTTTTAAGAGAGAGTTGGATAGAGCTCTAGGGGCTAGTGGAGTCAAGGGATATGGGGAGAAGGCAGGCACGGGTTATTGATAGCAGACGATCAGCCATGATCACAATGAATGGCGGTGCTAGCTCGAAGGGCCGAATGGCCTCCAACTGCACCTATATTCTATGTTTCTATGTTTCTATGAATGGCGGTGCTGGCTCGAAGGGCAGAATGGCCTACTCCTGTCCTGGGCTGACGTTTACAGATTGTGCAGGATGGACAACATCAGAACAATAATCGAGCTGGATTCTGTGCAGAGAAATGAATGGACAGTGAAGGATTCTGGCATATGTGCAGGGAGGCAGCTGTTAAAGGCATAGTCGTACAGCATGGATACAGGCTTTGTGGCTCATCGCATTCATTCTGAGCATCAAGTACCCCTTTATACCAACCCATCTTAAACTCGCGGGTTGTAAACGGCGCTACTCCATGAGATAACACCAGTGTAAACATGACACATTCCCGCTTTCAATGACAGCACCCACAATTATTTACAGCGCAAAAAATGATCATTTAGGCAGTTTTTAACCGGAAAAAAAGTACGCATTTCGTGTGTTAACATGGAGGCCGCCATGTCTTCCACATGGATTGAGCTGCTCCGTGTCTCACGCCCTTTGACCCAATCACCTTACGTGCAAACCCCCTATTCCTTATGACCTTATGAGACGATGGCTCTACCAGCCGTGCCACTGTGCTGCCCGACAGTTACTAAATAACATCATTCACAGAAACATAGACAATAGGTGCAGGAGCAGGCCATTCGGCCCTTCGAGCCTGCACCGCCATTCAATATGATCATGGCTGATCATCCAACTCGGTATCCTGTACCTGCCTTCTCTCCGTACCCCCTGATCCCTTTAGCCACATCTAACTTCCTGTTAAATATAGCCAATTCATTAGGTTGGAGAGGATACCGATTGTGTGCTTGGCTCAAGGTCAGATCGGGCACCAAAACTGGTCGGGCATGTGCTGAAAGAGTGACAAAGGTCAGGATTTGTGGCAGGGTTTGACACAATTGCTCCAGTCTGCCCCAGTGATTTACAGGAAATAATGTGCCTCATTTACGACTGGGTTAGCTGGCGCACAGAAAAACTATATTTTAATGAAACGCAAATCTGTATTGTAGAAACGCTAAGCCAAAGAACCTGTGTGAAAGTAAATCAAAAAAAAAGATGATATGGGTCAAACCAGCTAAGGAAATTGGAGAGGCAGGGTTTGACCTATTGTCTTATGTCTGCACCAGTGATATGGATGTCAAAACCACTGTAAATGTGTCAAATTGTTGGCAAGACTAGAATAAGAAGAGCTGGAGAAAGATTGTACAGTAATTGACAAATTAAAGCAGGCATGGAAAAAACTATATCTAGCTGTCTCCAGCTGTAAAATATCATCGAATAATCTAGCACAGAAAGCTGCTCACCCCTGTATATTCACTGGGATCGAGTAAGCAATCCAGCTAGTCCCACTTCCTGAATCTTTTTCACATTACTGGAATATTTTTCATCGCTTATAGTACCCAATATCTTTTTAAGGCTGCTACCTAATGTAAAACCAGTGACTCATTTTAAGATGTTAAGAATCTTACTTCAACTTTTCGGAGTGACACAGCAGGGCAGCAGTAGAGTTGATGACTCAGAGACCCAGGTTCGATCCTGACTACTTTGATCCTGTCCGTACACAGTTTGTACGTTCTCCCTGTGACTGCGTGGGTTTCCTCCGGGTGCTCCGGTTTCCTCCCACACTCCAAAGACGTACAGGTTTGCAGGTTAATTGGCTTCTGTAAAAAATTGTAAATTTTCCCACAATACCTGGAGTATTGCGTACAGTTTTGGTCTCCAAATCTGAGGAAAGACATTCTTGCCATAGAGGGAGTACAGAGAAGGTTCACCAGACTGATTCCTGGGATGGCAGGACTTTCATATGTAGAAAGACTGGATAGACTCGGCTTGTACTCACTGGAATTTAGAAGATTGAGGGAGGATCTTATAGAGACTTACAAAATTCTTAAGGGGTTGGACAGGCTAGATGCAGGAAGATTGTTCCCGATGTTGGGGAAGTCCAGGACAAGGGGTCACAGTTTAAGGATAAGGGGGAAGTCTTTTAGGACCGAGATGAGAAAATCGTTTTTCACACGGAGAGTGGTGAATCTATGGAATTCTCTGCCACAGAAGGTAGTTGAGGCCAGTTCGTTGGCTATATTTAAGAGGGAGTTAGATGTGGCCCTTGTGGCTAAAGGGATCAGGGGGTATGGAGAGAAGGCAGGTACAGGATACTGAGTTGGATGATCAGCCATGATCATATTGAATGGCGGTACAGGCTCGAGGGGCCGAATGGCCTGCTCCTGCACCTATTTTCTATGTTTCTATGTTTCCCTGCTGTATAGGATCGTGCTAGTGTCTGGGGTGACAGCGCAGACTCGGTCAGCCAAAGAGCCGGTCTCTACACTGTATCTCTAAAGTCTAAAGTAAAGTTTAAAGTCTAAAGTGATGTCATGTTTTTTTTAAATGAATGTTCTCATCCAAACCTATTCTGCAAACTGGCAGCAGTAAACGGATCCTTAATCCCACTACTCACTCACATTGGGGAGGGATGGACTCGGTGGGCGGAGGGACCTGTTTCTGCGCTGTATCTCTAAACTAAACTAAACTATATCGATCCTCAATGCATGATGTCTTTGACAAAATGTTCTCCTGTTAGGTCATTAATCAACTGATGACTTATAAATGCTGTCAAGAGAGAGTTAGAGAGAGCTCTTAAAGATAGCAGAGTCTGGGGATATGGGGAGAAGGCAGGAACGGGGTACTGAATGTAGGTGTAGGAGTGGCCATTTGGCTGCTGGCTCGAAGGGCTGAATGGCCTACTCCTGCACTATTGACTATTGTCTAAATGGAGGGAAATGCCCAGGTGACATCGAAACATAAACATAGAAAATAGGTGCAGGAGCAGGCCATTCGGCCCTTCGAGCCTGCACCGCCATTTAATATGATTATGGCTGATCATCCAACTCAGTATCCCGTACCTGCCTTCTCTCCATACCCCCTGATCCCTTTAGCCACAAGGGCCACATCTAACTCCCTCTTAAATATAGCCAATGAACTGGCCTCAACTACCTTCTGTGGCAGAGAATTCCAGAGACTCACCACTCTGTGTGTGACGTTTTGGGTCGGAACCCTTCTTCAGACTCATAGTATAAATGTGGATTGAGACATTTACAATGTGATGTTAGATTTGGAAATGACAGAATAACCCCAGCTAAATCGCAGTAGCTGGTTCCAAGCAGGGTGCCATGTCACTCACCATTCTGCTAAACAGTTTTGGAGCAATCTTCAGAAATTCACAATAATTAGGAACAAGATGTAAATATTCAAATATATATCTCGGGCTTTAATTTTTCAGCGTCTATATTTGGTCCAGTTCACAGGGTGCTTTATTTCTTGATGTTGGAAAATTGGGTCCTCCTCAGTAACTGCGAAAAGCTTGGCATCCGGTTACATGTTGTATGATGCAATTGAATTATAATGCAATTCACTGATCAGAATAACCCTGGCCTCGCTACTGGAAGCTACTCATTGTTACCTACATTTCAATTAAAAGTGAAGTCAAAGTCAAAAGAGTCAAAGTTGGATAACTTTTTAATACTCCATTCACTTCTTTATTTTTGATTTCTTATCTCTATATTATTTTTCTCTATCTTTTCTTATTTATAAAAAAAAATGTAGAGAAATATAAATAAGTCTTAAATGTTAATATTAATAATATTACGAATGTATGTAAGAAGTATTTTCTATTAATATGTATTTACAATTAATAAAAATATTCATTAAAAAAAAAGAGTCAAAGTCAAGAGAGTTTATTGTCATGTGTCCCTGACAGGACAATGAAATTCTTTCTTTGAATAGCACAACAGAACATAGTAGGCATTGACTACAATTATACTTAAATACACACATTAATTAATAAATTAATAAAGTGCAAATAACAGGTATTAATGTTCAGGGTTTTGTCCGAGCCAGGTTTAATAGCCTGATGGCTATTACACATGAGTTACTAAGTTATATAGAGTGCTGGAGTAGCTCAGTAGGCCAGGCAGCATCCATAGAGAACATGGACAGGTCAGGAAGGTCTCGACCCAAAATGTCACCTATCCATGTATCAAAAGGAACTACAGGTGCTGGTTTATACCGAAGATACACACACACAAAGTGCTGCAATAACTCAGTAGGTCAGGCAGCATCTCCAGAGGAAAAGGAAAGACGGGTCAGTTTCAGGAAAAGGGTCCCGACCCAAACGTCACCCATCCTTTTTCTCCAGAGATGCTGCCTGACCTGCTGAGTTACTCCAGCACTGTGTGCCCTTTTGTGAATGAAGCAGTATCTGCAGTTCTTGGTTTGGCTGGTTACATCGTTGACCAGCATTTTTTATTTCATGTCCACAAACAAAGAGGACTTGCCAGTGGTTGGTGCACAATAATAGTACTTTCATCACCACATTTTAAAAGAGAAAAGCATGGTTGGCAACGTAACGTATAATGCTACAGTTTTAACTGGTAGAAAATAAATACTGATTTTTTTTTTAAAGCTATTTTTGTCTAATGCATGTAAAGATAGAGCTCTAGCAAGCCCGACCCCTGGATACATTCCAGGCCTGTAGAAGGGTCATGACCATTTGAACATTTCCTTCACAGATACTGCCTGACCCGCTGAGTTCCTCGAACAGTTAGTTTTTTTACTTTGCATTTTAATGATGTTGCTTCACAATAGCACCTAAAAACATAGAAACATAGAAAATAGGTGCAGGAGGAGGCCATTCGGCCCTTCGAGCCAGCACCGCCATTCATTGTGATCATGGCTGATTGTCCCCTATCAATAACCCGTGCCTGCCTTCTCCCCATATCCCTTGACTCCACTACCCCCGAGAGCTCTATCTAACTCTCTCTTAAATCCATCCAGTGATTTGGCCTCCACTGCCCTCTGCGGCAGGGAATTCCACAAATTCACAACTCTCTGGGTGAAAACGTTTTTTCTCACGTCAGTCTTAAATAACCTCCCCTTTATTCTAAGACTGTGGCCCCCGGTTCTGGACTCGCCCAACATTGGGAACATTTTTCCTGCATCTAGCTTGTCCAGTCCTTTTATAATTTTATATGTTTCTATAAGAATCCCCCCTCATCCTTCTAAACTCCAGTGAATACAAGCCTAGTCTTTTCAATCTTTCCTCATATGACAGTCCCGCCATCCCAGGGATCAATCTCGTGAACCTACGCTGCACTGCCTCAATCACAAGGATGTCCTTCCTCAAATTAGGAGGACAAAACTGTACACAATACTCCAGATGTGAATACTTGCAGATATTCACATTATTTGCTTTGTAAAATACAATGCATTTAATGCAATGTACAGGGAAGCACTGTCGGCAGCGGTTGCAAGCTGCAACCTGTTACTTATAGAAGAGCCTGCACGATATTTGAACATGAATCGCTGCCAGACCTGGAAATGAGCAACACTGTCCCTGTCCATAGATGATGGTCATTACCGAGCCTGTTAACATCAGACACCACATCATGCTTAATATAATCGGCCGTACTTTGGACTGGCGAGGGAGATTTATAGGCCATCAGTTAATTAATGACTTCACAAGCGAACATTTCTTTAATGACATCCTTCAACGAGGGTGGAGATAATGTCTACAACCACATACGTGTCATTCTTTGGAAGAGCAGCCTCGAACCTGGTGTATGTAAAATAAACACAGAGAGCCAAGGCCGATGCATATAATTGGTCTCTAATAAACCCAATTAGGAATTCAGAAGCTTGTTTCCATGGAGAACTGGGAACTTGCTCCCATGGGGAGAGGTCGAGGCAAACAGTAGTGATGGGATTAAGGAGAAGCTAGATAAACACACGAGAGAGAGAGAGAGAGGGAGAGAGAGAGGGATGGAGAGGGATGGAGAGGGATGGAGAGGGATGGAGGGGGATGGAGGGGGATGGAGAGGGATGGAGGGGGATGGAGGGGGATGGAGAGGGATGGAGGGGGATGGAGAGGGATGGAGGGGGATGGAGGGGGATGGAGAGGGAGGGAGGGGGATGGAGGGGGATGAAGGGGGATGGAGAGGGATGGAGGGGGATGGAGGGGGATGGAGAGGGATGGAGAGGGATGGAGAGGGATGGAGAGGGATGGAGATGGATGGAGGGGGATAGAGAGGGATGGAGGGGGACGGAGGGGGATGGAGGGGGATGGAGGGGGATGGAGAGGGACGGAGAGGGACGGAGAGGGATGGAGGGGGATGGAGAGGGATGGAGAGGGACGGAGGGGGATGGAGGGGGATGGAGGGGGATGGAGGGGGATGGAGGGGATGGAGGGGGATGGAGAGGGATGGAGGGGGATGGAGGGGGATGGAGAGGGATGGAGGGGAATGGAGGGGAATGGAGGGGGTGGTGATGGAAAGGATGCAGGAGTAAAGCAGAAATTCCAGCACGCAACAGAGGGGCTGAATGGCCCATTTAGAGCCTAAGAGTTATTCAGCACAGGAACAGGCCCTTTGACCCGACTCGTCCATGTTGACCCAGATGTCATTTTAAGCTACTCCCATTTACCTCTGTGCTGTGTGTCAATGGTTCATCTTACCTCAACCAGAGAGCGGTGCTGAACCACCATCTACCTCTTTGGTGACCCTCGGACGACCCTTGATCAGACTAGATCAGAGACCACCAGGGTTGCTGGGGAGATGGCAGCCCTGCCGGCAGTCTGTTCGTTTTTTCATCTTTTTGTTATTTTTAGCATTTGTTAAAAGTTTTTTTTAAATGTTCTTTGGTTTGTTTCATGTGGGGGGCAGGGGGAGGGGATCGGGGGAATCTTTGGTTCAAGTTCCCACCTTCCCCGAGATGCGATAATTTTTCTGACCACATTCTCCGGGCTCTGCGGCCTACCATTGCTGGAGCTGGAGGCCTCCTCGGACTGTCGTGAGCCCCACTTAACACCGGAGCGGATCCCTTGCCTGGGATCGCTCCCGCGTGGCCTGCGGACTTACCATCAAGGGCTCGCGGTCTCGGGAGAGGCTAGTCGGGAGCTCCAACGACGCACCTGCCCCGCCGCGAGGTTCGATCGCCCGGCGCGGGGGGAGCTGACAACCCCCCGATGCGGGAGCTGATCGCCTCGACGCGGAGGGCCCAAGTGCCGCCGGCTACGGGAGTCAAGATCATCCCGTCAACGGGGGCTCGAGGCCCTCGACAGAGGAAGAACAAAAGGAAGGGACTTGAACTTTATTTTGCCTTCCATCAACCAGTGAGGATTGTGTAGGAGTCGCTGTGGTGCATGTTCATGTTAAAATGTGTTTTTAAATCTGTTGCTTTTAATTGTATGACTGTCCTGGCCAATGAAATGATATGGCAAAACCTACTTGGCGAATAAAATCTGACTCTGATTCTTTGCTGGCTTCACCTTGCACTAAGCGTTATTCCCTTATTTTGTGTCGAAACACTGTAACGGGATCGATTGTCGTCATGTATTGTCTTTCTGCTGACTGGTTAGCACACACCTCTCTGCTCTGCATCTCACAGTCAGTGCAATTACAGTGCATTCAGACCCCTTCACATTTTTCCACATTTTTGTTACGTTACAGCCTTATCATAAAATAGATTTTTTTTAAAATGTTTTACCACCAATATACACACAATACCCCATAATAAAAAAAACAAAAACAGGTGTTTAGAAATTTTTGCAAAGTAATTAAAAATAAATAACTGAACTATCACATTTACATAAGTATTCAGACCCTTTACTCAGTACTTTGTTGAGGCATCTTTGGCAGCGATTACAGCCTCAAGTCTTCTAGGGGATGAAGCTACAAGCTTGGCACTCCTGTATTTGGGTAATTTCTCCCATTCTTCTCTGCAGATCCTCTCAAGCTCTGTCAGGTTGGATGGGGAGCGTCGATGCACAGCTATTTTCAGGTCCCTCCAGAGATGTTCGATCGGGTTCAAGTCCGGGCTCTGTCTGGGTTACTCAAGGACATTCACAGACTTGTCACAAAGCCACTCCAGTGTTGTCCTGTCTGTGTGCTTAGGGTCATTGACTTGTTGGAAGGTGAACCTCCGCCCCAGTCTGAGGTCCAGAACGCTCTGGAGCAGGTTTTCATCAAGGATCTCTCTGTACTTTGCTCCGTTCATCTTTCCCTCGATCCTGACTTGTCTCCCAGTTCCTGCCGCTGAAAAACATCCCCACAGCATGATGCTGCCACCACCATGCTTCACCGTAGGTATGGTATTGGCCAGGTGATGAGCGGTGCCTGGTTTACTCCAGACGTGACGCTTGGCAAAGAGTTCAATCTTGGTTTCATCAGACCAGAGAATCGTGTTTCTCATGCCTTTTGGCAAACTCCAAGCAGGCTGTCATGTGCCTTTTACTGAGGAGTGGCTTCCGTCTGGCCACTCTACCATAAAGGCCTGATTGGTGGAGTGCTGCAGTTCTGGAAGGTTCTCCCATCTCCACAGAGGAACTCTGGAGCTCTGTCAGAGTGACCATCGGGTTCTTGGTCACCTCCCTGACCAAGGTCCTTCTCCCCCGATTGATCAGTTTGGTTGGGCGGCCAGCTCTATGAAGAGTCCTGGTGGTTCCAAAGTTCTTCCATTTAAGAATGACGGAGGCCGCTGTGCTCTTCGGGACCTGCAATGCTGCAGAAATTGTTTTATACCCTTCCCCAGATCTATGTGTCTCGACACAATCCTGTCTACAAGGTCTACGGACAATTCCTTCATCTTCATGGCTTGGTTTTTGCTCTGACATACACTGCCAAAATATAGACAGGTGTGTGTATTTCCAAATCATGTCCAATCAATTTAATTTCCCACTGGTGGACTCCAATCAAGTTGTAGAAACATCTCAAGGATAATCAATGGAAACAGGATGAAGCTGAGCTCAAATTTGAGTGTCATCGCAAAGGGTCTGAATACTAATGTAAATGTGATATTTCACTTATTTCTTTTTAATTACTTTGCCAACATTTCTAAACACCTGTTTTCGCTTCTTCATTCTGGGGTATTGTGTGTAGATTGATGATAAAAAAAAAAAAAAATAATCCATTTTAAAATAAGGCTGTAACGTGACAAAATGTGGAAAAAGTGAAGGGGTCTGAATGATTTCTCAATGCACTGTAATGCATTGAATGGCAGTATTTAATGGCAGCAATACCACCCCACTTGAACTCTTCTGGAGTCTCCAGGAATTGAACGACAATTACTAGAAAAATAACCACAATGATGGTCATTTATCTTTCCAGTCGCTGTCAACATCCTCCACTAGTTTGAGAAGTCTCAGTGACTTGGAAAATGGGCCAGTTGATTGGCCGTCATGAGTCTGTTAATTGGCTAGTGAACAAGTTTAGTCTCACCCCAATTAATGTGGAGGAAGGGAGGTGCCACAAGAATGGATGGGGCAAGTGAGCAACAGTGGGGGGATGTGACTGGGGACCTCACTGGGTCAAGGGAGAGGTCCCCAGTCACATCCCTCTCACCCGCCCTGCATCAAACGATCACCTAACAAGGCAACTAAAGGGGGAAACATGCTGAAGGGTGGGAGAATCCCCATGTACTGTGGAGGGGCCACAGCTGGGAGGCAGTGGGATGGAGGCTGCCTGAGGCCCTGACTCTCTGGTATAAGCACTTCCTTTAAGCAGCCGCCAGTGTACAATGTAATGCCTGCAAACGCAGCCAGTAAAGTAGGGAATGCAGGATGGCCACTTTGCCCATTGTTGCAGTGCTGGCTCTGTGGTGGAGCTCTCCAATCAGGCCCACTCTGCTGGTTCTTTCCCCATGGGCCTGTTGACTTTCTCTCAAACACGTATTTATCCAGGTTTCTGTTGTGTCTGCATCTACCATCTTTTCAGACGACATGTTCCAGATCACAGCAACTCATTGTGTGGAAACATTCCTCTCTTCTGCCCTTTGGTTCTTCTGCTGATCCCCTTAACTCTGGTTCTTCTGAGCACCCACACTCTTGCCCCTTGAAATAGTTTCTTCTTATTTACTCCATCAAAAGCCTTCCTGATTTGGATAATTCCCCTTAAACTTCGCTGTTCTCTTTGAACAGCCCCAGTTCGTTTTGTGTTGTTTTTTTGTGTGTACGTATGTGTGCGTGTGTGTTTGTGTTTATACATACATATACTGCTGCACACTATGGGCTGCACTACGTCGGGGACGGGTGAGGTGGGGCTGGACGCGGCGCTCCGACCCGACAGTCCCCTTGACCCGAGTAGTAGCAGTCAAATATGGGACAAGGGCAGCCCCGTATGGGACAAACCAATTTAGCCCAATATACGGGATGTCCCAGCTAATACGGGACAGTTGGCGACCCTACGCTTGTCTCTCTCTTCCTCCAGGCTTTGAAAAGACTGGAATTTTCTTATCCCTGGCATCACTTCCATAACCTCCACATCCACACCTTCTTCAAGGCCTCGACATCCTTCTTTAAGTCAGGAGCACAGAAATGGACCCAGTTCTCCAGTAGAACTGAACCAGTGATTAATGGGATGCTGGGTGAAATCTTTGAAGACTTGACTGGATTAATATAGCTGTGAGATGAGCTGCTGCTCATTATTAATAGAATACTACGTTCTCAAGATGAGATCTAATGCTCTCTGCTTTTTGATACACTGGTTGAAATTTTATGGAGGGCATTAATCAAACACAAAAGCAGATACCAAAAGCAAAGCTCATTTTCTCTTCCTGTGCACGTCATCGATAGTTTATCTGGAGCACAAAGCAGACAGACACTTTTGGAAGGCTTATGGATTTGGGACACACCCAGGAGAGCACTGGAAATTAAAATGCAGAAATTATCTAGGATAAAAAGTCACACGGACCACCTTTGGGATATTAGTGCAGATTCTCTCAGACATTGTCTTTGTCAATACCTATGGGCTGCTGCACAAAGCGAGTTCCTTCCCAAGCCCCCTGGCTCTCATCCTCTCCCTCCCCCACCCCCAGCATGTTTCCCCTGCAGGTCAGAGGAAACCATCACCAGCCCATCGAGAAACCATCACGTTGGAGAATGCTACAGAATAGCTCAGGAGCACCTCAGGAGATTTTAACATGCTCTACCATTCCTCTGTGGCTCCGACACTCCCTGCCTCTAACTTCCCCCAGCTCCATGTATAACATTATAAAAGGACTGGACAAGCTAGATGCAGGAAAAATGTTCCCAATGTTGGGTGAGTCCAGAACCAGGGGCCACAGTCTTAGAATAAAGGGGAGGTCATTTAAGACTGAGGTGAGGAAAAACGTTTTCACTCAGAGAGTTGTGAATTTATGGAATTCCCTGCCACAGAGGGCAGTGGAGGCCAAATCACTGGATGGATTTAAGAGAGAGTTGGATAGAGCTCTAGGGGCTAGTGGAGTCAAGGGATATGGGGAGAAGGCAGGCACGGGTTATTGATAGGGGACGATCAGCCATGATCACAATGAATGGCGGTGCTGGCTCGAAGGGCCGAATGGCCTCCTCCTGCACCTATTTTCTATGTTTCGATGTTTCCATATTTTCCATATATCCACACTCCTATAATTCTGAAGGTAGACGCAAAATTCTGGAGTAACCCAGCGGGTCAGGCAGCCTGCCTGGAGAAGATGAATAGGTGGAGGTTTCGGGTTGAGGCCTCTTCTTCAGACTGAGACCCCTGGGCTTTGTAAATATGGCCACAGAACACAAACACAGAGAGGAAACAGTGACCCAGAGTAAAGCACTGATGGGGCCACCGTTGGAAGATTTTCTTCACCAAACAACACAGGTACATAGAAGACTCACAGGAATGGTTCTAGGAGAGCAGGAGCTCAATCTCAAGGTTGGATAGGAGAAGCTGACGTTGTTTGTGGAGAGATCGGGGCAGCAGAAGGATACTCTACTGTCCCATTTGGTAGATAGCAAATAAAAGTGATGGGCCAGGATCCAAGAGGAATGCGAGGAAAAGCAATTTGCCTTTACAGGCATAGAATCATACAGGATGGAAACAGGTCCTTCGGCCCAACGCCCATGCTGTCCAAAATGCCCCATTTACGCTAGTCCCACCTCAATGATTCAATGATACTTTATTGTCGCACGGTGAAACGATTTATGTCACATCCAACCCAGTAAAATCCTACGGCAGACGTCATCTAGGCAGTTCACAAGTGTCACCACGTTTCTGCCACTCACAAAGTTACAAAGGTTAACCGAACAGTCCTACCTATCTTCTGCCTGCGTGTCCTTGGCCCATATCCGTCTAAATCTTTCCTATCCAAATGTCTTTTAAGTGTCGTGATAATAGCTGCACAAACTACTTCCCCTGGCAGTTCCATATGCCCACCACCCTTTGTGTTGGAAGTTGTACCTCAGGCTCCCTATTAAATCTTTCTCCTCTCACGTTAACCCTCGGCTGTATTGTACGTGGAGGGAGGCCGGTTGTGATTTGAAGCTTGTTGTATGTTGGAGTGGGGCAGCAGTCAGCCTCAGCCCGAGCTTTCAGGCCACTGTAGGGTGGCAGCGAAAAAGCAGGGAACTTGGGCATCCCCCTCCGAGGGCCCAAACACCGACTCGAACAGTCAAACGCTCCCTCTCCACATTGCCACCACACACGAGGAGGACATTTGGCCCAGTCGGCCGATGCCTGCCGACTTTCACATTCAAACGAAAAGTTCTGCGGGGAAAAGCAACGGGTTCCACAGGTAGCTGGGAGAGCAGCAGAAATCAGGCCAGGCTTAGCACTTTGACGTCTTTCCCCGATTGCACTAGTTTAAGAAAGCCCCAGTAAGATTCAATTATAAAAGTAATTAGCAGTTATCCACCGTCCCTCCTAGTCCATCTCAATTTCTATTTATAGCTTCTATAATAGGCATCTGACTGACGTCACCATGGCGAATGTGGACACCACATTTATAGACGAGTGCACAGTTTTTTGATGAGTTGGGACACTTGGTTTTGTTTTCAGGAGCACTGTGTTTTTCCAAAACCTAAGTTGAGTTTATAGATATACAGTGCAGAAGCCGGCCCTTTGGCCCTCCGAGCCCCACCCCGACCAGTGATCCCCATACACAAGCACTGTCCTGCACGCCAGGGGGAATTTATAATCTTCACTGAAGCCAATTAACCTACAAACCTGTACATCTTTGGGGTGTGGGAGGAAACCGGAGCACCCGGGGGAAAACCCACGTGATCAAGGGGAGAACGTACAAACTCCACACACACAGCACCCATATTCAGGATTGGACCCGGATTTCCGGAGCTGTAACGCAGCAACTCAGCCACTGTGCAGAACCTAAGGGGTTAACAAAGCACCGACAACATGGATTTGAAGGCACTTTTAAGAAGCAGAAAGCAGAGTAAACGACAGAACCCCCTCAGTGCAGAGGAATCTGGGTGCCCTTGTGCCTAAAGCACAGGAACTTGGCACACAGTTCCAGCATGTAATTAGGAAGGTAAACATAACATTGGCCTCTCCTGCAAGCAGAGAGCGTGGAGAGAGGAGGATTTTGCCATGCTGCTCAGGGTCATACTCCGAGTGATGCTCACAGACCTGATCTCCTCATTTTAGGAGGGAAGTGCTTGCATTAACTTGGAGCTGGTTCATCGGGTCGATTGCTGGGTGAGGAGTTCAATGTGTGAAGAGAGGTTGCTCAGATTTGGTCTTTCCTTTTAAGGGTTCAGAAGAATGAGCGGTGATCTTATTGAACTGTTCAAGGTTCGAAGATGAGTTTACAAGGTGGATGCCGAGATTATGTTTTCCCCTCGTGATGTGAGCTAGAACAGGGAGCAGAGTTTCTGAATAAGAGGTTGCATGTTTAGGACAAAGAGGAGAAGCTTTCTGCACCTCCTGTGGCTTTGGAATTCTCTAGCCCAGCAAGCTGCATTGAACATACTCAATGGTGGTGAATCTGTGGAATTCATTGCCACTGAAGGCTGTGGAGGCTTTCAATGGATATTTTTTTAAACATAGATAGATTCTTGATTACTACGGGTGTCAGGGGTTATGGGGAGAAGGCAGGAGATTGGGGTTAAGAGGGTAAGACAGATCAGCCATGATTGAATGGTGGGGTGGACAGGAATATGGGGCAGGCAAGATCACATCTTGCTGTCTGACAGAACAGGCTGGAGGGGCTGAAGGGCTCTCTGCTTCTCTATTTATTTTGGTCTTACTTCAATGCAGTAAAAATGTCCAGCAGTGCCTTGATGAGCATTCCCAGATAAAGGTTGATACAGAGGAAATATTGGAACAACATTTCACAAGGCCTTTTTTACACAATGTGGTTGATATCTGGAATTTGGAACACACTCCCAGAGGTTGGTGGAGTAAGATACAATCACTACTCATAACAGCAATTTATTCAGACCCAGTGACTATACATTTATCCCTCCTACTCCATTCCTACAACGCTGCTTAAGATCTCCGTCCTTGGCAAAGTCATAGAATAATATAGCACAGAAACAGGCACTTCGGCTCATTGCATCCATGCCAACCTTTTAACCAAACTACATTCATTGTGTTTGCTGGCTTTCGGACTTCCAAGCTTTACCTAGAGGAACATCAAAGAGCCTTGCGATGTAAAGGCAGAGCTGCCGTTGGCAAAGTCATTAAGATGAGGATAGACACAAAAAGCTGGAGTAACAGCGAGTCAGGCATTATCTCTGGAGAAAAGGAATAGGTGACGTTTTGGATCTTGACCCTTCTTCAGACTGAGAGGAGTCTCACCTATTCCATTTCACCACAGATGCTGCCTGATCTGCTGAGTTACTCCAGCTTTTTGTGTCTATCTTCGATGTAAACTAGCAACTGCAGTTTCTTCCTACTCAATAAAAATCAGGGATGATTTTGAGGTCAGAAATATATATCACAAGAGCAAAGTCAAGGATGTTTTTGTGTCATATGTACTGTATATGAAGAGAAAAAGATTAGTTAAAACAAATATAGGTCCCTTGCAGTCAGAAACTGGTGAATTGATCATGGGGAACAAGGACATGGCAGACCAATTGAATAACTACTTTGGTTCTGTCTTCACTAAGGAAGACATAATCTGCCGGAAATAGCAGGGGACCGGAGGTCAAATGACGGTTTTGAATTTTTTGAAATAATTGCCGGAACATAGAAGAAGCGGAAACCACTTTCAACCATTAGGGAGACTGACAAAAACCTCCGGGAACCTCCGGGAACCGCATGGAAACCTTGTGTGGGGCGCAAAGTCTCCAAAGGTTTCCGTTCAGGTTTCCTAAGTGGGACAGGGGCATAACATCGTGCAGCTGGTGCCCTCTGCTGGAGACCGACTTCGGGAGCTCCACTGCTGGAGCCTGCGGACCTTAACATCGTGCAGCTGGCGAACCCTGTTGGGGATCGACCTTGGAGATTAGACTTTATTGTGGGGAATGTGGTGGATGTTTATGTTACCTTTTATGTAGTTGCGTGTCTTGTTGTTTTTTATAGTGTGGCTGCATGGTAATTCGAGTTTCACTGGACCTTAATTGGTACACGTGACAATAAACCGACCTTTGAATAACTTTTATTATCAACTCAAAGAAACCTCTAAGATTGGCCATCAGTCACTGATATTCTGAGTTCACCAGACTGATCCAGGAGCTTAGGGAGAGTCGATGTGCTCAGTAAGGCTGGGTTGTTCTTGAAGAAAGAAACCTTCCAGAGGAACTCAACAGGTCAGCAGCATCTGTGGAGGCTGAGGGATAGTCGGTGGTTCAGGGTGTGACCCGCATTGGGATGGAGGTTGTGCTGATGTTCCCATGACTTTACGTGAAGAGCTGTTCTAATCATTCTGTTTAGGATGATAATAGGATGTCATAGAGTGGAGAGAAGACACAGGGAACTGTGATACCTGACATCAGAGGCAGGAAACATTCTTGATCTTACTATAAGGGATGTCATATCACGACACTTAAAAAATGATAGTCTGATTGAGCATGTCAACATAGATTTATAAAAGGGAAATTATGTTTGCCAATCTAATGGAGATATTTTAGGATGTATCTGTTAGACTGGATGAGGGCGAATGTGGATGTGCTGTGTTTGGATTTTCGGAAGCATTCCATTAAGCCCACACAGGAGGTTGGTGAACAAAGTTAGAGGATTATGGAGTTGGGAGTAATATACAAGTAATATAGGTAAATTGGCCTCTGTAAATTCTGTGGGATGTTTAGTTTTAGTTTAGTTTAGTTTAATACGTAGATACATAGACATAGGTGCAGGAGGAGGCCATTCGGCCCTTCGAGCCAGCACCGCCATTCAATGTGATCATGGCTGATCATCCACAATCAGTGCCCCGTTCCAGCCTTCTCCCCAATATCCTTTGATTCCACAAGCCCGAAGAGCTCTATCTAACTCTCTTTGGAATGCATCCAGTGAAACGGCCTCCACTGCCTTCTGAGGCAGAGTTTCACAAATGCACAACTCTCTGGGTGAAAAGGTTTTTCCCCATCTCAGTTCTAAATGGCTTACCCCTTATTCTTAAATTGTGGCCCCTGGTTCTGGACTCCCCCAACATAGGAAACATGTTTCCTGTATCTAACGTGTCCAATCCCTTCATAATTTTATAGGATATATTTTATAGGATAATTCTATAAGATATCCTCTCATCCTAAATTCCAGTGAATACAAGCCCAGTCGCTCCATTCTCTCATGACAGTCCTGCCATTCCGGGAAATAACCTTGTCAACCTACGCTGTGCTCCCTCAATAGCAAGAATGTCCTTCTTCAAATCAAGAGACCAAAACTGCACACAATACTCCAGGTGTGGTCTCACAAGGCCCTGTACAATTGCAGAAGGACCTCTTTGCTCCTATACTCAACTTCTTTCCCAATGAAGGCCAACATGCCATTAGCTTTCTTCACTGCCTGTTGCACCTGCATGCTTACTATCAGTGACTGATGTACAAGGACACCCTGGACTCGCTGTAATGCCCCTTCTCCTAACCTGACACCATTCCGATAATACTCTACTTTCCTGTTCTTGCCACCAAAGTGGATAACCTCACATTTATCCACATTACACTGCATCTGCCATGCATCTGCCCACTCCCCCAACCTACCCAAGTCACCCTGCATGCTCATAGCATCCTCCTCACAGGGGATTCACACTGCCACCCAGCTTTGTGTCATCTGCAAATTTGCTAATGTTATTTCTAATTCCTTCATATAAATCATTAATATATGGTGTAAATAGCTGCGGTCCCAGCACTGAGCTTTGCGGCACCCTATTGGTCACTGCCTGCCATTCTGAAAGGGACCCGTTAATCCCTACTCTTTGTTCCCTGTCTGCCAATCAACTTTCTATCCATGTCAATACCCTATCCCCAATACCATGTGCTCTAATTTTGCCCACTAATCTCCTGTGTGGGATCTTATTGAAGGCTTTCTGATAGTCCAGGTACACTACATCCACTGGCTCTCCCTTGTCCATTTTACTTGTTACATCCTCAGGAAATTCCAGAAGATTAGTCAACCATGATTTCCCCTTCGTAAATCCATGTTGATAATCGAACTGGTCTATAATTCCTTGCTTTTTCTCTCCATCCTTTCTTCAAAAGTGGGATAGCATTAGCTACCCTCCAATCTACAGGAACTGATCCAGAATCTATAGAACATTGGAAATGATCACCAATGCATCCACGATTCCTAGAGCCACTTCCTTGAGTATTCTGGGATGCAGACCATCAGGCCCTGGGGATTTATCAGCCTTCAGTCCCATCAGTCTTTCCTGACTAATGTGAATTTCCTTCAGTTCCTCCATCACCCTAGGTCCTCTGTCCCCTAGTACATCTGGGAGGTTGTTTGTGTCTTCCTTAGTGAAGACAGATCCAAAGTACCTGTTCAACTCTTTTGCCATTTCCTTGCTCCCCATAATAAATTCACCCGTTTCTGTCGTCAAGAGACCTACACTTGTCTTAACTATTTTTTTCCTCTTCACATACCTAAAGAAGCTGCTACTATCCTCCTTTATATTCTTGGCTAGCTTACCTTCGTGCCAGATCTTTTCTCCCTGTATTGCCTTGTTAGTTATCTTCTGTTGTTCTTTACGTTTCCCAATCCTCCGGCTTCCTTATCCAGGAACCTTATCTGGTACGAAGGTAAGCTAGCCAAGAATATAAAGGAGGATAGTAACAGTTTCTTTAGGTATGTGAAGAGGAAAAAATTATGTTAATGTCACATGTACCGAGGCACAGTGAAATGCGTGCTAACCAGTCAGCAGAAAGACTATACGAGCTGTCCACTGTGATAATACTGGATAAATATTTATATTTAATGTGATTTATACAGGATAAAGGGAGGAGATTAAGAAAAGCATAGTTATGCCCCTGTCCCACTTAGGAAACCTGAACGGAAACCTCTGGCGACTTTGCGCCCCACCCAAGGTTTCCGTGCGGTTCCCGGAGGTTTTTTGACCTCCGGCAACCACCTTCAACTAGCATCGCAACCGGCTTCGACTAAAAAATTACCGATTTTTAAATCGGAAACCACTTTCGACCATTAGGGAGACTGACAAAAACCTCCGGGAACCGCACGGAAACCTTGGGTGGGGCGCAAAGTCTCCAGAGGTTTCCGTTCAGGTTTCCGAAGTGGGACAAGGGGCATAAAATTAAGACATGCCGCTGTTGGAGGAGAGGATTAAGAGAGTGGAGCAATTGTAATGAGTAATTGCAGATCCGCTTCTGGGACCAGCACGCAGAAAGTCACCATCGAAAGATGCCATCTTCTCTATGAAAAGATGTAGGTCAGTTGTAGATTCGGGGAGGTTTTAATAAGAATAAGGGAAGAATTAAAAAATGCGATGAATGTAGTAGGTTCAGTGTGAATGGATGATTGATAGCCAGCATGAACCTCAGAGGGTCGATGGGCTTGTCTCCCATGCTGTATGTATCTCTCTCTCTCTCTCTCTCTCTCTCTCTCTCAATGTTTCTATGAATGGATTCCTGCCTTGAAGAGTAATTCGTTTCAATCAAGAGAACAGGTCATAATCAAAGCTTTAGTAAATACCGCCGGTCGTTGGGAGATAGTCACTACCTGAGGTTCACTCCAATCACCCTTGGGTCTGACCTGTGGCTGAAAGAGCACAGACAGCAACAACATGCGGTTCCATTGCAGCGAGACTGTAACATATCCACAGATAGAGGTAGACCCAGGGCTGCCAACTCTCACGCTTTGAGCGTGAGACTCACTCATTTCGACAAATTCTCACGCCCTCGCACCACCAACTCAAGAAAAAACCTATCAAGCGCTGATCACAAATTTCTCACGCCCTGTCGTGAGAAATTCTGCGATCAACGAAAATGTCAAAACTCAGATAAACTGCGTGGGCCGCGGGTGTTCGAGAGCCGGGGCTGAGGGAAGGATGGAAGCAGAACCAGCGGCGGGGACAGATGTGGACTAGGATCCGGGGCTGGCCAGTGTTTGCGGGGCTGGCCAGTGTTTGCGGGGCTGGCCAGTGTTTGCGGGGCTGGCCAGTGTTTGCGGGGCTGGCCAGTGTTTGCGGGGCTGGCCAGTGTTTGCGGGGCTGGCCATGTTTGCGAGGGTGCCATTGTTGCGGGGGCTGGCCAGTGTTTGCGGGGCTGGCCAGGGTTGCCGGGCTGCGGGGAGTGTTTGCGGGCTGGCCAGTGTTTGCGGGGCTGGCCAGTGTTTGCCGGGCTGGCCAGTGTTTGCGGGGCTGGCGAGTGTTTGCCGGGCTGGCCAGTCGCTCGCTGCAGCTCTGGCGGGAGAGTCTCTGTGCCAAAGGGACGGAGACTCTCCAAGGGAGGCGGAGAGAGAGAGGGGAAGGTGACAGGGGGAGGGAGAGAGGGGAGAGACAGAGGGGGAGAGAATGGGAAGAGAGAAGAAGGAGGGGAGGGGGGGAGAGAGAGGGGAGGGAAAGAGAGGTAGGGAGAGAGATCGGGAGAGGGAGAGAGAGAGGGGGGGAAGAGGAAGAGAGAGAGGGAGAGAGGGAAGAAAGAGGGAAGAGAGAGAGGGGGTGAGGGAGAAGAGGGGAGGGAAAGAGAGGGGGAAAAGAAAAAGAGGGAGGGAGAGGCAAAGAAAAAAAAGAGGAGATAGAGAGAGAGAGAGAGGAGGAGGAGAGGGGGGGAAAGAGAGAGGGGGCAGGGAGAGGTGGAAGTCAGAGGGAAAGAGAGAAAAAGAGTGGGAGAAAGAGGGGTGTGGCAACCAGAGATGAGAGGAGAGAGAGAGAGGGGGGAGAGGGGAGTGGGGGAGAGAGAGGTGGGAGGGAGAGGTGAGACAGAGGAGTGAGAGAGTGGGGGAGAGTGTGTGGACAGAGATGTGGAGAGGGAGAGTGAGAGAGAAGGGGAGGGGGAGAGATTACGAGGGGGGAAGAGGAGAGGAGAGGAGAGAGGGGGGGAGAGAGGGAGGAAGAGGGGGAGGGAGAGAGAGGGGGGGGAGAGAGGGAGAGAGGGGGGGCGGGGAGGAGAGGGGGAGAGTGAGTGAGAGGGGGGAGGGGGAGAGGAGAGATAGAAGAGGGGGATGAGAGGGACGATAAGGGGAGAGAGAGAGAGGGGGAGAGCCACTGGTTCTGGACTCCCCCAACATTGGGAACATGTTTCCTACATCTAGCGTGTCCAAGCCCTTAACAAATGGTAACAGAATACTGAGTGAGTATAATTTTATGGATGAGAGATTGTGTTCAACCAATTGATGACTTCTTTGACAGAGTGACTAGCATGTTAGTTAACAAGGAAGCCAATGAATGTAGCAAATGTTGTTATCCATAATTTGGTCTGTGAAGTGCCCCATAAAGGCTTACTGCATTAGATAAGTCACCTGTGGGTTTTGAACGTAATAGGTTAAGTCAGGGGGTCAGATATGGGCTTTAACGTGTGGGCCAGATATTAAAAAATATTGTCAGTGCAGAGGGTGGCTAGGAGCAAGGCAAGGGTGCATAAGCAGAGTCAAGGTCTGGAGTAGTACTAGGCGTGCAGTTTCAAGCGGGGGGGGGGGGGGGGGGGGGGGGGCTGGGACCGAGAGGGTGTGTTCAGCACTGGGAACCCACAGCAGTAAGCAGCTACGATCAGGGTTAAATAAGGGGACCCAGTGGAAAAGGCTGGACTCTAGGGACAGGAATGAGAAAGAAGGTATGCAACTGGAGTCAGGGCCAGGAGTAGTACCAGGTGTGCAGTGAAACCCAGGTTGGCCAACATGGGCCAAGTGTTTGATTATAATACTGATATCCATACATGAATACACTAATATGCACCATATGAATACAGTATGCACCATATTACACAATTTCAAGCTGAAAAATGCAAAAGTTCCGTACCAATCTGGGGGGGGGGGGGCACCCCTCCTCCCTCCCCCCCCCCCCAGTCGCTCCGCTCCCTCGGGCTTGGTCTCGCAATTTCTCACTCACAACTCTCACCCAACGTAGGTAGCCCTGTATACCTGATGCTCACACTACATCCCAACGTGTTAAACCTTCCCTCAGAGCTTGGCATCATCCTACAACACTTGGATCCAGGACAGTAACCTTGGGGGATTTGGGGGATGCTGTGTCAGGGCGGGTGTCCAAAAGCTCTATTACGGCAAGAGGTCAAACTATGAGGGGGGAAGACAGAGATATTTCGGGAGCAAATTTAAGCGCAGGGCCCAGGCAGCTGAAGCACAGGGTGGGAAGAGGAAGATCTTTTTTTGACATGCTTTTCTCTTGTGAGGGAGTCTGCCTCTCTGGGATGAGAAACATAGGAAATAGGTGCAGGAGCAGGTCATTCAGCCCTTCGAGCCAGCACCGCCATCCAATATGATCTTGGCTGATCATCTAAAATCAGTACCCCATTACTGCTTTTTCACGATATCCCTTGATTCCTTTAGACCTAAGGGCTAAATCTAACTCCCTCTTGCAAACATCCACTGAATAAAGGGCCTGTCCCACTTTCACGACCTAATTCACGACCTTTTTTACTCGTGGGCATTTTTCATCAAGCTAGAAAAACGCCCCGACCTACTTGATGCCACGAGTACCTACGACTAGCATCACGACCTCCTACGACCTACCTACGACCTACCGTGACGATCGTGCTGCGAGTATGAGTTAAGGGCAAACTCGGCAGAGGTCGTGAATTAGGTCGTGAAAGTGGGACAGGCCTCCGCTGCCTTCTGTGGCAGAGAATTCCTCAAATCCACAACTCTTTGGGTGGGACCGTTTTTCCTCATCTCAATCCTAAATGGCCTACCCCTTGTTCTTAAGCTGTGACCCCTGGTTCTGGATTCCCCAAACATTGGGAACATTTTTCCTGCATCTAGCCCATCCAATCCTTTTATATGTTTCTATAAGATCTCCCTCTCGTCCTTCTAAATTCCAGTCACTACAAGCCCAGTCGACCCGTTCTTTCTTCAAGGGACGGGATTAGTTTGGGGGTGGAGGGTGGGGAGGGAGGGAGGGAACACCTGGGAAACCTACAGCTATTGGACAATGCTCTCTTCCAGGAATTAGATTCAATATCCACAACACATTCTGCATTAGAGTCTCTTGACCAGAGTAGGGAAATCGAATAACTAGAGGACATAAGTTAAGTTAATAAGAAACATCATGGGCAACTTTTTAACACATAGGATGGTGGGTGTATGGAACAAGCGGCTGGGGAGGTAGTTGAGGCAGGGACTATCGCAACGTTTAAGAAACATTTCGCAAGGTACATGATAGGACGGTTTAGAGGGATGGGGCCTAATGCTGGACAGGTGGAATAGTGTAGATGGGCCATGTTTGTCCTGTGTAGGCCAGTTGGGCCTAAAGAGCCTGTTTCCATGCTATGTAATTCTATGACCATCACTTCCACCGGGTAATGCCATTTAACAAAGGTACCTAATTCTTGTTGCTTCATCTCAGTCTCCATGATACACATTGTCACGACCAATTCCCCTCTTTTTTTTTTTTCCAATCACAGATTACATTTCCTGGAGGGTTACACAAAAAGCTGGAGAAACTCAGCGGGTGCAGCAGCATCTAAGGAGCGAAGGAGATATGCGGCGTTTCGGGTCGAGACCCTTCTTCAGACATTTCCTGGAATTGTGCAACCTTTATTTCTTTGCCTCATGCTTTCCCCTCATCACCTCCGTCTACCCTCCCCCAACTTCCCCCTCTCTCCCTTTCCACCCCCCCCTCCCACCCTTCCCCTCCTTCTCCATCTGGAAACTGTTTCTGCCTTCCCGAGTTTTGACTCCTGTCGACACTCAAGCTGCCTCTAAGAAACCAGCGAACTTTAAATTTACCTCACTGAATCCTCGTCGGAAAATCCAAGAGTTAATCTCTCCCACCGTGCATGTTGTCACTATTTCCCATATCATTTTCTTCTTGTCATGTCCACCCACTTGTGAAAAGCTAACCCAGATTATATAAGATTAGACATTCCTCTTACACAATGGCCACCAAGCATAGTATTAAACACTAAAGGATCAGTATTTCCATTGGGTAACATTCGCTC
Source organism: Okamejei kenojei (assembly GCA_035221665.1). Lineage (NCBI taxonomy): Eukaryota > Metazoa > Chordata > Chondrichthyes > Rajiformes > Rajidae > Okamejei > Okamejei kenojei. The sequence continues at coordinate 115,134,677 of CM069136.1, forward strand.
TTCGTTCCATCATTATTTGCTCTCCGGCTCTGTTGCGAAAGTTCACAAGCTCCACTGACGCAGGTCACGACCAAACTTCAAGCGTTAGCCCGAGTGATCGTCTGCTGAAAAATACCCTGGAGAGAAATCCCCTCATCTACTCAAAAACCAAGTGAAAATGATCCCAACTGTGGTGCAGGGCAAAGTTGAGGCAGAACGATGTGTTGCTCTTGTATGATGGAAATTAGCTGCAATGTTGATGTCATAAAATATGTTCCCCGTTGCTAAGATACTGCAGTTCATGAAATATTGCTCATCTGCACCACTCTCAGCCGTGTGCTGTGTGATCCTGACCACAGCTGTGAGGTTTCTCCAATGCCAATGATTTCAGGTCCATTTTCACAATCTTCAAAAATGTAATTCTCTGCAGTTTGATTAAGTGTTCTGACACTGTCCACCTCATGACCCAGCACCCATTCTACCTTAGTTCAGGGGCAGTGAGCCTGGAAATTCATAGGCCTGGAGGTCCACCATTAATGGGCTTCAGGGCTTGGCTTTGGGAGCAGGATACTAGCAAACTAGGCAGGACCTTCTTTGCTCTCCCGAAGAACGCAGTAGATTATCCCTCAATGTCCCACTGGAGAGGTAAAACCGATACTTGTGAGTAACATATGATGAGCGTTTGACGGCACTGGGCCTGTATTCGCTGGTGTAAAGGATGAAGGGGGACCTCATTGATACTTACCGAATAGTGAAAGGCTGGGATAGAGTGGATGTGAAAAGGATGTTTCCACTAGTCGGAGAGTCTAGGATCAGAGGGCACACCTTAAGAAATACCAGAATAAAATAATGTATCTTAAGAAAGGAGATGAGGAAGAATGTATTTAATCAGAGGGTGCGGAACTCATTGCCACAAACAGCTGTGGAGGCCCAAACCCTTCTTTCGGCCCAAAACGTTGCCTATTTCCTTCACTCCACAGATGCTGCTGCACCCGCTGAGTTTCTCCAGCACTTTTGTGTACCTTCGATTTTCCAGCATCTGCAGTTCCTTCTTAAAAAGATTCTTGATTAGTACGGGTATCAGGGGCTATGGGGAGAAGGCAGGAGCGTTGAGTTGAGAGGGAAAGGTTGATCAATCACGAATGAATGGTGGAGTAGACATGATGGACCAAGTGGCCTAATTCTGCTCCTACCACTTATGAACCTCTCCGGTCCATTAACGAAGGAAACTGGAAGACCCAGCTCCCCTCCATTAACTCGTCGTGTGAACTTGCTCTGTCTGTTTTACATGAGGTGGTGATCTGAACTAGGTGCACCAGCTCGGAGTGAGATCTGGAAACTCCCAACATCGACAAAGATCTGGAGTGTTTTGGAATTCTCTCCACTTAGAGAGTCTCACACAGAGAGTGGCGAGTCTCTGGAACGCTCTGCCACAGAAGGTAGTTGAGGCCAGTTCATTGGCTATATTTAAGAGGGAGTTAGATGTAGCCCTTGTGGCTAAAGGGGTCAGGGGGTATGGAGAGAAGGCAGGTACAGGATACTGAGTTGGGTGATCAGCCATGATCATATTGAATGGCGGTGCAGGCTCGAAGGGCCGAATGGCCTGCTCCTGCACCTATTTTCTATGTTTCTATGTAGAGTCATAGAGTCATACAGCCCAGAAACAGGCCTTTCAGCCCAACTCGTCCGTTCTGACCAGGACATTCCCATTTGGCCACGTTAGGTCCATATCTTTCTAAATCTATAGAAACTTATAGAGACTTACAAAATTCTTAAGGGGTTGGACAGGCTAGATGCAGGAAGATTATTCCCGATGTTGGGGAAGTCCAGAACAAGGGGTCACGGTCTAAGGATAAGGGGGAAGTCTTTTCGGACCGAGATGAGGAAAACATTTTTCACACAGAGAGTGGTGAATCTGTGGAATTCTCTGCCACAGAAGGTAGTTGAGGCCAGTTCATTGGCTATATTTAAGAGGGAGTTAGATGTGGCCCTTGTGGCTAAAGGGATCAGGGGGTATGGAGAGAAGGCAGGTACGGGATACTGAGTTGGATGATCGGCCATGATCATGTTGAATGGCGGTGCAGGCTCGAAGGGCCGAATGGCCTGCTCCTGCACCTGTTTTCTATGTTTCTATGTCTATGTTTCTATGTAAATCCATGTACATGTCCAAGTGTCTTCTCAGTGCTTCAGTGCTTCAGTTGTCTCCACTGGCAGCTCTTCCCATATACCCACTGCCCTCGGAGTGTAACGGTTTCCCCTCAGGCTCATATTCAATTTTGCCCCTCTCACCTTCAAGCTATGTCCTCTGGTTCTTGATTCCCCTACCCTGGGTAAAAGGCTCTGGGCATTCTCCCTTTTATACACCTCTATAAGATCACCCCTCTGCCCAACCTGTCCCTATAGCTCAGGTCCAATATGGAAGAAGAACCTTTATCGGATAGATTGTAGAGATTCAAAAAGAGAGCTGACCTCCACCTCCTCGTGGGTGACGGGTCAAGTCAAGACAAGTCGAGTATGTTGTCGTAAACACAGGTATGGTGAGGTACAGGTGCAATGAAAATATTACTAGCAGCAGCAGCATCAGCGGCACATGGACTCAGACACACCGAAACATCAATTATACGTAAATTACAAATACCTAGAAACATAGAAACATAGAAAATAGGTGCAGGAGTAGGCCATTCGGCCCTTCGACCCTGCACTGCCATTCAATATGATCATGGCTGATCATCCAACTCAGTATCCTGTACCTGCCTTCTCTCCATACCCCCTGATCCCTTTTGGCACAAGGGCCACATCTAACTCCCTCTTAAATATAGCCAATGAACTGGCCTCAACTCCCTTCTGTGGCAGAGAATTCCACAGATTCTCCACTCCATATGTGAAAAATGGTTTTCTCATCTCGGTCCTAAAAGACTTCCCCCTTATCCTTAAACTGTGACTCCTGATTCTGGACTTCCCCAACATCAGGAACAATCTTCCTGCATCTAGCCTGTCCAACCCGTTAAGAATTTTTTACGTTTCTATAAGATCTCCCCTCTCAATCTTCTAAATTCTAGCGAGTACAAGCCGAGTCTCCAGGACATTTCTCCAGGACAGTAAAAAGATCCAAAAAGGACCGTGAAAATAAACTAGATATTAGTGCAAAACCTAATAAGACAAACTAAGTCCATTGTAGAGGTGATCTGTCGGGTCTCGTTGTTACGGTGGGGCTGGGGTTAGGCAGGTTGGTTCAAAAACCTGGTAGGAAATTAGCTGTTCCTGAATCTGGTGGTGTGTGACTTCAGGCTTCTGTACCTCCTGCCCGCTGGTAACGACGAGAAGAAGGCATGACCTGGATGGTGGGCATCCAGAATAGCAGATGCCCCCTTCTTGAGGCAGCCCCTCATTTAGATGCTTTTGATAGAGGGGAGGGCTGTGTCCATGATGGACTGGGTTGAGTCTACCACTATCTGCAGCCTGTAGTGTTTCTGGGCACAGGAATTGTTCTACAGGCCATGATGCTAACGGTCAGGGTACATTGTACAGTAGGGTACACACAAGGCTGGAGAAACTCAGCGGGTGCAGCAGCATCTAAGGAGCGAAGGAGATAGGCGACGTTTCGGGTCGAGACCCTTCTTCAGACTTTAATACATTGTGCAGTATATCTGCCGTGTCTCCACACACAGCAATTAATGTCAGCCTTACCAGTGACTCCTTACCAGATCACAAGATTGAGATTGTGTTCAGATGTGCCAAATGTTCCTCTGAGTATCCACTATACCTTACACTGCAAGCATGAAGCATGTCCCGGTACAGAGGCGCAGCGGTAGAGTTACTGTCTCACAGCGCCAGAGGACCAGGTTCAATCTGACTCGGGTTGCTGGCTGTGTGGGAGTTTACACGTCCTCCCTGTGACCGCGTGTGGCTTCCCCAGTTTCCTCCCACACGACGTGCAGGTTTGTAGGTTAGTTGGCTTCTGTAAAATCCCTAATGTGTAGTGTGTGGGCTCAGGGGACTGAGGGACCTGTTTCCACGCTGTGTTTCTAAACAGAAAAATTAAGCGCACATTCTGCTGTAAAAAACAATGTACTGGGCGCGCTCGGACGGTCAGGCAGCATCTGTGGAGGGAAGTGGACAGACGACATCTCTTTTCGATCCGAGGAAGGGGCCCGACCTAAAATGTTGTCTATCCGTGTACCTCCGCAGATGCTGCCTGACCCGCTGAGTTCCTGCAGGCTCTTGTGCCTCCGTACATTCTGCTGTGAAGGGTGAGACGTTAAACCATCCCGATGTGCGCTCTGCCGGTCTGATTGTGATGCAGAACTGGAGCTCTGTCCCCTGTGACCTTGGCCACAACATCCGACCCCCAACCTGCTACATTGACTAATATGGATGAGCTCGAAATTCCTGTCGATGTGATTTTCCTGTGCACATGTTGGCTGCTGTGTTTGCTATGTGATCATCATGGTGACACGCTAACGATACTGTGTTGGCTCTGGGCACTCCTGGTGTTGTTGAGGGCACTGGAGGAATGGAAATCCATGTAAAACAACGGACTGCTGCTGCTGTACAAGCTCTTGGTTGTAGCATTGGGGACTTTGTAACATGAATAACAATCTGGAGACAGGCCTGGTGTTTTATTCCAAAAAACTGGTTGCTTGAATTTTACCTGTATGCTGTTTGCACCTTTTCCCTGTGGCTATTCCCTCTCCGACTAATCTAATTATCCCCCGCAGACATTACCCGGGTAAGTTAATTGCCCTTGGCAAATTATTCTCTGTTTAGAAAAATACCAACAAGTTATTGGTGATGTGAGAGAGTTGCAGGCTTACAAGCAACTGCAGATACTGGAATCGAGCACAAAAAAAAGTGCTGGAAGATCCTAGTGGGTCAGACAGCATCCGCGGAGGGAAATGACCAGGTACCATTTAGGGTCAGGGCCAGACTGATGGAGTAGAGGGGGAGAAAGCTGGAACATCGAGGTGGGATAAAGATAGCAAATGATTAGATGGCGTGCTGTTTCGGGGGGGTGGTAGGGGAAAGAAGGTGGGGGTTGGTGGATGGAGTGAGTGACAAAGGCTTGTGATAAAAATAAGGGACAAAGGGGTTTCAGATACAGAAAAATGAGGAGGAGGGGAATGTAAGTCTGGAGGGAAGGACAAGCGTGGGAGAGGAGCGGCATAGATAGAGTAGATGTGGAAAGGATGTTTCCACTGGTGAGAGAAGCTGGGACCAGAGGTCACAGCCTCAGAGTTAAAGGACACCCTTTTAACAAAGAGGTGAGGAGGAACGTCTTTAGTCAGACGTTAGTTAATCTGTGGAACTCATTGCCACAGAGGGCAGAGGAGGCCAAGTCAGTGGAGGTTTCAAAGGCAGAGATAGACAAATCCTTGATTAGAAAGGCTGTCAAGGGTTATGGGGAGAAGGCAGGAAAATAGGATTAGGAGGCAGTGATCAGCCATGACTGAATGGCAGAATGGACTCGATGGGCCGAATGGCCTAAGTCTACTATAACGTGAATTTGTGTAGGCGAAAGAGGAGTGAGAAAAAGCAATTAAAAATATGGGAGATGAGTGCATGGAGGAGGGAAAGGAGCAGGGCAACTGGGGTACACAAAAGGCTGGAGAAACTCAGCGGGTGCAGCAGCATCTAAGGAGCGAAGGAGATAGGCGACGTTTCGGGTCGAGACTCTTCTTCAGACTGGTCAGGGATCAGGGAAACGAGAGATATAGACGGTGATGTGGAGAGATAAAGAACAATGAATGAAAGATATGCAAAAAAGTATCGATGATAAAGGGAACAAGCCATTGTAAGCTGTTTGTGGTGTGAAAATGAGAAGCTGGTGCGACTTAGGGTGGGGGAGGGAGATAGAGATAGAGGGAATGCCAGGGCCCGAGGGCTGAGGGAGAGGTGGGAAGGGGAGGAGATAGCAAGGGTTAACAGAATTGAGAACATTCAATGTTCAAGCCAAAGGATGCAGACTCCCAAGCGGAATATGAGGTGCTGTTCCTCCAACTTGCGGTGTTGCTCAACTCTGGCCGTGGAGGAGGCCCAGGGACTGAGAGGTCGGATACGGAATGGGAGGGGGTGTTGAAGTGCTGAGCCACCGGGAGGTGGGGTTGGTTATTGCGGACCGAGCGGAGGTGTTCGGCGAAAACGATCGCCAAGCCTCCGCTTGGTCTCACCGATATAGATCATCTGGCATCTGGAGCAGCGGATGCAGTAGATGAGGTTGGAGGAGGTGCAGGTGAACTCTGTCGGACCTGGAAGGACTGCTTGGGTCCTGAAAGGAGTGGAGGGGGGAGGTGAAGGGGACAAGTGTAACTGGGGGGTGATGGGGAATGGTGGGGATAAATGCCTGTGTACCGTGTGGGGCGGGGGCGGGGGCAAGGGGCAGAGAGGTGGTGGAAAGATCTTCCACACAGGGAAAATGTCGGGCACGGAAGGGGTTTTTTGCTCCTGTGAGAAGGAAGGGTTCCTTGGCCAGGGGGGCGATGCATGTGAACCTTCCAGGGAAGAAAGGTCATTGACCAAACTCCTAATCAGTAGCCTCACAGATCCAGCCAGCCAGATTCAGTCCTCTGGTGCTGTCTGTGTGGAGTTTGCACATGTGGAGTGACCTCATGGATCTTCCGGTTTTTCCAACATCCCAAAGACATGAGGGTTCAAAATGTAATTGCCCCCTGCAAATCGCCGCTATTGCGTGTTCACACGTTCATAGGTTATAGGAGTAGAATTAGGCCATTCAACCCATCACGTGTACTCTGCCATTCAATCATAGCTGATCTATCTTTCCCTCTCAACCCCATTCCCCTACATTTTCCCCATAACCCCTGACACCCAGACTAATCAAGAATCTATCAACCTCTGCCCAAACAATATCAATTGCCTCCACAGCTATCTGTGGCAATGAATTCCACAGATTCACCACCCTCTGACTACAGAAATTCCACAGATTCACCACCCTCTGACTACAGAAATTCCACATATTCACCACCCTCTGACTACAGAAATTCCACATATTCACCACCCTCTGACTACAGAAATTCCACAGATTCACCACCCTCTGACTAAAGAAATTCCTCCCCGTCTCCTTTCTAAAGGTACGTCCTTTGATTCTGAGGCTGTGGCCCTTGGTCCTAGACTCTCCCATTAGTGGAAACATCCTCTCCACAAACAATCTAACCAGGCGTTTGCACAATTCGGTAAGTTTCCATGAGGTCCGTCCCCCTTCTCCTTCTAAACTTCACGAGCACAGGCTCAGTGCCATCACAGGGTCATCACATGTTAATCCGATCATTCCTGGGGTCATTCTCGTAAAACCGCCTCTGGATCATCTATGGATGGATGATAGAATCTGGGGGAACGTTGCTGGGAATGTGTGGAAAACAGATACATGTTGCTTAATGGCCAGCACGAGCTCAATGGGCACAAGTGCCTGCTTCCTCATTCAATTACTCTATGAACTGTGGGATATTTATCCTTGAAACACAATGAAACTGGTTAGTTAAAGTGTGATGAAGAAAGAAGGAACTGCAGCTGCTGGTTTACAAATAAAGATGCTAAGTGCAGGAGTAACTCAAGGGGTCAGACAGCAATTGAAGAAGGGTTCCAACCCAAAACGTCACCTATCCGTGATCTCCAGAGATGCTGCCTGACCCGCTGAGTTACTCCAGCAGTTTGTGTCACAAAGAGTTGGGATTGTTCTCCTCAGAGCAGGAAGTGCTGAAGGTGTTTGCAAACAGAAGGAGTGTAAGTAAAAAGACCGGAGGGCGGGTTCACATAAGACCTGGTGTGAAGGTGAGCAGTTGAAGAACTGGAGGGGAGGTGAGGCTGGTGGAGGCGTGAGTGTTTGTACGCAGCCAATTGATAGAATCTGGGATATGCTGCTATGAAGAGTAGCAGGAGTGGATTCAGCAGGAACTTTCCAAAGAGGAACCGGAGACATCTTGGCAAAGGAAAAAAACTGTAGCATGGTTGGGAGATTTTGTTTAGTTTCGGAATATAGTGCGGAAACAGGACCTTCACCTCACTGAGTCTGTGCCGGCTTGCGATCCCCTGACACGGGCACTATCCTATGCAGTAGGGAGAATTTACAATTTTTACCAAAGCCAATTAACGTACAAACCTGCACGTCTTTGGAGTGTGGGAGGAAACCGGGGCACCCGGGTAAAACCCACGCGGTCACGGGGAGAACGTACAAACTTTGCGCAGACAGCACCCGTAGTCAGGATCAAACCTGCGTCTCTGGTAAGGGAGTTAGACCGATGTAAGAATTCTTACAAAGTCCCAACGCGAAACATCCCCTGCCCACGTTCTACAGAGATACTGCCTGGCTCACTGAGTTATTCCAGCACTCTGTGCCTTTTTTAAGTGAATGCGCGATCCTCCAATGCACTTCGCCTGTGCCTCGGGTTAACGATCCCTGGCTCATGGCCAGGCTGAGCAGTAGCATTGTGGTCAGAATCACTGATCTGCAGACAAGTTCAAATCCCATCTGGGGAATTGATGTTGTGTTGTTTAAATCAATGTAGCGTTAAAAATGGGTGACACAAGGGATTCATCCGTGCAGCACCTGAAAAGAGGGCAATTGTCAGACTAAAAGTTCATTAATGGTGGTGCGACACTTTACACAAATTAATACACCACGTGGATTAATGCCAGATGTTAAAAGCAGGACACAAGAGGCTGCAGATGCTCCAGAGGTTAAAAGGATGGCTTGTTGCTGTGAGCCAAGGGAAACTGGATCCAGTCTTGTTTCTCACACACCCAGTCAATGCTCCTAATCCAATCCTCCCGCTGTGGCACTCACTACATGGTGAAACTAAGCATGGGCAAAGCACCTGCCTCTGTCTTACATCCATCTTGAGCTTCCAGGTTAACTCTTCTTCCCGCTCCCACACCGACCTGTCAGTCCTTGGACTTCCCCATTGCTACAGAGAGGCCAAATTGGATGAACGTCTCGAGATCCTTTGGATACACAGGAGACAGTACCTGCCAAAGCTAAATGTTCACAGATGCTGCCTTGCCCGGCGAGCTCTTCCAGCAGTTCACTATCTGCATCCGACAGCACTGGTTTAATATGCAGCAAAGCATCTCACAGTGTCTTACTATGCAAGTGCTGCTATATAAATAAAAATGTATTCCAATCGTACACATCCGACACACCGGCAGTGCTGCAGCCAGGAGAGGTGCTACCTCACACCGCCAGAGGCCCGGGTTTGATCCTGACCTTGCGTGTTGTCTGTGTGGAGTTCGCCCGATCTCCCTGTGACTGCGTGGGGCTCCTCTGGGTGCTCTGGTTTCCTCCCACATTCTAAAGACATGCAGGTTTGCAGCTTAATTGGCCTCTGTGAATTGCTCCTAGTGTACGGAGTGGATAGGAAAGTGGGGAAACCTAGAACTGTTGTGAATGGGCAACCGATGACCAACACGGACTTGGTGAGCCGCAGGGCCTGGTTCCAAGCTGTATCTCGAAACAACATTGAAACCAAGTGATTTATTCAAAACACAAGTTCCCCAGTGAGGGAAACACCACAGAGGAAAGTAGAAACATGGAACTGCAGATGCTGGTTTACAAAAAAAGACACAGTGTAGGGTCCCAACCCAAAACGTCACCTATCCATGTCCTCCAGAAATGTTGTATGTCCTGCTGAGTTACTCCAACACTTTGTGTCTCTTTTAATTTTCCAACAGAGGAAATTAAGGTGGGTCCTACTTCAGTAATTGCCAAGATGGAAAAGGGGGAGAATGTTTTCATTCAGAAACTTGCTGTGAACTGGATCCTATAGTCAAAAAGGGACTTAAACAGGGAATTGTGAAAGTTTAAGTGAAGGATGGAGAGCCAGTCCGGGCCTAGTGGGCTGTACAGACCTCCACGGTGCTCCAGAATCCTGTGACTGTGATTTGTAAATCCAAAACAAAATAATAAAGGTAAATTATGTTGTTGAGTTAAGCATAGAGGTACAGCGTGGAAACAGGCCATGTTGGCCCATCTCATCCACGCCGACCAGCGATCCCCATACTATCCGACAAACCACGCAATTTACAATCTGTACTGAAGCCAACGAACCTACAAACCTGTACGTCTTTGGAGTGACGAATGAAACTGGAGCACCCGGGGAGAACACACGCAGGTGACGGGGAGAACATACAAACTCCGTACTTCAGTACCCGTAGTCAGGATCTCTGGTGCTGCTAGGCAGCAACTCTACCGCTGAACCGCCATGATTCAATCAATCACCTTAAAATTCCTTAAACTCGAGCATAAGAAGGTCAAGCTCAGAAATTCGCCATTCGTTCAAATTAAGAATGTTGTCTACCTTCAAAATGTTTACACCGATCTTGCCTCTGATAAGCCGTAGTCCAGTTCTCACATTGGGTGGACTTGATTGCATTTTACCAAGAATTCCCAGCGCAGGAACAGGACTTCCAGCCCATCTGCTTTGCGCTGGTGGTGCCCCAGCTCCATACCAACCTCCTCCCACCCCTCTCCATCTGCACCATCACCATCTCCTTTTCTCTTCCTCTCTCTCTCTCTCTCTCTCACGTGAGTTTCTCCACCTTCCCCCTTCAACCCATCCACTGACATGTGGGAGCAAGGTTTTCTGAATTCCCCACTGGATTTGTGAATGTCTAAGGTCGGCCCCAGACTCTGGTCTTCATCCCAAATAGAAACACTTGTCAGCCTTAACAACTGTTGATATCCACCTCCACAAACATAGAAACATAGAAAATAGGTGCAGGAGCAGGCCATTCGGCCCTTCGAGCCTGCACCGCCATTCGATATGATCGTGACTGATCATCCAACTCAGTATCCTGTACCTGCCTTCTCTCCATACCCCCTGATCCCCTTAGCCACAAGGGCCACATCTAACTCCCTCTTAAATATAGCCAATGAACTGGCCTCAACTACCTTCTGTGGCAGAGAATTCCACAGATTCACCACTCTCTGTGTGAAAAATGTTTTTCTCATCTCGGTCCTAAAAGACTTCCCCCCTATCCTTAAACTGTGACCCCTTGTTTGGACTTCCCCAACATCGGGAACAATCTTCCTGCATCTAGCCTGTCCAACCCCTTAAGAATTTTGTAAGTTTCTATAAGATCCCCCTTAACGCCTTAAAGTCACCACTTGCCCTTTACCTTTCTCTGTACAACATTCTTACATGTGTTTGGTGAAAGGTTACTGGAGACCTCAACTTAAATGTCAGTGTGAGAAAGTTATAAATTGTGCACGCGCGAGTAACATCGGCCTACTGCCGTAAATTTCGAAAACTAAACTGATCCAAGAATCGGCTGTACAGAAATAGGTCACGTTAACAACAAAATGGTCATTAGCTCGTTAATTTAAGCAGAGTTACAGCACAATTTTTTCCGAGATCAGTCAGAGCTTCTATTTCGCCAAGTGAGGAGATTCATAGAAACATAGAAACATAGACAATAGGTGCAGGAGCAGGCCATTCGGCCCTTCGAGCCTGCACCGCCATTCAATATGATCATGGCTGATCATCCAACTCAGTATCCCGTACCTGCCTTCTCTCCACACCCCCTGATCCCTTCAGCCACAAGGGCCACATCCAACTCCCTCTTAAATATGGCCAACAAACTGGCCTCAACTACCTTCTGTGGCAGAGAATTCCACAGATTCACCACTCTCTGTGTGAAAAATGATTTTCTCATCTCATCCTAAAAGACTTCCCCCTTATCCTTTAAACTGTGACCCCTTGTCCTGGACTTCCCCAACATCGGGAACAATCTTCCTGCATCTAGCCTGTCCAACCCCTTAAGAATTTTGTAAGTCTCTATGAGATCCTCCCTCAATCTTCTAAATTCCAGCGAGTACAAGCCAAGTCTATCCAGTCTTTCTTCATATGGAAGTCGTGCCATCCCAGGAATCAGTCTGGTGAACCTTCTCTGTACTCCCTCTATGGCAAGAATGTCTTTCCTCAGATTAGGAGACCAAAACTGTACGCAATACTCCAGGTGTGGCCTCACCAAGGCCCTGTACAACTGCAGTACTGGCCTTTGACGTTTAGATGGGAAAGGTGTAGGAGGATACGGGTTTAACGGAGGAATGTGAGATTAGCATAAATAGACATCCAGGTTTCCATGGAAGAGTTGGGCCAAAGGGCCTGTTTTTGAGCTGTGCATCTGTATGAGTTATGTAAATAATCTAGGCAGATTGCTGAGTGTATAATCGTTGGGGATCAGAAGAATGAGGAGCGGCCTTATTCAAACCTAAAAGATCCCACTGGGGTTCGACAGGAAAGATGTTGAAATGTTTTCCAGTGGGAGAGTGTTGAGCAAGGGGGGGAAATGGCTACAGAATAAGGGCTGCACAGTGGCACAGCGGTAGAGTTGCTGCCTCACAGCGCCAGAGACCAGGTTCCATCCTGACTACGGGCACTGTCTGTATGGAGTTTGTACGTTCTCCCTGTCATAGAAACATAGAAACATAGAAAATAGGTGCAAGAGGAGGCCATTCGGCCCTTCGAGCCAGCACCGCCATTCATTGTGATCATGGCTGATCGTCCCCTATCAATAACCCGTGCCTGCCTTCTCCCCATATCCCTTGACTCCACTAGCCCCTAGAGCTCTATCCAACTCTCTCTTAAATCCATCCAGTGATTTGGCCTCCACTGCCCTCTGTGGCAGGGAATTCCACAAATTCACAACTCTCTCGGTAAAAACGTTTTTTCTCACCTCAGTCTTAAATGGCCTCCCCTTTATTCTAAGACTGTGGCCCCTGGTTCTGGACTCGCCCAACATTGGGAGCATTTTTCCTGCATCTAGCTTGTCCAGTCCTTTTATAATTTTATATGTTTCTATAAGATCCCTCCTCATCCTTCTAAACTCCAGTGAATACAAGCCTAGTCTTTTCAATCTTTCCTCATAAGACAATCCCACCATCCCAGGGATCAATCTCGTGAACCTACGCGAAGAGATTCATCCCTGGGATGGCGGGACTCCCTCGCAACATGGACCCGTTATAATTTGCATACCGTCCGAACAGATCCACAGACGATGCTGTCTCCCAGGTTTTGCACACCGCTCTCTCCCATCTTGACAGCCAGAAGGGGGGCTACGTGAGGATGCTGTTCATAGACCTCCGTTCAGCCTTCAACACGATAGTCCCCACCATTGGCCGAGAAGCTACTGGAATTAGGGCTCAACACCCCCCTGTGTGCCTGGGTCCTGGACTTTCTCACCGCCAGGCCCCAGGTAGTCAATATGGGAGGGAATACATCGATTAAAACGAGAGTCCCTCACCCTGAGCACAGGATCCCCCCAGGGTTGCGTCCTCAGCCCCCTATTGTACTCCCTGTACACACATGACTGTGTGGCTAGGTTCAGCTCCAACTTCATCATCAGGTTTGCTGATGACACCGTGGTGGTGGGCCTGATCTCAGACAACGATGAGAAGGCCTACCGGGAGGAGGTGGCTGATCTGGCACTCTGGTGTCAGGACAACAGCCTCCTCTTGAACATCAAAAAAACGAAGGAGCTGATCGTGCACTTTAGGAGGGCACAACATCCGAGGACGTACACGCCATTGAGGATAAATGGGGATACTGTGGATAGGGTGAGCTGTTTTAAATATCTGGGAGTCCACATCTCTGAGGGTCTGACATGGACACACAAGCTGCAGCACTGGTGAGTAAGGCAAGGCAGCGCCTTTCCCACCTCAGGCAATTGAGGATATTCAGAGTGTCTCCGAGGATCCTCCAGTGCTTCTACTCTGCGGCTGTGGAAAGCATCTTGTCCGGAAATATCACAATCTGGTTTGGGAATAACTGCTCTGGCCCAGGACAGGAAAGGCTCTGCAGAGAGTAGTGCGTTCGACCGAACGCACTATGGGAACTTCACTCGCCCCTCTGCAGGAACTATACATCAGGAGATGCAACTCCAGAGCCAATAAGATCATGGGAGACCCCTTCCACCCCTGCAACGGACTGTTCCAGCTGCTACGGTCAGGCAAGCGCCTCCGTTGCCATGCTGTGAGAACGGAGAGGATGAGAAGGAGTTTCTTCCCAGAGGCCATTCGGACTGTAAACTCCTATCTCACCAGGGGCTAACTCTACTAACTTACTGGACCACAATACCGCCCACAATATTTAATATGTAAAAGAACATGTGATTCTGTTCCATTCTGTTTGTAGTTTGTCGGTTTGTATTTTGCACAAAGTCCGCGAGCACGGCCATTTTTCATTTCCCTGCACATCCCGTATGTGTGTGTGACGAATAAACTTGACTTGATTTAAGAGCCTCTGAGAGTTAGATAGAGCTCTAGGGTCTAATGAGAAGGCAGGCACGGGTTATGATAGGGGACGATCAGCCATGATCACAATGAATGGCGGTGGTGCTGGCTCGAAGGGCCCGAATGGCCTCCTCCTGCACCTATTTTCATATGTCTATCGTCCATATGGAAGTGCCTGCCTCTGTTTTGCAAAACATTGACTTCTGAAATTGTAGAAATAAGGTGTTGAAGGACCCAAGTGGCGACAACATTGTCACTCACCATGAATTTAGGCACTATTACATTACAGGGCCCACACACAAGATTACGCATTTTATGAGTAATGACAGAGATGGCAAATGCTGAGTTATACCGCTGACTTTGCCATGTCTAGAACCACAAAACGCAGCAGAAACATGTACACACATGCAAGTACATTGCAAATATGATTCCCTTCACCCTTATACACACATACACACACACACGGACTCCTCCTCACCAATACAGATGGAGGGAGTGAGTCACTCTCACTGAGCTGATTAAATTAAAATAGTGATGGGATATTGTGCAGGCATGGTCAGCTCTCTCTGAACATTTAAAAACTGGGGGTAGATACAAAATGCTGGAGCAACTCAGCAGCTCAGGCAGCTTCTCTGGAGATAATGGACATCTATGTTTCTATGTTTCTAAAAGGAATAAGTGATGCTTCGGGTCGAGACCCTTCTTCAGACACCACCCAACGTCAACTAGTCCTCATCTCCAGAAAAGTTGCCTGACCCGCTGAGTTACTCCAGCATTTTGTGATTATCTTTGCTGTAACCAGCATCTGCGGCTCCTCCCTTCGCATTAGAAAACTAGGACATGAACTGCTGTAACTGATCCATTGACCCTACTCCCTCAAATGACTCCACGAACTCTGTGCCACTAAAAGGGAATGTCTCTGTCAATTCACTCCTCAGCCTTCCTTTTTCTAGGAAATGGATCCATGGCCAGTTCATTCTTTCCCTAATAGATTCAGCATTTCGGTTCAAGAGTAAAAAAAAAGAGATACGTTATCGAAGCATAATTACGCCATTACGCCCATCAAGTTTACTCCGCCATTCAATGATGGTCGATCTATCTTTCCCTCTCAACCCCATTCTCCTACCTACTTCCCATAACCCCTGACCCCCATACTCATCAAGAATCTACCAATTTCCATTGATGTCCTCCACAGCCTACTTGGCAGTGAAATTCCACAAATTTCCACCCTATGAATAAAGAAATTCCTCCTCATCTCCTTTCTAAAGATAGATCCTTTTATTCTGAAGATATGGCCTCTGGTCCTAGACTCTCCCACTAGTGGAAGCATCCTCTCCACATGCACTCAATCTAGATCTTTCACTATTCGGTGATTCAATAGAGCTTCTTTGCCTTATGCACCAGACATGAACTGCAACAATGGAACTCTTACTTGCTACAGTAACAACAACAGATATAAAAATACAATCAATTATTAAGTATTGTATGGAGTGAAACTAGAACATGACAACAGTGTACAAAATCAAAGTACCTAGAGTGAGCATAGTAGTCCAAAGTCCTTATGTATCGGTGCTCAGAACGGTTATGGTTAGGATTATGCAGTTTGGTTCAAGAACCTGATGGGTGTTGGGAGGAAAGTTTTCTTTTGAAACAGGACATCACGGTTTTCAAGCACCTGTACCAACTACCCAAATGGTTGCAGTGAGACGAGAGCATGGCCAGAGAGATGTGGGTCTTTGATGGTGTGAGCTGCCGTCTTAAGACAGAGCTCCCTGCGGACCCTCTCAGTGGTGGCAAAGTCAAGTACCCCTGGTGGACCAGGCAACCTCCACCACATTTTACAGCTGCCTTCATTCTCGAGCATTGAATTGGAATGCCCAATGCAGGCGTGAGGCAAGCAGTAAACAGTTGAGTCTGAAGAAGAATGGTCCCGACCCGAAGCGTCACCAACCATGTTCTCCAGAGATGTGTAGGAAGGAACAGCAGATGCTGGTTTACACTGAAGATAGACAGAAAATGCTGGAGTAACTCAGCGGGAGAGACAGCATCTCTGGAGAGAAGGAATGGGTGACATTTCAGGTTGAGATTCTTCTTTAGAGATCCTGCCTGACCTGCTGAGGTACTCCAGCACATTGTCTGTTTTTTTTTAAAATAACCAGCACCCGCAGTTCCTTGCCATAGAGGGAGTACAGAGAAGGTTCACCAGATGATTCCAGGGATGTCAGGACTTTCATATGAAGAAGGACTGGACAGACTCGGCTTTGTACTCGCTGGAATTTGAAGATTGAGGGGGGGATCTTATAGAAACTTAAATTTCTTAAGGGGTTTGACAAAAAAAGACAGGCTTGAGTGCAGGAAGATTGTTCCCGATGTTTGGGGAAGTCCAGAACAAGGGGTCACAGTTTAAGGATAAGGGGGAAAGTCCTTTAGGACCGAGATGAGAAAAACATTTTTTCACACAGAGAGTGGTGAGTCTGTGGAATTTCTCTGCCACAGAAGGTAGTTGAGGCACCAGTTCATTGGCTATATTTAAGAGGGAGTTAGATGTGGCCCTTGTGGCTAAAGGGATCAGGGGGTTATGGAGAGAAGGCAGGTACAGGATACTGAGTTGGATGATCAGCCATGATCATATTGAATGGCGGTGCAGGCTCGAAGGGCCGAATGGCCTACTCCTGCACCTATTTTCTATGTTTCTATGTTTCGATGTATCTCGATACAAGCAGTCAGAATGCTCTCACCACCATCTTCTTTAGAGTTTTAACAGAGTATTCAGCAACACGCCGAATCTGTTCAAACTCCGGAGGATATCGAGGCATTCTCGAACTCTGACTTGCACTGCCTGCGTTTTGTGTGTGTGTGTGTGGTGGTGTGTGTCGGGGGGTGTGTGTGTGTGTGTGTGTGGGGGCGTCCGGGCGTGCGCTGGGAGTCGTGCGTGCGTGCGGAGGGAGGCGTGCCCCCCCCACTCGTGGGCGAAGAGCGCGTGCGTGCGTTCCCCACGTGTGTGTCAGAGGACCCGGTGTGTGTGTGGCGTGTGTGTGTTGTGTGTGTGTGTTGTGATGTGCGTGCGCGTGCGGTGCGTGTGCGTGTGCGGGCGCTGGTCTGTGTGTGCGTGTGTGGGCGTGTGTGGTGTGTGTGTGTGTGTGTGTGTGTGTGTGTGAGTGTTGTGTGGTGTAGTGTGGGTGTGGGGTGCTGTGTGTGTGTGTGTGTGTGTGTGTGTGTGTGTGTGTGTGTGTGTGCGTGTGTGTGCGTGTGTGTGTGTGTGTGCGTGTGTGTGTGTGGTGTGTGTGTGTGTGTGTGTGTGTGTGTGTGTGCGTGTGTGTGTGTGTGTGTGTGTGTGTGTGTGTGTTCCTGTGTGTTGTGTGTGTGTGTGTGTGTGTGTGTGTGTGTGTGTGACAAGCCTTTATATAAATATCTTTCATGCTCCTTTCCTCGACAAACATCGGCAACAAGAATAAGCGCATCAAGGTTCAATTGATCGTGTACATCGGCATTTTCAGAGGAGGCTCACAGCGCTCTTTTGTCAGGGAAATATGCCCTGCATCAACCCTAGTAATGCTAAACACCACCAACAATTCTCTCATAACACAAAACATACCTCTGGCTGACAGTCTGATTCAAAGCTATTTTACTACACAGAATTAGATCCTGATCCCACCCAGAGGGAATATCTTTGGCCTGATTATTCCCACTGCCCAACATGCCTAGTTGCGTGATATTTGACCCTCAGCGTTGAAATTTGACAAACAAGTCAATGCCGGGGTAAAAACTAGCTTCTTCCAGCTTCGGACGATCGCTGAAATATTTTTTTTTAAAACAATTCCTCCAGTTTGAAGGCCTCGAATCGATCATCCACACATTTATCTCCTCCCCGCCTCGATCACTGCAACTCCCTCTACACTGGCATCAGCCAATCTTCCCTGTCCCGCCTGCAAACTGGTCCAAAACGCCGCAGCGAGACTCCTGACGGGCACCGGAAAAAGGGACCACATCACCCCGATCCTGGCCTCCCTCCACTGGCTCCCTGTGCGGTTCCGAATAAATGTCAAGATCCTCCTTTATGTCTACAAAGCCCTCAATGGGCTTGCCCCCACCCACATTAAAAGTCTGCTCACAAAGCCACCACCCCACTCCAGGTCCCTCAGATCGCCGACTTGGGGTTGCTGAACGTCCGCGGTCTAGGCATAAGCTCAGGGGCGACCGCTCCGCTCCCTTTGTGGTTGCAGCTCCTAGACTGTGGCAAACAGCATCCCCTCCCCATCAGAACTGCCCCCTCCATCGGTCTCTGTTAAGTCGAGACTTAAAACTCATCTTTACTCTCAAGCCTTTTCTTGACATCCTCTGAGCGAGGGCTATATGTACGTATTTATGTGTGTAATTAATCTATAAACCAACGTTGTATAACGTTAGTACCTCCACCATGTAAAGCACTTTGGTCAACGAGAGTTGTTTTTTTAAATGTGCTTTAGAAATAAAGTGACTTGACTTGACAAGTAAGCAGCCCCCAATCAAACAGGAAGAGAAGGGAAGGATGGGGAAAAAGGGGCAGGTGGAGCACAAAGAACTAGCATTTCACAACGTCAGGAAACCTCAAACCCCTTCACTGCTGGTGAGATATTTTTTTGCAATGTGGTTACAGCAAGTCATAGAGTCATAGATTGATACAGTATGGAAACAGACCCTTCGGGCCCAACTTGCCCACACCGGCCAACATGTCTCATCTACTCTAGTCCCACCTGCCTGTGCTTGGTCCATATCCCTCCAAACCTGTCCTATCCATGTACCTGTCTAAATGTTCCTTACACCCACCACCCTTTGCGTGAAACAGTTATCCCTCAGATTCCTATTAAATATTTTCCCCTTCACCTTGAACCTATGTCCTCTGGTCCCCGATTCCCCTGCTCTGGGCAAGAGACTCTGTGCATCTACCCGATCTATTCCTCTCATGATTTTATACGCCTCTATAAGATCACCCCTCATCCTCCTGCGCTCCAAGGAATAGAGTCCCAGCCTGCTCAACCTCTCCGTGTATCTCACACCCTCTAGTCCTGGCAACAGCCTCGTAAATCTTCTCTGAACCCTTTCAAGCTTGACAATATATTTTACTTCGGAGTCACGTGAGTGACCTACGTGAAGAACCCGCCTCACGCTGTTGGTAACGGCATGACGTCGACGCTGACGCAGAAGGTGGAGCTGCAGTAAGGAGCAGCTCCTCGCAGCGGTCGGAACGGACCGCAGGTAAGAACCGGTAAAGTTGGGTTTTTTAGCGGGCGCTGGGTAGGTCCAGCAGTATAGGAAATTTGTTTAAAACAGGTCAGAGTCATATTAGTGCTGGATAAGCACAAATGATGAAGTAAATTTATATTCGGGGTTAAATGCTTCCTGGGGTGGAAAAATAAATTATACGGGAAAGCTAGTGCGGAGCCGGTTCCGATACCGGTGGCCGCAGATATACCCGTTTAGCGAATTAGTTTACAAAATGATAACCACGGAGAGAGAAATGCTCCCGAATATGTAAAAATGGAAAATAAAATAAAATAAAAAATCTGAGAGGTCCGTGGTTCTGATGACTCTGACATTGAAAAGTCCTCACACATAAGTAAACTATGTGGAACTGATTATGGAGCATATGGAGAAAGTTCTCCAAATAATTATGAGACTAGGGTCATAGTACCCTGAAGGTTCCTAAGGTTAGCCCTGAGGGGTTTAATTATTCTGAATATGGCCATGGGGCCTAATTGGAAGTTGGAACTCCGGACCCAGGATTTGGGCCGGAAGAAGTCTCATGGGATGAAATCCCAATTGATTTAGGGCTGCAGAAGGCAGACCCTGTTGATGGTGATTTGCATTTTTGAAAGCACACCCACAAATAAAAATAAAAATAAAATGAAAAAATATGAAAAGAGGCCAAAGATGCATGGAATAGCAAAAAGGTTTTGCTATATATGAAGGAAGTGGTGAGGCTATGGAAGAAATCCTAGCTGCCAACATATATATTATGGTTCTCACCAACTTCATGATTCTGTGATGATTGAAATATTTTTAAATTGCACAGCACAGGAAATTGTGCCTCATTGGAAGAGCCTACGGTTTATCCGTTAATATGGGCATCCATGACTCCAAATATGAGAGCGTCAAATAGTGAGGTTTAAAAATCCTCACAAATTATTCTGCTGCTATTATGGCTTTTGGGCAAATGAAAGGAAAACATAATAAAGACGCTATTGTGCAATTCTTTCTATGAAATTTTATATAATAAAATGGCTTTTGGGCCATTTTTTCACCCAAGGTTGCATACCTGTGTCAAGCAAGTGGTGTTTAAGCTCTTGGTTATCTGTTTGGAGTAATCTGCCTAACTTATTGAAAATTGGATGAAAAGCTAAATTTTTAGCTGCATGAAACCTTCGTCTTTGGACGAAAAGGTATTTTCGCCCAAAAGGGGATTTGATATTGGAAATATAGGCAAGAAATATGTCAAGGAAGTTTTATTGTATTGCACAACCAAATACTTACCCGAATTCAGGGGATAAGGAGAACACCACGCTCATATGCAGAGGAATTAAAGACTTGTTACTGCTTTAAAGAAACTGCGGATTAATCTCCAGTTAGAGGGAGAGATTACAAAAAGTTTATTAAGACTGGCTTACTATTATTTTTGATCAGTATATTTACGAGCAGTTTCATTAGCTACTATTACTTTTTAAAAAAAAAAAGAGGTTAATCCTCCTGTACAGAATAAACCTGCT
Source organism: Okamejei kenojei (assembly GCA_035221665.1). Taxonomy (NCBI): domain Eukaryota; kingdom Metazoa; phylum Chordata; class Chondrichthyes; order Rajiformes; family Rajidae; genus Okamejei; species Okamejei kenojei. The sequence continues at coordinate 115,155,638 of CM069136.1, forward strand.
TATGTTTTCGTTGTTTTTTCTGCAATTGAAAAAAGCAGAGATTTATGTTCACATTGCCTAATTATCTGGAAAAGAGGTAATGGAAAAGGTTTTTGAACACGAGCATAAATTTTGTCTTTAATGTTAGAAGGCATTACAGATGATGGTTGCAGAAGTATTCTGGACCTTACAGGTCTAAATAAGTTTGTAGAATACAACATGTTCAAATGGAGACATTGAATACTGCAAAATATTTAATTCAGCAGGTTGTTATATGGCTAAGATTGATGAAAAAGACGCCTATTATTCTGTACCTATGCATCAGGTCTCGGTGATACTTAAATTTTTAATTGGTTGTGACAATTATGGCAGTTAAGCTTTGCCAAATGGACTGAGTTCAGCTTTTTTTACTCTTTACGAAACTGTTGAAACCAGTTTTAGCCCAATTAGAGCACAAAATGCACATCATTATGGCTTATCTCAATGACATTCTGGTCATTAGTGATTATCAGGAGTCAGCTGAGGACTCAGTTTTCAGTTACTAAAAGCTTTGTGGAAGCTAAGGTTCTTAATTCATCTAATTAAGCCCCAGCTGCAGCCAGCACAAACAATTTACTTTTGGGGTTTGTAATTAACTCAGTGACTATGTTTAATACCTTTACCAACAGATAAAGTCGATGATATTTTGGTAACTTGTCATTATCTCATTCAAAACCTTATCCTTCCATCCGAGAAATGGTGACAACCATTGGTGAACTGCTAGCAGCATTTCCTGCACTAGAATTTGGTTCATTATATTTATTGATATCTTCGAAGGTACAAGATACAAGCTCTCAAAGAGGAAGGCAGGCATTTGACAGGCCTATGTAATTAATAAAAGAAGCTGTATTGGAATTTACAATGGTGGGTTAAAAAAAGGAAAATGTCCACAAGCTGCTAATAAATATTATGATTTAAACAGCCTGAAATGGTTTACATACAGATGCTAGTGCTCTCGGATGGGGGCCACAGATTTATCCTCCAGTTGTGGAGGTAGATGGAAAACTGAAGAACAAGTGTTTCTCCAAGAGTATGGTATTAACTATTGGGAGTTATTGGGGGGCCTTTTATGGGCTTTAAAGCATATTGTTGTGCTAAACAAGGTCTGCATGTGTTAATACAATTACACAATAAAACAGCTGTGGTTTACATTAATCACATGGGGAGAGTTGGATCAGTATCATGTGATTGTCTGGTCAATGAGATATGGCAATGGTGTGTATTGGTCGGCAGATATGGATTGCAGTAAGCTATACTTCAGGTTAAAGACAATGTTGGTAGCAGATGAAAGGTCCAGGATTTTTAAAGATAATACGAAATGGATGTTTAAGCCACCAATATTTTAAGAATATTGTTCGACGATTTGGGTTGCCAGAAATTGATTTGTTTGCATCTAGGCTTAATCATCATTGCCTCATTATGTGTCTTGGGAACACGATCCGGACGCAGTTGCAGTAGATGCATTTTTATTACACTGGGGAAAAATGTTCTTTTATGCTTTTCCACCATTTGCTCTGATCCAGAGATGCTTGAAGAAATAGAGCAAGATTCAGTTTCCGGAATTGTTGGTAGTACCAAATTGGCCAACTCAACCTTGGTTCCCAGTTATGCTGAATATGATTAAAGAAACCGTATATGCAGATTCTTAACTGTAGTGTAGTGATATCTTGACTAATCCAGTAACAAATGAGATTACCCATTTAATGCATATATGAATTTGTTAATCTGCAGGTTTTGACCCAGACCACTAAGGAACTGGGATTGTCGGACCAAACTTGACAGTTATTGGCACATCATGGCGAGATAGCACACAGAAACAATATATGACACATATTAAGAAATAGGAAGAATTTTGCACACAGTCAAAATATTTCTGATGATTATGTGAATGTTACTCATGTTTTGGAATTCCTTGCCAATTTGCGCTTTGGTCAACATTTAAGTTTACAGTGCCATTAACCAACTGCACGCAGTGTCTTGTCGTCCTATTTAGGACTTATGGGACTGGTGAGAAATCAATTGGGTCGCATCCATTAATATCACGATTCGATGAAAGGAATTTTTCACATGAATCCGCCCAAAACCTAGATATACAGAGATTTGGGATGTGAGCATAGTACTTGCTCTACTTAGAGAATGGACGCCAATTGAAGGGTTTGTCATTGGATAGGTTAACATTGAAATTGGTCATGTTAATGTCACTGGTCTCAGCCCAAAGAGTGCAAACTTTACAAATGTTGCGTTTAGACTGTATGCATGTGATACAGATAACGTTGTATTCTTGTTTACGATCGATCAAAAAAGTAGACCAGGGAGATCTGGAACAAAGGTAACCTTTCAAGCTTTTCATATTGAGCTTGCTTTGTGTGTGGTTAGACATTTGAACCAATGTATTAAAGTGACGGACACTTTTCGAGGGGAAACGAAAAGACATTGCTGCTTACGCACAAAAAGCCACACACAAAAGCTTCAGTTCAAACTATCTCAAAATGGTTGAAAAAGGTGTTGGTTTTAGCGGGGAATAGACACTGATGTCTTCAAATCTCACTCCACCAGGGCGGCAGCTACGTCCGCGACGAAGGGGCGGGACGTACCTCTTGAGCATATTTTTAAAAATCGCCAGGGTGGGAGTTAAAGAAGAAACTTTTTCAAAGTTCTACAACAAACCTGTTCACACTATGACAAGCTTTGGACACGCGGTGTTGGGAGCACTATAATCACCTGCTTTGTTTGCTATTAATTGCTATAATCAGTTGTGTAGTCACTGATATTTTTTGTCACTTGTAATCATTTTTTCCCTCAAATATAAGGAGGGTATTATATGGTCTTTCAGCCATTAAAAAACTTGATTGTGAAAAGATCTAACATTTGTGTGCTTTCTCATGTATGTGTTTACTTTGCCGGATTGTCGTACGGATTAATTCTACGACATAAAAAAAACACAGAAAGCTTTAAAAACTCTTCACGTAGTCACTCACGTGACTCCGAAGTAAAATAGTAAGATTAAACGAGAACTCACCTGTTCGAAGTTTGATCGTTATTTTACGAGGAGTTACGATTGTGGGATTACGTGCCCTCCACTCCCACCCTCGTAAAATAAATGATCAAAATGGTGGTTCTAAGTCTTTTTATGAGCCTTACTATGTTACTCCGGCTTTGGTGTTCTGTGTTTTTCATGCCGTTTGCTTTGAAGTATGCCGTTACCAGCGTGAGGCGGGTTCTTCACGTAATCCCTCATCGTAACTCCTCGTAAAAATAACGATCAAACTTCGAAACAGGTGAGTTCTCGTTTAATCTTACAATATATTTTCTATAATAGTGTAATAGGTGTCGGCAAAAAGGATACTGAGCAGATATCCTGTCTTTTGTCTATTGTCTATTTGTGTCGACCGGGAGATAAGTGTTGGCCATATACTGAGGTAACCATCCTGATCTTTTGTGGATCAACACCCTGAGACCTTTCACTGTCCATCTCGGAGCAGGGTTAGAGCCTTGGTTTGAAGCCTCAGTAGCAGGGAGTCTGAAGAAAGGTCTCGACCCAAAATATCACCCATTCCGTTTCTCCAGAGTTGCTGCTTGACCCACTGAGTTACTCCAGCATTTTGTGCCTATTTTCGGTGTAAACCAGCATCTGCCATTCCTTCCTATACATTTAGCAGAGAGGACCTTTCTTTTACCACCACTTGGCCCGGACCTTTAGCTGGGGTGTGACTTGAACCCACAAACCTCTGATACTAAAGGCCCTGTCCCACGATGCCAGTTTACCCAAGAGCTCTCCCGAGTTTAAAAAAAAATCAAACTCGTGGTAAGTACGTAGAATGTACGTAGCGGGTACATCGGAGCTTGTGGATGTCTCGTAGCGGCTCATAATGCTAACGGCAGGTACTCGGGAAACACGGAAACTCGTGTCGTTTTTTCAACAGTGTGAAAAAATTCCAAGAGTAAAAAAATACTTGTGATGAAGTACCACGGGTTTGATTTTTTTTAAACTCGGGAGAGCTCTTGGGTAAACTCGCATCGTGGGACAGGGGCTTAACCGAGCTGTGGTTGCGACTGCCGCAGTGTGCACTGGTCTCTCCACTATAAGCACAAGAGCTAGTCCTCAGGGCCGCTCACTCTTAAGCCCCTGTCCCACTTACGTGTCCTTGGCATGCTAATTACGTGACCTCGTCGTCGCGTTGCGCACGGGCATCGTGTGGGCCGCGCGGGACGGTGGATTGGCGTATGGAGGTGTGTGCGGTATTGACCGGCGCTCCGGGAATTTGTAGGGGAACAAAATCTTCGCGCTCCTCCGGCGTGACGTAGCGCGTACGCGCGCAGGCGCATTGCGGTCCCATGATACCCGTGCGCCTCAACGCGACGACGAGGTCGCGTAATTAGCGTGCCAAGGACACGCAAGTGGGACAGGGGCTTTAGATGCCCGTGAATAGGTAGGATCAGTTGCCACTCACCATTTGTTTACGGAGCAGCAGTCAACCTGCTGTGAAAACAGCAGGACGTAGGAACTTTCACGGAAAGCCTTGTGGAACCACTGAGTGACTTTACGAATAAAAAAACAAATATGTTTTAAAGCAGAACTATAGTAACAAGTGAGAACTGAACAATTTAATTCACTTTTCTTAATACAATGTACCTGAAGTGTGTTATTCGACCAAATTAAATAGAGCAAAACCACTTCAAAATATTGGCGTGATTAACTAATTTATCTGTGACACTCATTAGGAGCCTATTCCACACTGTGTATCCTGAACGGCCACACAGAAGGACAGATAACAACTGGTAGTGAGAGCACATTTTACATTAAATCAGAATGAACAATGTTCATTGTAACTGTCACTGTATGTCACGTTGTTACTTGTGGGCGGAGCACCAAGGCAAATTCCTTGTATGTGAATACTTGGCCAATAATTACTTACTTGCTTAAGTTACACTATTTCATCCAAACAGTACAACAGTCATTTAAATAAGCAACATGTGGGTGTTTTCCACTGTTCACACATAGGATTCAGGTGGTTGGTTTTCTATCAAATAATCCAAACTTCACGAAGTGCATGTAACAACGCAAAGCACCATTTACTCAAAATAGTATTACATTATTTCACCTTGTTTACACAGAATACCCACACCGACAGATTTGTCAGTCGATAATCCAAAGTTAAATTATTATTACCTTGAGTGAGAGAGACGGGAGAGAGACGTGAGAGAGACGTGAGAGAGACGTGAGAGAGACGTGAGAGAGACGTGAGAGAGACGCGAGAGTGAATCGAGAGAAAGAGTAAGAAAGAGAAGAGAAAAAGAGTGTAGGCAAAAAGATAAATGAGAGAAAGAATGTGAGAAGAAGCGTGTGTGAGAGAGGAAAGGAGAGAGAGAAAGTGAGACAGCAAGATAGGGATAGTGAAAAATTGAGCGTGTTTGCTTGTGTGGTTTTCCATGTATGCACATACTCATGAGAGAGTCTTCAGGTACAGACTCACTTATGAGAGGCAGGATCGTGTGAATCCATACACGTGGGTATGTACTTATGAGAGAGGGTCATTCTGACAGTCACTCTCTCACACACAAAGAAAAGCAGAGCACACAGATAATTTGAGAGAAGCCCTCTCAATCTGCAGCTTTGAGCACCAAGGTACCTCCTGTCCACTTGTTCTTGCCTGGGTTGTCTTAAAGCCAGGACCATCAGCTCAAACCACTGCTGGGAAACCTCTCGTCACGGGTGCTGACAGGTCACGTGAGGTAATTAGCAGCATACTGCCAAACTAACTGCTGTTCAAACCAACCAAGCCTCCAGTGGACCGATAAACGGAAAAGAAAGGATTTGGAATTTTACAAAGAGCGAGTCAAATAAGTGGCGCGCCAAGTTGATATATTTTGCTCAATTAATTTTGACGTGACTCACCATTTCATCTTTGATGTGCTTATTACAAAATGCTATTTTCCCCAGGTCTGAAGTAGCAGCACTTGCAGTTTGGCAATCACAAAATTAAACAACGCACCAGCAATGCACAAACATTGGGAAATTAAAATTTCTAATGTTTTTCCTATTCTTTAAAGAGGTCCTTGTACTAATCATCACAATCGTGATTTTTTTTTTTTTTTACCTCTTCTATTAAAGCTCCGTCAAATATTCTATCTGCACGCAGGCGCATCTTGTGAAATTGCAGTCAGCAATTTCCACCTTTCAAAATCCCAAATGAAAAGCTAAGCTGATGTATGTGAGCTCTCAGTGGCTTCAATACAATGACAGTGGGATCAAGTTGGCTTCGATTAAAGAATCAGTATCTTGACTCGTGCAAGATTTCTAGTCCATTGATATCCAAAATGAAGCATAAATTGATAATATCCAGAGAGATTTTCAGTGTAGAAGGAGGCCACTTGGCCCACTAGGGCATCTGCTGCCTCCTTAAAAGAGTCTCCAGTCAATACCACTGCTCTAGCTAATCCACACAGCCGGGCCATATTTTTAGCTCCAGTACTTCCCCTTTGCAAAGTCGCATTAAATCTGCTTTATCACCGTGTGTTCCAGATAACTGCAACTCATTGTACAATAGCCCATCCTCTCAGCTTTGGCTCATTTCTCAACGATTTAGCAAGTTTAGACTTTAGAAGTACAATGCGGAAACAGGCCCTTCGACCCACCGAGTCCGCAGCGGCCTGCGATCATCCTACACACGAGGAATGATTTATAATTTTTTTACAAAGCAAATTAACCTACAAGCCTGTACCTCTTTGGAGTGTGGGAGGAAACCGGAGCACCCGTAAAAAACCCACACGGTCACAGAGAGAACGGTCAACCTCCGTACAAATAGCACCTGTAGTAGGCATCGAACCCTGGCACTGGAAGGCAGCAACTCTACCGCTGCACCACTCTGCTGCCCTGGTTGCCCGGTTTATGACTTTCTTCCATTGGAACTGTTTACTCCTCACTCATTCCATCAAAACCCATCCCAACACAGGCACCTGGACACCATCTAATACTAACAAGGAAATGGTCCGCATCTAGTTAAAGTGTGGTGACAAGAAACTGCAGATGCTGGTTTACAAAAAAAAAGACACAAAGTGCTGGAGTAACTCAGGCTGCATCTCTGGCTTACCATCAGACAAGTGTCAGAGGATATGGGGAGAAGGCAGGAGAATGGGGTTGAGGGGGAGTGTTAGATCAACCATGATTTATGGAATTCCCTGCCACAGAGGGCAGTGGAGGCCAAATCACTGGATGGATTTAAGAGAGAGTTGGATAGAGCTCTGGGGGCTAGTGGAGTCAAGGGATATGGGGAGAAGGCAGGCGCGGGTTATTGATAGGGGACGATCAGCCATGATCACAATGAATGGCGGTGCTGGCTCGAAGGGCTGAATGGCCTCCTCCTGCACCCATTGTCTATGTTTCTATCAATGGCTTAATAGACCTGATGGGTCGAATGGCCTAATTCTGTGTCTTATCGCTTATGGCCATAAATCCATAAGGCACAGCAGCAGAATTAGGCCATTCAGCCCATTGAGTCAATGCCACCATTCAATCATGGCTGTGTAGCGAGACTAAGCGGGTAGAGCAAGTGGTTTTATTGACAAAACGTTACTTGAACTACACGGGCACTTAGTCGAGAGAAAACGTTGTTTTAAGCTCTTGTCCTTGCAAAGAGCACCAGCTACTGAACAAAGTTACTAACTCCAAAAACCCCGCGTAAACACCCCGTCACGTGACAGTCCCAACGTGTGACGAGGGTTCTGCATGCGCAGCTTACCACTAGGTGCGGCTACAGCGGATCTAATTTTCCCTCTCCTCCCATCCCCCCCCACCATAAACTTTGACACACTTCCTAATCAAGAACCTATCAATCTCCAGGCACATTCCCCTACAACTGCAAGAGATCCCTGTACCTCCTCCCTCACTTCAATCCAGGAACTCCTGCAGCCCTTCCAGGTGAGACAGAGGTTCTTCTCAGATCTTCCAGCTAATAACCATTTTAACTCTCCTTTCCATTCCCATGGCGACCTTTTTGTCCTGAGCCTCCTCCATTGGAAGAGTGGACCAACAAGCAAACTGGAAGCACAGTAACTCATATTTCGATTGGGTAACCTCCAACCCAACAGCATGAACATTGAATTGTCCAATTTCAAGTAATACCCTCATACCCCCTTTCTTTCTCCTGCCCCCTCTCTGCACCTGGCACAAACCCATTTATTCCACCCATCTCCCTTCACCCACTCTCCCTGCTCCTTATCCCCGATATGCTGATAGTGCTTTTATCTCCTCCTTCCCTAACCCTATACCCCCTTCCATGCATATCCTTCCTTCTGGCTTCACATTTTATACTCCTGCTCATTTCTTATCTGCACGTTTTGGCTCCTTTTCAACTCTAGCCTTTGTCATTTACATCACGCATCTGCCAATCCGCACCTCACCTGTATCCATCTGTCACCTAGAGCCATAGAGTGATACCGTTTGGAAACAGGCATTTCGGCCCAATTGCCCACACTGGCCAACATGTCCCAGCTACACTAGTTCCACCTGCCAGCATTTGGTCCATAGCCCACCAAACCCGTCCTATCCATTTACCTGTCTAACTGTTTCTTATATGTTGGGGATAGTTCCTTCTTCAACCGCCTCCTCTGGCAGCTTGTTCCATACATCCACCACCCTTTGTGTGAAAAAGTTACCCCTCAGATTCCTATTAAATCTTTTCCCCTTCACCTTAAACCTATGCCATCTGGTCTTCATTTCATCTACTCTGGGCAAGGTGCATCTACCCAATCTATTCCTCCCATGAGGTACAGGCCTCCAGTCCAAGAAGCAGCCTTCCACCATCTTCCTTCCATGGGGCAAGACTTTATCCCGGCCCCACCTCTCCCTTCCAGCTTTCTCCCTCCTTCTCCATCAATCAGAAGAAGGGTCCTGATCCGAAGCGTTGACTCTCCATTCCTTCCCGCAGATGCTGCCTGACTCGCTGAGTTCCTTCAGCACTTTGTTTTTTCGCTCAAGATTCCATAACCTGCAGTTTTTTGGGTCTCCCGTAATATCTTGCCTCGTTTCTCACCCACCAGGGTGCCAAGCTGCACGATCTTGGCAGCGCTCACACCACTGACACGGTCTTCCAGCAGGAGCCAATTAACATTGCCCTGGCACACAATAAGCACAAATAAAATAAAAATAACGACGGACTCTCAGGATGAATGATGACGTGGCAAGAGTTACAGGCCTGAGTGGCGAGAGTTACAGGTCCTACGATCTCTAGCACTGAGAACACGGTATAGGTATTAGATTACTATTTTTTAGTTTAGTTTAGAGATACAGCGCGGAAACGAACGGTATGAACGGCACCAACTGGACAGGATTGTGAAGACCGCCAGCAGGATTATTGGTGCTCCACTCCCTCTCCTGCTGGACATATACAGGAAGAGATGTATCAGCAGAGCCATCTCCATCATCAAAGACCCATACCACCCATCGCATCACATATTCTCCATCCTGCCATCTGGGAAGAGGTACAGGAGCATCAGCTGCAAAACCAGCAGGATGCTCCTCAGCTTCTTCCCGCAGGCTATAAGACTGATAAACGGACTTTGCCCCCTGCCAAAGTATCGCGCACCAAACACCAACCTGGACACACTGGAGCAGAGCCATTGTCGTGCCACTGCCGATCGGAACCCGTGATATATGTACTTTTATTCGTTATTTCTATTTATTTTTTACTGCACACTGGTTGAGAAACGTTTTTTTGTTTTCCTCTGGGTATGTAAGTACTCAGAAAAATGACAATAAGGATATACGATACAAACAGGCCCATCAGCACACCAGCGGTTTCTGCACACTAACACCATCCTACTCACGCTAGGGACAAATTACAATTTTACCAAAGCCAAATTAACCTACAACCCTGTACGTAGTTGGAGTTTGGGAGGAAACCGGACATCCCGGAGAAGTCCCAAGCAGGTTACGGGGAGAACGTGCAAACTCCATATAGACAGTACCCAGAGCCAACTTTGAAACCACCAAAACTGTTCGCAGTGCTGGCTGCCCGGCCAAACTGAACAAACGGGGGAGAAGGGCCATCATCAGGGAGGTGACCAAGAACCCAATGGTCACTCTGACAGAGCTCCAGAGTTCCTCTGTGGAGATGGGGGAAACTTCAGGCCTTTATGGCCAGACGGAAGCCACTCCTCAGTAAAAGGCACATGACAGCCTGCTTGGAGTTTGCCAAAAGGCACCTAAGCAAGAATCTCTGGTCTGGTGAAAACAAGATTGAACTCTTTGTCCTGATTCCAAATGTCACGTCTGGAGGAAGCCAGGCACTGCTCATCACCTGGCCAATACCATACCTACGGTGAAGCATGGTGGTGGCAGCATCATGCTGTGGGGATGTTTTTCAGCGGCAGGAACTGGGAGACTAGTCAGGATCGAGGGAAAGATGAACGGAGCAAAGTACAGAGAGATCCTTGATGAAAACCTGCTCCAGAGCGTTCTGGACCTCAGACTGGGGTGGAGGTTCACCTTCCAACAGGACAACGACCCTAAGCACACAGCCAAGACAACACAGGAGTGGCCTCATGACAAGTCTATGAATGTCCTTGAGTAGCCCAGACAGAGCCCGGACTTGAACCCAATCGAACACCTCTGGAGGGACCTGAAAACAGCTGTGCATCGACGCTCCCCATCCAACCTGACAGAGCTTGAGAGGATCTGCAGAGAAGAATGGGAGAAATGAACCAAATCCAGGTGTGCCAAGCTTGTAGCGTACTACCCAAGAAGACTTGAGGCTGTAATCGCTGCCAAAGGTGCCTCAACAAAGTACTGAGTAAAGGGTCTGAATGTCAATATGATATTTCAGTTATTTCTTTTGTAAAAATTTCTAAAGACCTGTTTTCGCTTTTTTATTATGGGGTATTGTGTATAGATTGATGATTAAAAAAATGAATTTAATCCAATTTAGAATAAGGCTGTAACATAACAAAATGTGGAAAAAGTGAAGGGGTCTGAATACTTTCCGAATGCACTGTAGGTACATGTAGGTACATAACTATTATCATTGTCCAAGTTCGTGTGACCAGCGATCACCCTGTACACTAGCGCAATCCTACACAGTCGGGAGAATTCACAATTTTAGCAAAATCAATAAGCATACAAACCTGCAAGTGTAGGAAGGAACTGCAGGTGCTGCCTTAAACCAAAGATAACACAAAATGCTGGAGTAACTCAGCGGGCCATGCAGCATATCTGGAGAAGGTATTGGTGATGTTTCGGGTTGAGACCCTTCTTCAGACTAATAAGGTTTGCCTGTCCCGCTGAGTCAAACCCGTAGGTCTTTGGAGAGTGACAGTAATCCTGAGCACCCGGAGAAAACCCACACCGTCACAGAGAGAATGGACAAACTCTGTCCAGACAGCGCCCATAGTCAGGATCAGACCCGGGTCTCTGGCGCTGTAAGCCAGCAATTCTGCTGCTATGCCACAGAGCCGTCACTTGGAAATACCATAGCCCTGGAACCCTCAAACTGTGAAAGCAGCAATGAATGTAGACTGCCCACCACTACCTTCCCCAGGGAAAATAAGTTTGGACAATAATGGTCCAATTCTACACGGCCATCGTAGAGTCTGTCCTCACCTTCTCCATCATGGTCTGGTTTGGCTCAGCCACCAAGCACGACACCTGGAGGCTGCAGCGAATCGTCCGATCAGCAGAGAAGGTTATTGGCTGCAACCTTCCCTCCATTGATGAACTGTACACTGCAAGGGCCAGGAAGCGAGCGGGCAAGATCATCTCTGACCCCTCTCACCCTGGCCACAAACTCTTTGAATCACTTCCCTCTGGAAGGCGGCTCCGGACTGTCAAAGCTGCCACAGCCAGACATAAAAACAGCTTTTTATCCACGAGTAGTTGCTCTACTCAACAGCCAAAAATCTGTAGCCTCCCTTTGATCTGGTATTTTGTTGGTTCACATGCTTGATCAATGGTGTTTTATCATTAATGTTTTATTATTATTAATGTTTAGTGTTTTCTGAGTTGTAACTATCACGGTATGTCATGTTGTTACTTGTGGGAGGAGCACCAAGGCAAATTCCTTGTATGTGAATACTTGGCCAATAAACTTACTTACTTAGTTACTTAGAAATAGTTGCGTTGCCAGCAATATCAGAACCCCAAAACTGAGGCTCAAACTAATCCTAGACATCCAAACGCAACCTCGACAATGGCAACCGACAATCTACCTTGTTGTGTCCCTTGCGTTTTTTTTTACTCTGCACTTTCTCTGTAGCTCTAATTCGATATTCTGCACTCTGTTTATTTGCTCTTTTGCACTACACAATGTATTTGTGTAGAGTGTTGTATGATCTGCCTGGACAACACGCTAAATAAAGTCTTCACAGCACGGAACAATAATAAGCCAATACCAATGTAGGTGGTTTACCTTGGAGGACTTGTTTAACTCCTCTCATATCAAATCTGGTTCATACTCTGCTCTGAAGAGAATATTGAACCTTTAACCTTTAATCGTTAACCAATTTTGCTCATAGTTATCCATCATAATACAATCTTTAGACTTTAGAGATATAGCGTGGAAGCAGGCCATTTGGCCCGCCGAGCCCTCGCCAACCAGAGATCACTCGTACAATTATCCTACATATGAGGGGCAATTTACAACAGCCAATGAACCTACAAAGTTGTCCATCTTTGGGGTGTGGGAAGAAACCAGAGCACCCAGAGAAAACCCACATGGTCACCACTTTGAGGTTATCCACTTTGGTGGCAAAAACAGGAAAGCAGACTATTATTTAAATGGTGGCCGATTAGGAAAAAGGGAGATGCAGCGAGACCTGGGTGTCATGGTACACCAGTCATTGAAAGTAGGCATGCAGGTGCAGCAGGCAGTGAAAAAAGCGAATGGTATGTTAGCATTCATAGCAAAAGGATTTGAGTATAGGAGCAGGGAGGTTCTACTTCAGTTGTACAGGGTCTTTTGAGACCACACCTGGAGTATTGCGTACAGTTTTTGGTCTCCAAATCTGAGGAAGACATTATTGCCATAGAGGGAGTGCAGAGAAGGTTCACCAGACTGATTCCTGGGATGTCAGGACGGTCTTATGAAGAAAGACTGGAATAACTCGGTTTATACTCGCTGGAAATTTAGGAGATTTTGAGAGGGGATCTTATAGATTCCTTACAAAATTCTTAAGGGGTTTTGGACAGGCTAGATGCAGGAAGATTGTTCCCCGATGTTGGGGAGTCCAGGACAAGGAGGTCACAGCTTTAAGGATACGGGGGAAAATCCTTTAAGACCGAGATGAGAAAGACTTTTTTCACACAGAGAGTGGTGAGTCTCTGGAACTCTCTGCCACAGAGGGTAGTTGAGGCCAGTTCATTGGCTATATTTAAGAGTGAGTTGGATGTGGCCCTTGTGGCTAAGGGGATCAGAGGGTATGGAGAGAAGGCAGGTACAGGATACTGAGTTGGATGATCAGCCATGATCATATTGAATGGCGGTGCAGGCTCGAAGGGCTGAATGGCCTACTCCTGCACCTAATTTCTATGTTTCTATGTTTCTATGTCACATGGAGAATGCACAAATTCCATATGGGCAGCATCCACAGTCAGGATCAAATCTGGGTCTCTGGCGCTGTGAGGCAGCAACCCTACCGCTGTACCCCTGTTCCACCCTCAAAACACTCAAAGTCTTCTTTTTTTTAAAACTCACTCCGTTTATTACAAGAATTTTGAGCAGTAGTCTCTTTTCTATGGAGAAAGGATTTAACATTGCTTTAGAGTTGGAGTACAGCATGGCATGAAAACCGCTGATCACTTAACAAGATTTTGACCAAGTCTGGTCTTTTGTGCCTTGTATCACATTACACAGATATACATTTAAAACATTCATCTTACTGACTTCAATTCTTAAATATTTAGCAGTGAATCATATTAGCATTCCTCACTGCCGAAATGAATAACCCACTAATGCTTGCAAATGGTTTGCAAATCTATTTTTAATAAACACATTTGCTGAGGTAACAAAAGATGACACACATGACTGTGTGGCCAGGTTCAGCTCCAACTCCATCATCAAGTTTGCTGTTGACACTGTGGTGGTGGGCCTGATCTCTGATAACGATGAGAAGGCCTACCGGGAGGAGGTGGCTGACCTGGCACTCTGGTGCCAGGACAACAGCCTCCTCTTGAATGTCACAAAAACTAAGGAGCTGATTGTGGACTTTAGAAGGGCTCAACAATCGAGGACGTACACGCCACTGGAGATAAATGGGACTACTGTGGATAGGGTGAGCAGCTTCAAATACCTGGGAATCCACATCACAGAGGATCTGACATGGACAACCCACACTGCCGCACTGATGAGTAAGGCAAGGCAGCGCCTTTACCACCTCAGGCAGCTGAGGAAATTCAGAGTCTCTCTGAGAATCCTTCTACTCTGGGGCTGTAGAAAGCATCTTGTCCGATAACATCACGATCTGGTTTGGGAACAGCTCTGCCCAGGACAGGAAGGCTCTGCAGAGAGTAGTGCGTTTGGCCGAACACACTATGGGAACGACACTCATCCGCCTGCAGGACCCCTATACACGAGGAGGTGTAGAACCAGAAGCAGCAACATTATGGGGGGCCCCTACCACCCCAGCAATGGACTGTTCCAGCTGATACGGTCAGGCAAGCGCCTCCGCTATCACACTGCGAAAACAGAGAGGATGAGACGGAGTTTCTTCCCATAGGCCATCAGGACTGTAAACTCTCATCTCACCAGGGGCTAATTTACTGCTGTGTTGTGTCTTTAAAAATAATATATTTTCTAACATGTAAATACTGGTTCTGTTCTATTCTGTAGTTTTTGCACAATCCCCGGGCATTGCCACTTACATTTCACTGCACATCTTGTATATGTATGTGACAAATAAACCTGACTTGACGAGACTGATACATATTTACATGATCTGAGTCACTCTCTCTCTTTCTCTCTCTCTGCCTTTTCCAAATTAAGGTGGAAAGCGTACAACTCCAAACAAGGTTTACTAGTTAGTGCCAGGCAAGAACAATAGTGGGCGTGCTGGGGGATGATGCGGTGCATAGCGGACACATGTAGGAGGAGGCAAATGTTTTAGGGTCACTCAGTCATGAATTATTCAAATGCAGAGTGAAGAGGAAGGAGCAAAGAAGTGATGAAGGACTAAGGCGAGCACCTCATATTTCGCTTGTGTAGTTTACACCCCAGCGGTTTGATCAGTGACTTCTCCAATTTCAGGTAGTCCCTGCTTTCTCCCTCTTTCCCCTCCCCTTCCCAGCTCTCCCACTGTCTCCGCCTCTTCCTTCCCGCCCCCACCACCCCCACATCAGTCTGAAGAAGGCTCTCAAACCAAAACGTCACCTATTCCTTCTCTCTAGGTGCTGCCTCACCCGCTAAGTTTCTCCAGCATTTTTATCTACCTTCAATGTTTCCCGCATCTGATGCTCCTTCTTAAACATGGCAGACTAAGTGATTGATTACAACAGTGCGTAAAACCATGAGGGGCATGGGCAGGATGAATGCCCATAGCCTTTATCCTGTAGTTGAGGATTCAAAAATGAGAAGGTATTGGTTTAGGGTGAGGGGTGAAATAGAAGCCTATTGTTAGGAACCGTGGAACCTATTATAACCTAATATAGGAATCTAATAGGAAATAGGACTACATTAATAGGAACCCGAGGGTCAACATTTTCCACACAAAAGGTCATGCCAACATGGAATGAGCAGCCACAGGCAGTGGTTGAGGTAGGTACAATAACATTTAAAAGATATTGGACAGTTTCATGAATAGGAAAAGTTAAGAAGGATATGGGTTAACCATGAGGAAATCGCACGAGTGTATATGGACACTACCTTGTATCTTGCCCTCTTGCCAATTGGACCAAAGGGCCTGTGTATGACTTATGATTAAAATAATGATGGATCTCTAGTGGCTATCCCCTGGTTCCATTCTATGAACAAAGGGAAATCAGTGGTTTGGGAATCACCTTTATCAAACCACAGGATACAGGTCATCAAGCCCTGATGATTTATTATCTTTAGGCCCATTAATTTCTCTGATTCCAGTTTTTTTTTAGTATTTCTAATATCCTTGAGCCTCTTATTCCAGAGCCATTTCTCAGAAATTATCTGTGTTCTTCATCTTAGACTTCTTCATCTAATGCGCAAAATCTTTATTTAATCTCCGGCATTTCCTTATTCCTTTCATACTTCCCCTGTGGCGATGGCAGGAGAATGTAAAACCTGGTACCAACCATCAATATAAGGCAACAAGGAAATAACTACTAAATCCGTCACGGACATCCAAAGATGTGTCTTTCTCCAAACATCTGGGTGAAAGTGGAACACACTCTCACTGGGAGGGATCAAGGTGAGCAACAGCGATGGACATAAGGGTCAATAGACACAAAGTGCTGGAGTAACGCAGCATCTCTGGGGGAAAGGATGGGTGATGTTTCGGGTCGGGGCCCTTCTTCAGACTGAAACTATCGGGGAGGGAACTGTAGGTGAGAAAAGGCCAGAACAAAGCAGGGCCGGCCACAGATGACCAAGGAAGGGTGGAGCCCAAAATGGGCCATTGTTGGCTGGGGAAGAAGTGAAAACAACGGGATACAAGGATGCGAACAGTGTAACTGGTAGGAAGACTAGTGTAGGGGATTTCCTGGGGAGGGGGTGGTTTTGGTGGGATGGGGTGAGTGAAGCAAGGAGTTGCAGAGCAAACACAAGGGAAAGCTAGTTAAAGGCAAGGGTTAGAAGGAGTGACAGAGGTGGGGGAGATGGTGCGGAGGCTGGTGTAGAGCAGGAGTTCCAGCAAGAAGCAGAGGGGTTGCATACCCTGTACTATTGGAAACCACATGGCTCCTTCCATAAAGACCCTCGGGGTCAATGTCTTGTATTCATTTTCAACTCATTAGTCCTCATAAGCAATTATTTTAAGCAGGCCACACATCCCGCTGAAATCTAAATCTAATCATTTTTGTGGTTCCATAGAGTGAGATCAGCAATTGGCTGAATGATTGATTCACTGATGCATTGCTAAAGGGAGACGCAATTAACTTCTTCTGGCAACTAATAAAAAGCTGAGTTGTGCACTTCAAAGCTATTTTAGCCACTGTAACACTGCAGAGAAGGTAAACAATGTCCTGTCCAGCGGGAGATAGTCCAGGTGACTCTAGCCAACGGTGCAATAATTCTGAATGCGGTGCTGACGAGGCTGGATGAGAAACGTCCAATTATCCGGGGCATGCTGCCTGTCCCGCTGAGTTACTCCATCTCATTTGGCTTCTCTCTCTGTTGTCACACCACCAATTGCTAGACTCTACAACTCACCACTCTCTGCCATGATGATCCTCCTCATTTCCCCACACTTCACAGCCGGCGGTTGTGCTTTCAGCGGCCCAGGCCTTGAGCTCCGGAACTCTCTCCATCTCGCTCCTCCTTTAAGGATCCTTATAATCTACTTCCTGCCAGGTTTTTGATCACTTGTCCAACTGTTCCTCTGCGAGACTTGATGTTAAGTGTTTAAGAAGGAACTGCAGGTGCTGGAAAATCGAAGGTAGACAAGAGTGCTGGAGAAACTCAGCGGGTGCAGCAGCATCTATGGAACAAAGGAAATTTTGGGCCAAAACCCTCCTTCAGACTGATGGGTGGGGGTGGGGGGTGGGGGGGGTGGGGTGATAAGAAAGGAAAAAGGAGGAGGAGGAGCCCTAGGGCTGAGGGAGTGCTAGGAAGGGGAGAAGACAGCAAGGGCTAATGAAATTGGGAGAATTCAATGTTCAAGCCCAGAGGATGCAGACTGCCCCAGCGGAATACGAGGTGCCGTTCCTCCAATTTCCGGTGTTGCTCACTCTGGCCGTGGAGGAGGCCCAGGACAGAGTTTCTGACTTGATGTTAAGTTCTTTAGACTTTAGAGGTACAGAGTGAAAACAGGTGCTTCGACCCAACTGTTCGCCCCGACCAGCGATCGATCACCCCCTACACTAGCATTATCCTACACTCTCATAACAATTTACACGTTTATACCAAAGGCAATCAACCTACGAACCTGTACATCTTTGGAGTATGGGAAGAATCCAGAGCACCCTGACAAAACCCACACAGTCACGTGGAGAACATACAAACTCAGGACAGACAGCACCAGTAGTCAGGATCGAACCTGGGTCACCATAAGGCAGCAACTCTACCATTGTACCACTGTGCCCCCCTCTTTCATCACTCCTTCTTGGAATGACCTTGGGTCATTTTATGGCATTAACTGGTTTACGTAAATGCCAAATTATTGATCGGTGCGGTAATAAATTGTTAACAGCAGCAGCGGGCTGGATTGAAGATGGGAATCACTGAGACAGATGGGAGACAGCTCGTCAGCAGTTAGATTACCACCTGACTCCACAGTCGTATGCCAGACCCCCAACATTTCATTCTCATTGTTGATCATAGAGAGATACGGCACAGAAACAGGCCCTTCAGCCCACTGATTCCATGCTGACTGCCGATAACTTACTTACACTAATCCCATTTTATTCTCCACAATTCCCATCAACTCCCATCATTTACCGCACAGCGGTTGAGTTGCTGTAATGCCCCTGTCCCACTTAGGAATCCTGAACGGAAACCTCTGGAGGCTTTGCGCCCCACCCAAGGTTTCCGTGCGGTTCCCGGACGTTTTCGTCAGTCTCCCTAATTCCACCAGGAAGGTAAGACCTCCCTGGTGGAATAAAACTGGGTGAAAAAAAGGTCTTACCTACCACTACCTGCAACCTCCGGCAACCACCTTCAACTAGCATCGCAACCGGCTTTGACTAAAAAAATGTTTAAAATATTAATTTATATGGTTATATGGTTATATGGTTATATGGTTATATGGTTATATGGTTATAAAACGCAACCTATTTTTAGTCGCGGCCGGTTTTGCATTTTTTGAAATAATCGCCGGAACATAGAAGAAGCGGAAACCACTTTCGACCATTAGGGAGACTGACAAAAACCTCCGGGAACCGCACGGAAACCTTGGGTGGGGCGCAAAGTCTCCAGAGGTTTCCGTTCAGGTTTCCTAAGTGGGACAGGGGCATTACAGCACCAGAGACCTGTGTTGGATCCTGACTACGGGTGCTGTCTGCACGCTCTCCCCGTGACCACGTGGGTTTCCTTCGGGTTCTCTGGTTTCTTACCACACTGCAAAGACGTGGAGGTTTGTAGGTGAATTGGCTTAGGTAAAATTGTAAATCGCCCCTAGCGTGAAGGATAGTGCTAGTGTACAGGACGCTCACGGGTCGGTGCGGACTTGGTGGACAGTTTCCGCGCAGTATCTCTAAAGTAAAGACTCCAGACAATTTAAGGCCTCCAACTAACCAACCAACCCACATATGTTTTGGATGCTGAAGGAAATTGGAGCATCTGAGGATAAACGCATGTGGCCACAGCAAGATTGTGTATACTCCACCCAGACAGCACCCATGTTCAGGATCTTACTCCGGTTGCTGGAACTATAAGGCAGCAGTTCCACCTGCTGTTTCACCGCGCCACCTTAGTTTGTATGAACACCTCCGCGGCAAGCAAATCCCAGCATGCACCTCAGGGGTGCTCAGCGGTGGACAGATGCCCCACGGTTCAGTTTAATTTAGTTTAGAGATACAGCCACGGACACAGGCCCCTCAGCCCACCACGTTCACACCGACCTGCGATCCCCACATACTAACACGCGGGACAATTTACAATTATACCAAGCCCATTAACCTACAAACCTGTACGTCTTTGGTACGGGAGGAAACCCGAGGTCCCAGAGAAAATCCACGCAGGGGGTTCGTGTGGGGAGAACGTACAAACTCCATACAGACAGCACCTGTTGTCAGGATCGAACCTAGATCTCTGGCACTCTAATAGCCCTGTCCCACGGTACGAGTTCATTCCAAGAGCTCTCCCGAGTTTGCCCTGATCCGAACTCGGAGATTTACAGTAATGGCCACTCGTCGGTACTCGGGGCTCTCGTGGACATTTTTCATCCTGTTGAAAAATCTTCACGAGTCTTCCCGAGTACCTGCCGTTAGCGAGTCTTCCCGAGTACCTGCCGTTAGCGTTACGAGCCATTAAGTGACGTTCCCGAGCTCCGACATTAATTCTCCGTGCTTACCACGAGTTTGGCTTTTTTTAAACTCGGGAGATCTCTTGGAATGAACTCGTACAGTGGGACAGGGCTTCAAGGCAGCAACTCTACTGCTGGGCCACTGTGCTGATGTGAGCCGCAAATAAAATTAGCCCCTCACTGTTTTCTCCTGATAGCCAATGAGGCTCTATGCAAAGACACATGGTCTGTCTCAGGGCAATTAACTTTCCTGGGTAGCATTTGAGCCTTCTAAATTTTATATTCATTCTCAGGATCAGGGTGTTGCTGGTTAAGCCAGCATTTATTGCCCATCCTAATTGAGGAGGTGTTGGTAAGCTATCTTCTTGACTAGAGCTTATCTGCTCTAGTCATTCTTCTGAAGGTGCTCCCACAGCACTGTTATGGAGGGAGTTCCAGTGACAATGAAGGATTGGCGAGTTATTTCCAACTCAAAATGCTGTGCTTCTTCAGAGGGGAACCTCGCACACGGTAGTGGTGCAGACCTACTGCCCAAAAATAATAACGCCACAATTACACCCCAAACAATATTGGGATCTGTTCCATTCATTTGCTCAACAAAACAGCAATGAGATATGCTCCTATAATTTAGGTCAATGGACAAAATCCTGAAATGTGTTTTTTTCCCCCAATCTTTAGGAAGGAGATAAGGAGGAATTTCTTTAGCTAGAAGGTGGGATATCTGTGGGAATCCATTGCAAAACAGAAGTCTGTGGAGGCCAAGTCAATTTATATATTTAAGGCAGAGATAGATAAATTCAAGATTAGTATGGGTGTCAGGGGCTATGGGGAGAAGGCCCCTTTAAGGATAAGGGGAAAGTCTTTTAGGACCGAGATGAGAAAAACATTTTTCACACAGAGAGTGGTGAATCTGTGGAATTCTCTGCCACAGAGGGTAGTTGAGGCCAGTTCATTGGCTACATTTAAGAGGGAGTTGGATGTGGCCCTTGTGGCTAAAGGGATCAGGGGGTATGGAGAGAAGGCAGGTACAGGATACTGAGTTGGATGATCAGCCATGATCATATTGAATGGCGGTGCAGGCTCGAAGGGCCGAATGGCCTACTCCTGCACCTATTTTCTATGTTTCTAAGGCAGGAGAATGGAGTAGAGAGAGATTGAACAGCCAAGATTGAATGGCGGAGTACACTTGATGGGCTGAATGGCCTGATTCTGCTCCAATCACTTATGAAAATAGGGATATCATAGGGACCGCAATGATGTCAGGACTTCCATATGAAGAAAGACTGGATAGACTCGGCTTGTACTCACTGGAATTTAGAAGATTGAGGGGGGATCTTATAGAAACCTACAAAATTCTTAAGGGGTTGGATAGGCTTGATGCAGGAAGATTGTTCCTGATGTTGGGGAAGTCTAGAACAAGGGGTCACTGTTTAAGGATAAGGGGGAATTCCTTTAGGACCGAGATGAGGAAAACATTTTTCACACAGAGAGTGGTGAATCTGTGGAATTCTCTGCCACAGAAGGTAGTTGAGGCCAGTTCGTTGGCTATATTTAAGAGGGAGCTAGATGTGGCCCTTGTGGCTAAAGGGATCAGAGGGTATGGAGAGAAGGCAGGTACAGGATACTGAGTTGGATGATCAGCCGTGATCATATTGAATAGCGGTGCAGGCTCGAAGGGCCGAATGGCCTGCTCCTGCACCTATTTTCTATGTTTCTATAATGGTGCATACTAATTTAATCCAGTAACCCCCCCCCCCCCCTTCTGCCACCCCATTCCCTTCAACCCTCTTTTCTCCATAACATCACCTTTTTGTCTCCTGCTTTGTCCAACCACCTGCCAATCTCCTCCCTCCCCTCACCTGTTTCCATATACCATACACCTATTTTCTATGTTTCTATGTTTCTAAGACAGGAGAATGGAGTAGAGAGAGATTGATCAGCCATGATTGAATGGCGGAGTAGACTTGATGGGCTGAATGGCCTGATTCTGCTCCAATCACTTATGAACATGTGAACTTATGAAAAGATTGGAATGTATTTTTTTGTCCCAAACCCACTTTAGAGGCAGTGCTCGGTATGGGAGAATCTGTTCTCTCCCGAAGTACAGTATAAACAAACCAGGCACTCTGGTACAGACACCTTCAGGTAAAGGATTGATATCATGACATGTTAAACAGTTGCAGAAAATAAAAATGTACTTTCTCCCACAATGATGTGTTTAACACGTTTTCACCACACATGTGCACAGTGGTAATCAACTGAGAGCATACACATTAGGAATTGGCTGTCAATTGCATCTGCCTTTTATACACTGAAAATTATAATGACAGGTAATTTGAGTCACCAGGTTGAGGCATAACATTGAGTCATAATTCAGAAGGCATCATCATTGCAACAATCTGCAGCCTTTTATAGGCAACCTCAGGTTGCTACACTTAACTAAATATGGTGGCAGGGAGAAAGGTAATGAAAGTGAAAACACATTCTATGCAATTCCAAAATCTGTTCTTGGAGGCAGTGTCAGGCCATGGATGTACAGATGAATGGACCCCACCCCCCCCCCCCCCCCCGGGACGTTCCCTTGCAACCACAAGACATGCAACACCTGTCCTTGTATCTCTTCCCTCAACTTTATCCAGGGATCCCAGCAGTGTCTTCTTCAGATACAGCATGGAAACAGTCCCTTCGCCCCACTGGGTCCACGCCGACCAGTACACGAGCACTATTCTACACACTAGAGACAATTTACAATGAACAGAAGCCAATTAATCTACAAACCTGTGCGTCTTTAGGATCTGGGAGGAAACCGGAACACCCGGGGAAAACGCTCGCTGTCACATGGAGAAGGTACAAACCCCGTACAGACAGCACCCGTAGTCAGGATTGAACCCGGGTCTCTGGTGTTGTAAGGCTGCAACTCTACTGCTGTGCCACTGCACCGCCCCCAAGATGAGGCTTCTGGTGAGGCAGAGGTTTACTTGCACCTCCTCCAACCTTATCAACTGTATCCGGTGCTCCCGGTGTGGGCTGCTAAATATCGGCAAGACCAAACGTAAACCAGATGATCATTACGCTGAACACATGCTCGGTCCGCCTTGGCCGATCTGATCTTCCAATTGCCAAACATTGTAACTCCATTTCCCATTCCCACACTGACCTTCCTGCCCTGGGCCTCCTCCACTGTCAGAGTGAGGCCACATGCTAATTGGAAGAACAGCACCTCATTTTTCGCTTGGGCAGTTTACAACCCCACTGTGTGAACATTGATTTCTCTAACCTCAAGTAATTCCTTCTCCTCCCCTCTCCCCTCCCCCACCTGTCAGCCTACCAGTTCCACTGTTTGCATCCTTGTATCCCTCTCACGAGCAAATCTTCCCCAGTCGACAATGGAGCATCAGGGACGCTACCCTTCCTGAGGTCATCTGTTGCCAGGCCCGATTTGTTCTGGCCCTTTCTTGTCTCCAGTTCCCCCCATCCCTCAGTCTGAAGAAGGGGTTATAAAACCCAAAGCGTCACCCATTCCGTTTCTCCAGAGATGCTGCCTGACCCGCTGAGTTACTCCAGAATATGTTCGTTGGACAGATCCTTCCATGTCGGAAAGATTCAAGTCACCACTGGAAGGAGAGAAGCCATGATCTTCCTGTAGGTTTGAGCCGAGAGCTACAGCGATATCAACCTCACACCTCACTGTATCAGAGTTTGCGTGAGGATGCTGTGTGTGAATTCGCTGGCATGATCTTACATCTTAAAGGTAATTCTTTACCTCTTCACATTTTGTAACATCCCACAGTAGAGCAGGGTGTTGTTTAATTGTAAGAATTTCTTTCACTTTGATTAGTGGCACGGTGGTGCAGGGGTAGAGTGGCTGCCTTACAGCACTTGCAGCACCAGAGACCCGGGCTCCATCCCGACTATGGGTGCTGTCTGTCTGGAGTTTGTACGTCCTCCCTGTGACCGCGGGGGTCTTCTCCGAGATCTTCGCCTTCCACCCACGCTCCAAAGATGTACAAGCTTGTAGGTTAATTGACTTGCTATAAGTGTAAATTGCCCCTAGCGTGTGTAGGATAGTGTTAATGTGCGGGGATCGCTGGGCAGTGCGTTCTCGGTGTGCCGAAGGGCCTATTTTCGAGCTTTTTCACTAAACTAAACTAAGTTTAAGCAAACCCAAAGCAATCATTCTTAATTCTCGCCAGCATTTGCACATGTCTGACATTAACTACATAATGCCAGGCTCAAAGGGCACCACATTCCGCATTACCAAGAGCCTGCACTGGCCTCATCTGACTTGCCCTCAATTGAATTTTTTCAGTACAGCAACGACCGAGCAGTTTAACCCATCTTCACCTCAAGATGCAGCCTCACACTGGCTCTTTGGGTTTCACAAACTTAATTTAATCTACGGCAAAAGCCCACTATAGCAATGATTCGCAGTTTCCAGGTTGATATTTCAGGCTAGGCTCCAAGGAATAACATCCTCGCCTGCCCATCCGCTCCTATAACACAATCTCGAGTCCCAGGAACATCCTCCTATCTTTTCAGTATAATTTAACGAAATTTAAGTTCAAAACTGTAAGCAAATACAATCTCAAAACTGTACACCTTGAAAAAAACTCATCAAACGCGACCCATTGTCAGCGATCCACAAGTAGCCATGACACAGTGGATTGAAATGGCTGGATTTTTGACCAACTGAGCATGAATCAGCTCTGCTCTGACCCCCACATCGCCGTTATACACCTGCTGAACGCAGCACTGACTGACGGAAGGAGCATGAGTGTTAAGCGCTGGGGGACAAGGTGCACTTCCTACACCAGAGATCACTGGCGCCTGCAATTGGCCCTAATCGTTTCACTGGAGTTAGCACCCCAGCTTGACAAGGCAAATATGTTTCTTGAGATCTCCCAACAATTCTCAGTCCTCTTGAACTAGCTGAGGAACGCAGATCTCATTAAGAAGTTCCTTGCGCTATTAATTAATTACCAGCCCAAACTTTCCATGGCTCATTTAGTGGGTGATCATGTGCAATTAAAAGCAATTTCCCGAGGCACGAGGGTGGGTACGCTGAGAGCAAAACCAGCCGTGGGGCTGGACACATTGCTCAGAAATCTGCGGCATTCAGAGCTGACAGGGAATCCTCCTTGCTGCAAGGGGCTAGAGGATTTGTACATCGGGTGGCAGAGAGTGCAGTCTGACCCATTGTAACCTTGGCAGTAGCTCTGGCCCAATGTTTTTGGTCATCGTCTGGCTAAACCTTGGCTCAACATAAGCCAAGCAGTCTAGTCTCTCAGGCATAAAAAACAAAGTGGTGGAGGAACTCAGTGAGTTGGGCAGCATCTGTGGAAGGACATAGAGGCTGGTATCTCCCTCTGTGAAACACCCGAGGTTGGGGCCTACTTGTGGCCTCCGCAGCCAGTCCGATGTTTTCAGGCCCTCTTTTAATCGCAATAAACTTTATTCAGAATAAAATATATACACAGTGCAAGAACTGTGCTATACATACATTCATTAACGCTCTATTTTATATTGTTCACAGAAATATCATCATAACCAGGCAGCCTTACCACTCATGTGGCCCCCTAGGGTGAGTCTGAAGAAGGGTCTCCACCCAAAACGTCACCCATTCCTTCTCTCCAGAGATGCTGCCTCACTCGCTGAGTTACTCCAGCATTTTGTGTCTACCTCCTGGGGTGATATCCCTTCCCTCGTTTGAGGGGAGTCTCCACCACACCCTGCCCCTCTAATATGCAGCAATGGAAGGACCCTGGACTGTGGTTCTCCCCAACAGAGTCTTGGCGTTGGCTGCACCAAGCTCTAGTGCATCCCTTAGCACATCGCTTAGCATGTACATTAGGGACGTGCGTCCCTTAGCATGTAGCCCTGCAGTCTGGAACGGACATCTCGCTCTGCTGGCAGGCCAACAGGTTTCGGGGAGACTCAGAGCATCTTTCGCAGAGTTGATGAGCTTCCAGCAGCACTTGACATCCGTCTCCGAATGTGTCCCTGGAAACGGTCCGTAAATCAGAGAGTCCTCTGTTATGGAGCTGTTCGGGATAAAGCATGACAAGGGCCATTGCCTCGCCAGACTCTCTTCGCAAATACACATACACAGTCCAGTAAGATAAACAACACATTGGAGCCCAAAAACATAAGCAACGTTTTTGTCCCAAAAAGTTGCGATTGAATCTGCTTCCAACACCCTCTCAGGCAGGGTGTTCACGCTGAATGTTGTATAGAAACATAGAAAATAGGTGCAGGAGGAGGCCATTCAGCCCTTCGAGCCAGCACCGCCATTCATTGCGATCATGGCTGATCGTCCACAATCAGTAAACCATGCCTGCCTTCTCCCCATATACCTTGATTCCACTAGCTCCAAGAACTCTATCTAACTCTCTTTTAAATGCATCCAGTGAATTTGCCTCCACTGCTTCTGTGGAGAGAATTCTTCTGTGACAGAGAATCCCACAAATTCACTACTCCCTGAGTGAAAAGGTTTTTTTGCATCTCAGTTTTAAATGGCCTCCCCTTTATTCTTAGACTGTGGCCCCTGATTTTGGACTCCCCCAACACTGGGAACATTTTTCCTTGTCCAGCTTGTCCAGTCCTTTTAGAATTTTATACGAGATGCCCTCTCATCCTTCTAAACTCCAGTGAATACAAGCCCAGTCTTTCCAATCTTTCCCCATACGACAGTCCCGCCATCCCGGGGATCAACCTCGTGTGAACCTACGCTGCACTGACTCAATAGCAAGGATGTCCATCCTCAAATTAGGAGACAAACCGCACACAATACTCCAGATGTGGTCTCACAACTGCAGAAGGACCTATTTACTCCTATACTCAAGTCCTCTTGAACTTGAATAATTATCGGGTGCATCCAATTAAAATAATCCACTGAGATAATGCAATGCAAGTTAATTGAACAGTTGCCACCATGAAAGAACACAATCATCAGTGTTAGCATAAGATACCTCTGTATCATTATACATTCAAGCTACTGTAAAGGATTTTAAAGAGTAACACCTCCTTGAATTATAATTTATCAGTGTTAAGGTTGGATCCCAACTGTGATCCATGTTAGTGGTGGAGCACAGCATTTTATTATTTGTTACTGGCAGTACTACTTAAATTCCTTCAACATGCTCCAATAATTAGTCGCCAATTACTACTTTGATAAACTTAGATCGTAATTTGAAAGGGAGTGTTAATACAGCTTAATTACCAATGGGCAGGAATTGTGTATAACAAAGGCCAGCTATGTATTGACATGCTTTGCAGCCTTAGATGAATGGGCGATGGTGGTGGTATTACAATGTTCATTTCAAGCCAGTGCGCCGGTCCAGTTAATGGTTGCTGTTTGTGTTTGATAAACCCATCCTCAAATGGTTCTGGGACAAGAACACTTTCAAAAGGCGTTGGGTCACACAGCACTGAAACAGGCCCGTCAGCTCACCAAGCCTGTGTTGGCCATCAACTATCCATTTACATCAATCCTACACTGAGCCCACCTTATTATCCCTGTATTCCTATGATCACAAGTTATAGGAGTGGAATTAGGCCATTCGGCCCATCGAGTCCACTCTGCCATTCAATAATGGCTAATCCCATTTACCTGCCGTAACCCATTCTAATCACAAATTTGTCTTTCACTGCCTTAAAAATATCCACTGATTTGGCCTGCACAGCCATCTGTGGCAATGAGTTCCACAGATTAACTACCCTCTGACTAAAGAAGTTTCTCCTCACCTCCTTCCTAAAAGAGCACCCTTTAATTCTGAGTCCAAGACTCTCCCATGAGTGGAAACATCCTTTCCACATCCACTCTATCAATTCCTTACATTCTTCCGTAAGTTTCAATGAGGTCTGCCTTCATAGAAACATAGACATAGAAACATTGAAAACATAGAAAATAGGTGCAGGAGTAGGCCATTCAGCCCTTCGAGCCTGCACCGCCATTCAATATGATCATGGCTGATCATCCAACTCAGTATCCCGTACCTGCCTTCTCTCTATACCCTCTGATCCCCCTAGCCACAAGGGCCACATCCAACTCACTCTTAAATATAGCCAATGAACTGGCCTCAACTACCCTCTGTGGCAGAGAGTTCCAGAGACTCACCACTCTCTGTGTGAAAAAAGTCTTTCTCATCTCGGTCTTAAAGGATTTCCCCCTTATCCTTAAGCTGTGACCCCTTGTCCTGGACTTCCCCAACATCGGGAACAATCTTCCTGCATCTAGCCTGTCCAACCCCTTAAGAATTTTGTACGTTTCTATAAGATCCCCTCTCAATCTCCTAAATTCCAGAGAGTATAAAACCGAGTCTATCCAGTCTTTCTTCATAAGACAGTCCTGACATCCCAGGAATCAGTCTGGTGAACCTTCTCTGCACTCCCTCTATGGCAATAATGTCCTTCCTCAGATTTGGAGACCAAAACTGTACGCAATACTCCAGGTGTGGTCTCACCAAGACCCTGTACAACTGAAGTAGAACCTCCCTGCTCCTGTACTCAAATCCTTTTGCTATGAAAGCTAACATACCATTCGCTTTTTTCACTGCCTGCTGCACCTGCATGCCTACTTTCAATGACTGGTGTACCATGACACCCAGGTCTCGCTGCATCTCCCCTTTTCCTAATCGGCCACCATTTTAAATAATAGTCTGCTTTCCTGTTTTTGCCACCAAAGTGGATAACCTCACAACCTTCTCAACTCCAGCGAGTAGAGGCCCAGTGCTGTCAAACGCTGCTGATGGCCGGTTACATGTTAAGGGGGCAGTCATTCACAGTGAGGTGCATAGATTGATCCATCCTCTCTCAGGATGGCCAATCTCGGGAATTTGTACCCCAGAGGATTGTGAAGACCAGACGTCTGGGGTTTTAAACGACAAAGCCAATACATTTTTGGAAGAGCGGGTAATTGAGGGCAATGGGGAACTGGCACAAAGAAGGTGATGGGGTCACGGGTATAGCAGTAATGATCATATTGTCTGGCAGATCAGGCTTGAGGGGTGAAGCGGCCTACTCGTGGAGTCATAGACTCCTACTATTTTGTGTCTTCTGTTGCAGCATGAGGAGCAACTAAAACAACAACTGGATTTTACGTAATGCCTTCAATAGTATTAAAAAAAACACAGATCACCACAGACCTAGTGGGCCCTAGGGCCTGTTTTCATGCTGTTGAGTCGAGTGTCAGTCATAAAGTGATACAGTGTGGAATCAGGGCCTTCAGCCCAACTTGCCCACGCTGGCTAACATGCCCATTCTGCACTAGTCCCACCTGCCTGCGATTGCCCCATATCCCACTGAACCACTAAACCTATCCTTTCCATGCACCTGTCCAAATGTCTTTTAAGTGTTGTGATAGTACCTGCCTCAACTACCTCCTCTGGCAGCTCGTTCCATATACCCGCCACCCTTTGCATTAAAAAGTTGCCTCTCAGGTTCCTAATAAATCTTTTCCCCCCTCACCTATGTTCTGGTTCTTGATTACCTTACTCTGGGGAAAAGACTGTACATTTACCCTATCTATTCCTCTCATAGTCTTATGGGCCTGGGAGGGGGAAGAGGAGGTGGATGGATGGAGGATGGAGAGAATATGAATCATTATTATGGTTAATGCATGGGCCAGACACTATGGGTTGAAATATCCCCAACAATCCCCATGCTGTTTTCAAACTGAACAGACAGGGAGAATAGAAACATAGAGAGTCGAACTGATTAAAAAAAGAAGTTGAAAGCATAAAATGCACAATCTAAATATTTTCTCTCAGAGGGCCACCAGTCTTTGAAATTTTCTTTCTCA